>CM029022.1:140721797-141138407 GCA_016801055.1 Panax notoginseng
TATTTTTATGCTAACACAACTACATTTGGAATAAAAGGCATTATTTAGTTGAGTAGGAACTTGAAAGTGGAGTTCCAATAGGACATTTCTAAAGGTACATTGTTGATCTGATTTCGGAATGCTTGATTTGCTAAGTGGCACTCTTCATTATTTGCTATCTGGAACTTGTGTATTTGTTGTCCAAGGGTACATAGCTCCTGTCATAAAACCTTTATGTGTTGAAAGGTCGAAATAAGCATTTTGCCTTTTGATTTTGTGGTATTATCATGTCTATTGCTAGTTCATTCTCTTTTTTGCATCTTTACCAACTACATTTACATTATTTTAAAAAGCAAAGAACAATTTTCTCCCTGAGATGTACTTATTGAACTATCTGGCTTTCGTAAAAATTTTCACAAGTGGACACAAATGTGCGAGCTAATACAACAGAAAGTGCAACTTATATAGTGGGTATATAGAACGAATGTATGAACATTGACATGCTTAGGGAAATTTTTAGCCATTGTCTTTCTTTAGGACTCAAAATGAAAGTATGAACTATGAACACCTACACTAGGTTTGGAGCATCTTTAAGGTGGCAAGACTCTAATAGAACTAAAGTACCATTTGTCTATTGTTGGTTGATTGTATATAATCTTAATTGACTAAGAATTATGAAACTGACAATTCGTTAGAATGCTAAAATCAGAATTGTGGTGATGTGCAGCATCTTACAACATTGATTTTCCCCCTTCTTAATCTTGGTTACTAAGTAGAAGTTTACGGGACATTTTTCCCTGGGTAGTTTGATGGGCCAGCATGAATATTGTCCTAATAGTATATTCTGTTATATGTGTAATGCATTCATGATATATATACCAATATAGAAGACTAAAGAAAAGTCTGTAAATTATGAATGCACATACCTAAATGGCTAATATTTTCCTAGTCCTCCCTCCCTCGCCCTCTCTATGTTTTCCGTGTGTTGCAATTCATTCAACTTCTGTATAACAGATTGGATACACATTTTTGCCATGTGTGCTCGCTGGGTTAAGTAATGCACCATAATATATGGTTAATAAGTCTGAGCTGTAAGACCCCAGCTTATTAATGAATAAAATTAAATTTTCTCTAAATATTATTGTGAATAATAAGGGTTTAATTTGATATAATACTTTGGTTATGGGTGAAATGTGCAAATTTTGCAAAATAAGCAAGTTGTTATAAAATATTCATTTTGTCGGGGAATATTCGTTTGGTCGTGGAATATTCTTGCTGTCGGGGAATATTCGTACGACGGCGCAGCCTTGTGTGGTCCCCATAACGGAAAGCGATTGGATGAAAAAAACGACAAGTATAAGTTGTTTATAAATAACGGCGTAGTTGTTACCGTTAATACTGTTGGAAAGCCCGGTGGTTAAAATACAGTAGCACACGGTATTGCACCAATTATTGATTCTTACGTAAGAAGACACTACTCAATAATTGTTACAGTAGTTATTATTCAATATTTTATTTTATTGATTCAATAATTGCTGCGTTGATATTTTATATTATTGTTGTTTCAATAATTGTTGCTGCACAGTATTTTCCTTTATCAGATCAATAATTCATATTATTTAAATAATATTATTAGATAACATTATTGGCAATGTCTAGAAAGTTCTATCTAAGGAAAGGTTTGGTCATCTAATTGCGCGCCAGTAAGGAGAAATCCTTATTGGAAAGCTCCCTCTTTTCTGGAAACGGCCTGGTTGTCATAAATGTGATTCTGTAATATTATTTGTGAATAATTAATTATTGATTCATATGATAAGAAAATATTTATTTTATGTGGATATAAATGAGGGATATATTTTTGTGGTTAAAAATGAAGGAGTTATGTTGAGGTTTTTATCAGTATTTTTGTCGGAATGGAGGTACTAAAAATCAGGATTTTTGAGATATTTTGCGGGGGTTATAATTTTTAATCCGACCGTTGAATCGTGGTAATTTTTGGATATGTTATACATATATAAGTTGAGTATATGTCCACAAATTTTGAACTGTTAAAAATGAACGTATGATTTATTATGAATTTTACGAGATGACTGGTTCAGAAATTATTGAATTTTTGGAGTTAATCATTTTGGTGAAAAATTCTAGACTTGGTGGGCCCCACTCTTGGTTGGTGAAAAAATGTGCTGAGATTTTTATTCAAATGTAGTGGGTGGGAATAGTAGCAGGTAAAGTCATCAGGTTGCAGGTTAAGTCTGCTTCGGCGTGCTAACATTTTCCTATAAATAGAGGGCTAAGTTAGAATTGAAAATTACACCAGAAACAAGTTTTCTCTCTTTTTCTCTCAAGATTATTGAGTGTATTTTGTGAGTATTTAGATACTTTGAGAGTTTCTATTCATCAGGGCAAGTTTCTTTCAGCTATATACCGGTATTCCGACCAGAAGTACTGATATTTTGAGATAAGGGATATTATTTTCTTCTTAAATGATATTATTTTCTTCAATATCATTACGCTGAAATATTAACATGAGTTTTTATCAAATTTGAAACTTTTTGTGTCGGAGTTACTATTCACGTATACGTTACTATTCACGTATACGTTACTATTCACGTATACGGCACTATTCACGAATACGGCACTATTCATCGAAAAATAAAATTTCTTTTATGTCCAAAATGTCTATTATGGTTACTATCTTTGATTGTATCCATGTTTTGATCTTTATTTTTGAATTCTGCTTCACAATTGATTATTATGAAGTATTATTGATCTTAGATAAACTGTTATACGAATCCCTACTATTTGTCCTTTTGTCTCACTGGATTCGTTCTCTTTAAGATATTTTTCATCATCCTCGGTCCTAAATGATGATATTACTGAATATATTTGGCCTGTAGTGCAAAGATGTATGATTACATGATGAATATCTTTGGCCTGTAGTGCAAAGATGAACAGGTGTTGAGATGAACATGACTGACAGGTGATACAAATAAATATCTTTGGCCTGTAGTGCAAAGATGAATATTTGGATAAAGATGATTATTAATTGATGTTACAGGGATAAAATATTGATGATGGACTTTTAAATCTTAGAAGATAGTAGAATTCATTCTCTACTTAACTCTTTTAATGGTTTGCTGTTTCCGCTGCAGTTGTTGATCTAAAACTTGTCGTCGATTATATTACTAATGACAATTTGTTGTATATTATCTTAGTCATAATATTCTTTACTGGGCTAGTTGAGCTCACCCTTTTTCTTTTTGTTCCATTTTTCTTCTCAGGAGTTGAGAACATAGCAGGATCTAGTCGGGGTATGGAGTGATGGTTCTAGAAAGATATTTTAGCAGTCCTCACTATTTCTGTAAAATAATATTTGAATAATTGTATTGAGGACTTATTTGAGTGTAGATATTGTCTAGAAGACAATATTTGTATTTAAACTCACAGTATGTGTTGTCGTATTTTGCACGACAATTGTATTATTGAAGTTGTAGTTTGCTTTCTGTACCATATATTTGGCGACTCAGAATGGGTGTTGTATACCTATTTTGGGGGCGTCACAGTTGGTATCAGAGCTTAGGGATATGATCCCTGGCTGATATGTGAGACAAGAACTAGGAGGGAAGAGACGGGAAATTCCTTCGCTAGTATGACCTGACTAAGTTTATTTGGTGTTTATTTGGTCGGTCAGAGTATAGGGATAATATATGACATGACTATTAACCCTTGTTTTATAGCAGTATTTCAGAATGGCAGCTGAGAACATTAATAATGGAGTAAATCAGACTGTGGAGACACCTTTGATCACCACCCGGGGAACGTGCAACAGGAAGACAATATTCCTCCTGTAAACAACGTTACCGAGCAAACGATGAATGATGGAATGTTTAGGAACTTTTTGCAGTTCATGCAAAATCAGACGAGGGAGACTCGTGTGCAGAATGCAAGTGGAAATGATAACAACGCGCGGTTTGTCACAGCCAAGCAGTTCAAAGAATTGGGACCACCGGAATTTAAGGGAAAGCCAGATCCGATCATGGCGGAAACGTGGGTCAAGCAAATTACCAAGATATTCGATGTCTTGGGATGCACGGAGGAACATAAGCTTCCATTCGCCACTTTTATTTTCCGCGGTGAGGCAGACTACTGGTGGGAGTCTGTGAAGCGTACCCAGCCTGACGCACTCAACATGTCCTGGGAAACATTTCAAAAACTGTTCAATGACAAGTACTTTCTTGAAAGTATTCGTCATATAAAGGAGGTGGAGTTTATCAGACTGGAATAAAATAACATGACGGTGTCCCAGTACGAGGCGAAGTTTGCAGAGTTATCCAGGTTTGCACCTCATTTGGTCGAAAATGAGGAACGAATGACAAGGATGTTTCTGAGAGGTCTAAAACCCGAGATTCGACAATATCTTATCTCTCATAAATTTTCTTTATATTCAGATGTTGTAAACATGACTCAATTATTAGAGCGAGATAATGAGTATGTGCAACCGAGGGACCACAACTAGGGTCATACCGGTGGCGGCAGTCATCGAAGCAATGAAAACCAGCAGGGAGGAAAATATTCGGACAAAAGCGGTAACCACTCTGGTGGTAACCGTGGTCGTGATAATAAAAGAAGCGAGTCGGGAGGAGATTTCAAGAAGAGAAGGTACAACAATGATAATGTGAAGACGTTAGCACAAACATCAACTGTTTCTAGGGGAGGAGAACGACCACCGGTCGTATGTTACAAATGTGGGAAAGAGGGACATATCAGCCCAAACTGTCCACAACAATCCAAGGTATGTTATAACTGTGGAAAGGAGGGTCATATAGCTCTAGAGTGTTCTATAGCAAAACCAAGTTCAGCGGGGATGGTGACTCCAAAAGCTGTCCCGGATAAGTCAAAATCAGCGGTTCTTGGAAGAGCATTTGTCGTGACTGGCCAAAACGCGAGAAACCCAAACGAGGTGATCACGGGTAAGCTAATCTTGAATTCTTGTAAAGTTTATACTTTACTAGATACCGGTTCTACCCATTCTTTTATCTCTCCTGCTTGTGCTCAACGTTTAAACTTGACTCCGGAGAAATTGGACTTTGACTTGTCTGTTGAAACTCCGTTGGGTGAAACCTTCGTTACATCTACAGTTTAAAAATCTTGCATAATCCAAGTTGGCACTATCACATTACATGTTGATCTTATCTCATTAAAGATGCTTGCTTTTGATGTGATTTTAGGAATTGATTGGTTAACCACTCATCATGCTAAAATTGATTGTATTCGTAAGGTTGTTAGTTTTCATACTCCTAACCAACCTGTCATATGGATTCAAACTACTAAACCACTAAAATCAGTCACTGTCATATCAAGCCACAAAGCTATTCGTTTATTGAAAAATGGATGTCAAGCTTTCTTAGCCCATGTTATGGATTTGAACAAAGACAAGTCAGATTTGATTAATATTTCTATTGTTAGAGAATTTCCCGATGTATTTTCTGAAGAACTTCCTGGTCTACCCCCAGAACGTGATGTTGAATTCTTTATTAACCTTAAACCGGGTACAAAACCCATTTCTAAAACCCCATATCGAATGGCTCCTATTGAACTTCAGGAGTTAAAAGTCCAACTACAGGAGTTATTAGACATCGGTTTCATTCTTCCTAGTACATCTCCTTGGGGTGCTCCTATTTTATTCGTAAAGAAGAAAGACAGGAGTATGCAAATTTGTATCGACTATAGGGAATTGAACCATGTCACCATCAAGAATAGGTATCCGCTACCTCGCATTGATGCTTGTTCGACCAGTTACAAGGAGCACAATTCTTTTCAAAGATCGACCTTCGTTCTGGATATCATCAGCTGAAGATTAAAACTGAGGATATTCCAAAGACTGCCTTCAGAACTCGGTACGGTTATTATGAATTCTTAGTCATGTTTTTTGGATTGACTAATGCTCCTGCTGCCTTCATGGATATGATGAACTGTGTATTCAAATAATATTTGGATCAGTTCGTTGTTGTCTTTATTGATGACATCCTCATCTATTCCAAAAGCCGTGAAGATCATGAGCGCCATTTGAAGCTGATATATTGCAAAGGCTTCGTGAAAACAAGCTATATGCCAAACTGAAGAAATGCGAGTTCTGGCTTAAGGAAGTAGCATTCCTTGGGCACGTGGTGTCAAAACATGGAGTATCTGTCGACCCGGCGAAGATTGAAGCTATACAAAGTTGGGAGCAACCGAAGTCGGTAACCGAAGTACGTAGCTTTCTGGGCTTAGCTGGTTATTATCGGAGATTTGTGGAAGGATTTTCTCGAATCGCTACTCCGTTAACTCAGCTGACTCGAAAAGATACAAAATTCGTATGGACTGAGGAATGCGAGAAGAGTTTCCAAGAACTCAAGAGGAGACTCATTTCGGCACCTGTTCTGACAATACCATCTGGTTCGGATGGATTTGTTATCTACAGCGATACTTCAGGCAAAGGGTTAGGATGTGTTCTCATGCAACATGGAAAAGTCATAGCCTATGCCTCGCGACAACTCAAAGAATATGAGAGGAATTATCCTACTCATGATTTGGAGTTGGCAGCAGTCGTTTTCGCGTTGAAGATCTGGAGACACTACCTGTATGGGGAGAAAGTGGAGATCTATACAGATCATAAAAGCCTCAAATATTTCTTCACCCAAAAGGAACTCAACATGCGGCAGCGACGTTGGCTCGAGCTGTTGAAAGATTACGATCATACCATCCAATATCATCCTGGAAAAGCAAACGTAGTAGCTGACGCATTGAGTAGAAAATCATATGCAGGTACGAGTGTAATGTTGTTAACACAAAGGCCCATTTTGTATGACTTGCAAAGGATGGAGATAGAGATGAAAGCTCCAAGTACCCACATGATAATATCAAATATACGAGTAGAACCGACTTTAATCGATAAAGTTAAAGCTGCTCAAGCTACGGACATAGAGCTGATGCGTGTGAAGAAGAAAGTGCAAGAAAGTGCTATTCTAGAAGCAAGAATCGATGAAGAAGGAATACTTCGAGTCAACTCCAGACTTTGTGTTCCTAACGATTTTGACTTGAAGCATAGAATAATGATGGAGGCACACAACACGCCGTTTGCAATCCATCTTTGGAGTACCAAAATGTATCACGATCTTCGACACACATTTTCGTGGAGCAATATGAAAAGAGAGATCGCGGAGTTTATCTCGAGGTGTTTAACTTGTCAACGTGTAAATGCGGAGCATCAAGTGCCAAAGGGTCCATTGCAACCACTTGAGATCCCGAAATGGAAGTGGGAATACATTACCATGGATTTCGTTACAAGTCTTTCTAAGGTTTCTCAAGGCATAGATGCGATTTGGGTTATTGTTGATAGATTAACCAAGTCTACTCATTTCTTACCGATACGTGAGACTTATTCCATTGAACGTCTTGCTAGTATGTATGTGAACGAGATTGTGAGATTGCATGGCATGCCAGTATCCATAGTTTCGGATCGTGACCCAAGATTCACTTCACGATTTTGGGTTAGCTTGCAGAAAGCTATGGGCACAGATTTACGATTCAGTTCGGCATACCATCCTCAAACGGACGGACAATCAGAGAGGACTATTCAAACTCTTGAAGATCTATTAAGACTTTGTGTCCTAGATCTCAAAGGGAGTTGGGATAAGTACCTACCATTGGTGGAATTCTCCTACAACAACAGTTATCAGGGAGCATAGGTGTGGCTCCATTCGAGGCGTTGTATGGAAGAAAATGTCATTCTCTAGTATGCTAGGACGAGGTGGGTGAAGTAACATTGTTGGGACCAGAGTTGGTACGCATGACTACAGAGAAGATCCAAACGATTCGACAACGTATACAAACGGCACAGGATCGATAAAAGAGTTATGCGGATCTTCATCGGAAGGACGTGAAATTTAATATTGGGGATCATGTATTGTTACGTGTTGTACCATGGAAGGGAGTTACAAGATTTGGGAAGAGAGGAAAGCTCAATCCAAGATTTGTTGGTCCATTTGAGATTCTTGAGCGAATAGGAAATGTGGCATATAGACTCGCATTACCTCCAAGCATGTCTCGTGTTCATAATGTTTTTCACATATCTATGCTTCGTAAATATGTTAAAAACCCGAACTACATTATTGAGTTAGAACCAGAAGAGATAGCTGAAGATTTAACGTACGATGAGGTACCTATTAAGATCTTGGATACGAAAGAGTATGTCCTACGCACAAAGGTTATACCACAAGTTAAGGTTTTGTGGAAAAACCATGCTATTGAAGAAATGACCTGGGAGTTGGAATCAAAAATGAAAGCGAGGTATCCTCACCTTTTCGAAATATCAGGTACGTACGTCAATTTCGAGGACGAAATTTCATAAGAAGGGGAGGTTGTAAGACCCCAGCTTATTAATGAATAAAATCAGATATTTTCTAAATATTATTGTGAATAATAAGGGGTTGATTTGATATAATACTTTGGTTATGGGTGAAATGTGCAAATTTTACAAAATAAGCAAGTGGTTATAAAATATTCATTTTGTCGGGGAATATTCGTTTGGTCGTGGAATATTCTTGCTGTCGGAGAATATTTGTACGACGGCGCAGCTTTGTGTGGGCCCCATAACGGAAAGCGATTGGATGAAGAAAATGATAAGTATAAGTTGTTTATAAATAACGGCGTAGTTGTTACCGTTAATACTGTTGGAATACCCGGTGGTTAAAATACAGTAGCACACGGTATTGCACCAATTATTGATTCTTACGTAAGAAGGCACTACTTAATAATTGTTACAGTAGTTATTATTCAATATTTTATTTTATTGATTCAATAATTGCTGCGTTGATATTTTATATTATTGTTGTTTCAATAATTGTTGCTGCACAGTATTTTCCTTTATCAGATCAATAATTCATATTATTTGAATAATATTATTAGATAACATTATTGGCAATGTCTAGAAAGTTATGTCTAAGGAGAGGTTTGGTCATCTAATTACGCGCCAATAAGGAGAAATCTTTATTGGAAAGCCCCCTCTTTCCTGGGAACGGCCTGGTTGTCATAAATGTGATTCTGTAATATTATTTGTGAATAATTAATTATTGATTCATATGATAAGGAAATATTTATTTTATGTGGATATAAATGAGGGATATATTTTTGTGGTTAAAAATGAAGGAGTTATGTTGAGGTTTTTATCAGTATTTTTGTCGGAATAGAGGTACTAAAAATCAGAATTTTTGAGATATTTTGCGGGGGTTATAATTTTTAATCCGACCGTTGGATCGTGGTAATTTTTGGATATGTTATACATATATAAGTTGAGTATATGTCCACAAATTTTGAACCGTTAAAAATGAACGTATGATTTATTATGAATTTTACGAGATGACTGGTTCAGAAATTGTTGAATTTTCGGAGTTAATCATTTTGGTGAAAAAATTTAGAATTGGTGGGCCCCACTCTTGGTTGGTGATGAAATGTGCTGAGATTTTTTTTCAAATGTGGTGAGTGGGAATAGTAGCTGGTAAAGCCATCAGGTTACAGGTTAAGTTTGCTTCGGCATGCTAACATTTTCTTATAAATAGAGGGCTAAGTTAGAATTGAAAATCACACCAGAAACAAGTTTTCTCTCTTTCTCTATAGATTATTGAGTATATTTTATGAGTATTTAGATACTTTGAGAGTTTCTATTCATCAGAGCAAGTTTCTTTCAGCCTTGTACCGGTATTCCGACCAGAAGTACTGATATTTTGAGGTAAGGGATATTATTTTCTTCTTAAATGATATTATTTTCTTCAATATCATTATGCTGAAATATTAACATGTGTTTTTATCAAATTTGGAATTTTTTGTGTCGGAGTTACTATTCACGTATACGTTACTATTCACGTATACAGCACTATTCACGAATACGGCACTATTCATCGAAAAATAAAATTTTTCCTTTTTGTCTAAGATGTATATTATGGTTACTATATTTGATTGTATCCATGTTTTGATCTTTATTTTTTAATTCTGCTTCACAATTGATTATTATGATGTATTATTGATCTTGGATAAACTGTTATACGAATCCCTACTATTTGTCCTTTTGTCTCACTGGATTCGTTCTCTTTAAGATATTTTTCATCATCCTCAGTCCTAAATGATGATATTACTGAATATATTTGGCCTGTAGTGCAAAGATGTATGATTACTTGATGAATATCTGTGGCCTGTAGTGCAAAGATGAACAGGTGTTGAGATGAACATGACTGACAGGTGATACAAATAAATATCTTTGGCCTGTAGTGCAAAGATGAATATTTGGATAAAGATGATTATTAATTGATGTTACAGGGATAAAATATTGATGATGGACTTTTAAATCTTAGAAGATAGTGGAATTCATTCTCTACTTGACTCTTCTAATGGTTTGTTATTTCCGCTGCAGTTGTTGATCTAAAACTTGTTGTCGATTATATTCTATCAGATTTTTCCCTATTGAATACTAATGATAATTTGTTATATATTATCTTAGTCATAATATTCTTTACTGGGCTAGTTGAGCTCACCCTTTTCCTTTTTGTTCCATTTTTCTTCTCAGGAGGTGAGAACATAGCAGGATCAAGTTGGGGTATGGAGTGATGGTTCTAGAAAGATATTTTAGCAGTCCTCACTATTTCTGTAAAATAATATTTGAATAATTGTATTGAGGACTTATTTGAGTGTGGATATTGTCTAGAAGACAATATTTGTATTTAAACTCACAGTATGTGTTGTCGTATTTTGCAAGACAATTGTATTATTGAAGTTGTAATTTGCTTTCTGTACCATGTATTTGGCGACTCAGAATGGGTGTTGTATACCTATTTTGGGGGCGTCACATGAGTCATTAGAAAGGGGTTGCATATTGGCAACTGATGGTGATAGCGTCATTCTTCCTCTAGATGCTTGTGGAGGAGACGGTGTTCTTGCATTTGCAAGTCTTAAAAGAAACAAGGTACAGACAAACTGTTATCCTCAGTTTCTTTTTTTATGATTTATATATGCCTGGTTGAGTGTGGAAACAAAAGATTGGATTGATAGAAAAATGGCTTATGTTGCTCGTCTAGTCTTTATTCTCTAGCTTGTAAGTTTACTATCAGCAAAAGGTGTTTAGGTGCTAGTATCTTTTTAACTATCTAAACTGAATTCGCTGCAGCCGCTCATAATTACAGTGGAAGAGAATGAAACAATTCTCAATGATTCAGTGGATAAACTTGGGATTGAAGCGGTATGTTCGAAACTTATTGTACTTTTATTTTGTTTCCTTTCACTTTCCTACATTTCAGCATTTTATGAGTCATTTACCTGAGAGTATTTATAATTTAAATGGCTAGACGTTACAAAGGGAACATGGTTTGGAGTTTATTTGATGACAAATGTTAACAGTAATTATAATGAGGGGAGGCCTCTTGTGCTAGTCACAATTAAGTTTTGTTCTTGCCAAATACCAGTAGTGCTTATTACAATGATAGCTTGGAGTGATACCTCAACTAGCATTCTTCATTTGATTTCTCAAGATCTTAATTGTTCCGTTTTCATAAATTGCAAATGAAGGATCCTTTCAGTTTTTAATGTGAATATCATAACACCTGATTGGCAATTTTTAACTATCTTATTATAAGCTGGTGGATAATTTGAACCTGTTCCATGAGATGAAATGCTATGTGAACCCGAGCTTCAATTATAGAGATCCTAAGGGCGATGTGAGCTTCACGTATCTAGATATGGATGATGACAACAATGATATCTTCCCTCTTATATAGAAAGGTGAAATGTCAATTTGCACATTGTTTATATTCCATTGCTTATACCTGGAGATTTACTTCTAATCTTGTAAATAGATTTGCAAACTGTGTGTTTAATGAATAATGTTAATGTTGGGATGTGTATAATCGTAAGTTACTTTATATTATAGGTACCTTGTTAGTTTCTTTATATGTTATGTTTGGCATGTCGTTATTATGCTAGAAAATTATATTTGTAGAAGATTTTACACAAGCTTTACCGATGGGATGTTGAATTAATAACTGAATACAAGGTTATTGTTCTTGTGTTGATCTATATTTCTTTACTTTGCTACTGCCATTCTGATGAAGAATATCAATTAGTGCCTTTGGCTATTAATTTATTGCCTATACAAGTTTCACTAGTTATTGTTTGTAATTTATAGGCCTCTAAGAACCTGATTTTGGGATAATGATTTGTTGATTCATTCTTTTCAATTACATTAGCTTATATACACAAGTATCCTAATTAACAGTGTACATTAGTACCACGTAGCAACTCTATTGTCTTTTTCTGCTTATGAGCAATACGGTGTACATTAGTACCACGTAGCAACTCTATTGTCTTTGTGTATTGATTTTGGCACTAAGTGCCTCTAGTGACCTATTTGCTTCATTTTCCTGACTTTGCTATTATTTTTAAATATGTGCAGGAAGACTGCTTCTACGACATGTCTTACAATACTGGGTATCAAATTTTCGTGCTACGTTTACGGAAGACAAGGGACGAAATTATGAAGTATACTCTCTCTATATATGTAGATATATACTTTGATTGAAGAACTGTGGTAGCTTTAGATGGTTAATTGTAAAGATAATAAATGATTATGTAGTGGATGATTTTATTAAGTTAATAATATTTTAATTTTTTGTATTTTTGTCATTATTTGCTATGGGGAAATTGAGCTAGCCAGGTACACAAAAAGAATGTCAAATTTTGATTTGACAACAATATAATTCGTCACCAAAGCATTGAATAAGTTTTAATATAGCAACAATTTTTATACATTTAGCAACAAATTTTCATTGCTAATGGCATTAAAAATAAAATATTTGGCAACGAAAAATTAACCTAATAACAACGGAGAGGATATTGTTGCTAATACTAACATAAAAGGCAACATTATTTATCGTTGCAAATCATATCAATTTTCGTTGCACATATAAAAAAACGGCAACATATAAATTGCTATTGAAAAATAACCAGCAACAAACATTTTCGTTGCTGATTCAGCATAATGTCGTTACCAAACAATATAATCAGCAACGAAAATTGTTGCTAAAAAGTTTACATTCCATAACGAAAGCAAGCTTAGGCAACAATTTTCATAATTTACTGCAACGAAAAATGTCGTTGCAAAATGGTGTCAATTGCAACGAAAATGCATGGTCCTTGCAAAAAAAAAAGAGTTCATTTCGTTGCCAATTAGCAGGCTTTTGAAACGAAATGGGATTTTTAACAACGAAATTTTAATTATTCTGCAACAATACATTTTGTTGCTAAATGATCGATGTCTCTGTACGAAAGCCAAATTTCGTTGCAATACTTTTGGTAACGGAAAAAAAACATTCGTTGCAAAACAATTAGCAACGCTCATTGCGCAACGAAAGACGCAACGACAGTAAAGTCGTTGCCAAAACCCTTTTGCAACGAAATTTGGCACCTTTAGCAACGAAAATTGGTTGTTGCTGAAGCCCCATTTTTTTGTAGTGTAAAACTCCATTAGGTATTCCTTAGCGAGCCACGTTCAGTGGACTTATTCTCTAATAAGCACTTACATACTTGCTTTAGTGTCTCCATATAAATGATCATGAGATCAATCATTCTTATCTAATGAGCAAGCAACGTATGTACCAATCTATCCGGATTCACTAATCCCCAATTTAGTAATCCAACGATTGGGAACTATTTTAGTTTTAAGCTTTCTAAGAATTTAGATCTCATTAGAATGATCATCATCATTATTTTAAAAGCATTACTTAAAACTATGGGTTTATCACATATTATAAAGCAGCATCATGTAGATAATTAAAAACCTTTAATAAATTAATACTTTTTATTAATAAATGAATAAGATTGTTACAAAGTATATGTTTTATCATCAAACATGATTGGCTTGTGTGCATACTACTTTCAGAAACAACGTTGTTGGGACCAGAATTTGTACGCATGACTACGGAAAAGATTCAAATGATCTGGTAACGTATACAAACCTCACAAGATCGACAAAAGAGTTATGTCGATCTTCATCGAAGGGACGTGAAATTCAATGTTGGAGATCATGTATTGTTACGTGTTGCTCCATGGAAAGGAGTTACGAGATTCGAAAATAAAGGAAAGCTCAACCCTCGATTTATTGGTCCATTTGAAATCATTGATCGAGTAGCAACTGTGGCTTATAAACTCGCCTTACCGCCAAGTATGTCTTGTGATCATAACATTTTTCACATATCCATGCTACGCAAATATGTGAAAGACCTGAACCACATTATTGAATTAGAACCAAATAAGATAGCAGAAGATTTAACGTATGAAGAGATACCTATTAAAATCTTGGATAAGAAGGAACATATTCTACGCTCAAAGGTTATACCTCAAGTCAAAATTTTATGAAAAAACTACGATATTGAGGAAATGACATGAAAGTTAGAATCTGAAATGAAAATAAGGTATCCTCACCTCTTCTACATACCAAGTATGTATATCAATTTCGTGGACGAAATTTCATAAGGAGGGGAGATTGTAAGACCCCAACTTTTTATGAATAAAGGTTTAATTTTCTCTAAATATTATTTTGAATAGTAAGGTGTTTATTTAATAAATGTTATAGTTGTGGGTGATATGTACAAATTTTGCAAAGTAAGCAAGTTGTCATAAAATATTCGTTTGGTCGAGGAATATTCTTTTTGTCGGGGAATATCCGTACTACGGTGAAATTATTGATGGACCACATAACGGAATAACTGTCGGATATAGAAAGCGAAAGAAATAACATTTTTATAAAAAATAACGGCAAAGCTGTTACCGTTAACTGTTAAAATATCTGGTGATAAAAGTACAGTAATACGCGTAGTTGCATAGTAGCACACAGTATTACACAATATTTTTGATTATTGATTATTACGTATGAAGTCACTCAGTTTCATTCAATAATTACCATAGTAATCGTTACATAGTATCTCATATTATTGATTCAATTTAAATTACAGTATCATTTGCACAATATTTTATATTATTAAACCAATAATTGACACGACACAATTATTCATATTATTAGTTAGCATTATTGGCAATATCTAGAAAGTTCTATCGAGAAAAGGGGTTAGATTATATAATTGCGCGCCAATAAGGATAAACCCTTATCGAAAAGTCCCCTCTTTTCTGGGAATGATCTGGTTGTTAATATTGTGAGCTTATAATATTAATTATTATGTGGTGGATATTGGTTCAATTTTGATATAAATGAAGGAATTTAACATGAAACATTTGTTGAAAGTTTGGAATATTTTTCTATGGAATCACAATTATCTTCTTCGATAAAATATTCATTCAAATATATTATTATAATATTACATTATAATAGTATAATGTGCTAATATAATAATATAAATTTTTTTAAATGGTAATATTATTATTATAATATATAATTTTCAGCATGTGAATAAAAGTGGAGTGAAGGTTATCATTTTGGTTTTGATTTTTTTTTCCAAAACCACTTCCGTGCACTTCTGCTCATTCTTTTTCTTGTGGTGGCTTATGTATATGGTAATATGGTATGTTTTGAAACTAATTCATATGGTAAGTTCGTGACTCATAATAATATGGTATGTTTTGAACCCCTCAGCGAATGGACGCCTATGGTCTGACTAGGATAAATTCTTAAACTCATATTATTGTGGCAAGTTCCTGAACTTCTAATGTGTAGTAAGTTTGATGAATTATATTGGGGGTATAGGAAGATTGTAAGGTGAAATACAAGAATATTTAGTATAAGAGTATTGGTGGTGCTAAAAATAAAAAGAATTGGTTAAGTAATGAAGTAATAGAGTAGAGATTAAAGTTGATGGATACTTGGATATTCTAAATCTACTAGCTATGCTAGACTTTCGAAATTTATTGACTTCGTGATGATGTTCCACTTCTATTTTCTTGAAAAATATTGGATCAAATGATGAAACCAATGAGTTTTAAAAATAATACAGTTATTCATATGTCTATGCTAATTGCTTCGGCTAGACAAAAATGATTTGAAATATATCAAAATATATTTTTTATATCATCAATGCATCATGGAACCTGGTGCAGAGATGATAAAAATGATAGAGTCATCAATGCAGTATTACTTAGTGTTGGATGTAATCGTAGCATCGTCAGCCCACTATGGTATAATGTAGTATGATAAAATCACCAAATGACGGAATCCTCAAACGGACTGTAAATACAGTGCAATATCATGACGTCATAAAAAGATTTTTGAGATTTCTTTAAGATATGAGAATATATATATATATATATATATATATATATATATATGTATATTTCGATTGATGTTCGAATTATTACAGAAGTCTATGCTATTTGATTCAGCTAGACGAATATTAAAAAATGTTCATGAAATTCAAGCGTTTCTTGAGAAGTTATGCCAAAACAAATTATTTTGATGCGAATTCAGATGTTATAAATCTGAGATGAACAACCCTATTATAAGGGAGTTATTTTACGCAATGCGTTTAGATGTTTGTGCACAATACATTGTACAAAGGGTTGATCCCCCTAAGTACGAGGAGTCCCTATAGTCTTATGACTGTTAAAGTTTAAGTTGAAAGAATACTTATAACTATAGACATATACGCATAGCGTTTAGATGTTTGTGCACAATACATCGTACGAAGGGCTTAACACCCTAAGTACGGGAGTCCCTATAGTCTAATGACTATTAAGATTTAAGTTGAAAGAGTACTTATAACCGTGGACGTAATTCAAGGTCTTATGACCCCTCAGCATGATTTGGAATCTTTTAAATTCCTGAGTTATTCATACTGCTTCCCAATTATTGAGCAATTGTGGAAGATTCGTGCTTTTCTAAAAGGCGAATGTGGTAAGGATGATATTCCTTAGAAAGAAGTAAGTCGTAGAATGTGACACTGAATGATGAATATATTGAATGAGTAAAGAAATTTTGAAGTGAGAAGGAGATGAGTTATCAAAGAATAATGTAAAACTTTTAATAGAAAATTTAATAATTGTAGAAAGATCTTTGTGGAAAGAAAGTGGTTATAGAACCCAATGAATGAATAAAGTATTAACGTAAAATCTATTTTGATAGATTAAATGAATAAAGATTAATAGATAAAATTTCGAGGACGAAATTCTTAGAAGAAATGGTGAATGTAATATCCCGAGTAAATTTTGAAAAGAGATTTGGTGAAAACCGAGTAAGGGAGGTTTCTTTGATTTCGAGGACGGAATCCTTATAAGGAGGGAAGGATGTGACAACCCGAATTTTTATAAGTTATTAAAATAAGAATTTAATAATTAAAATTCTTATTATGAGGTGTATATATTATGAAATATGTGAATTGGTGTGAAGAGAATTTAAATGTTAATTTAATATTTATTGAAGTAAATAAATGTTTTAATTGAATTATTTATTGAGATTATGTGATTAATATGGAGTAATGTAATTAAGTGTATTATATTAATTAAATGATTATCTAATATTTAATTAATATATAATGATTTTATGTTATAGTTCTAATTTAATTGAGATAATGTAGTGATGTGGTAATTGTTACATGAAGTTATAATTAGCGAGTAATTATAATGTGACAATTTTATGTGATTAATTGATGTTAAACTTTTAATTAATTAAATTAATGTTAAGATTTAATTAATTAAAGGATAACATTAAGAATATGTGTTAAAGGATCTATTAAAAGAGTTAAAAGAGTTTTTAAAATCGTTTTCCCAAACAATGACTTACTTTTGTTTTAAACCTGTTTTACCCAAACAAGACCTTAACTATTAAAACCTGGTTTTTAAAATAATATGGTTTGCCAAACAAGCCTTAGGGCTTTTAAAATTCTAATTTTTGTAACTTATATATTAAATTGATAATTAGTATATGTAATTATATTGGGAGTTACATATTCTATAATTATATGTGTTATATGTATATTGTATATACACTAAGTTACGTTAATTTTCTAAACCTAAGTCTAAACTAAGAACAATGAGAAGAAGAGAGAATACAGAGAAGAAGAAGAGGAAGAAGAAGAAGAAGAAGAAGGGAAATCTTGAGAAAACAAAAGAAAAGCTTTTATCATCTCCATCTTTTCTCCTAATTTAACCTAGAAAGGTATCAAACTAACTTTTATACTAAATTAAGATGTTTGGTATTTAGCCTTTGTAAAATTAGGTTTTCATGATTATGAATTTATATGTATATATGGTATTCATATGTTTTCATATGTGATTGTATGCCATGAAAGGATTTTCACAATACAATTGTTGTAAAAACAAGTTTTAAAATCATGTTCTTCTATGTTTTCCTAGTTTTAGAGTTCTATGTAAAAATCTTTTGGTGAAACTTCATAATTTTGATATGTGAATGGGATGTGTGTGTGTGTGTGTGTATATATATATATATATATATATATATATATATATATATATACATACATATGTATACGCTTACATAAGATTTTTATAGTTGTTCAAAAGTTTCAATTCACAAAGATATGATGAATATGATGAAATCATGTTCAAGTGTTTGATTATGAAGTTATGTTGGAAATTATTCTTAAATCTTTGATGTGAGCATGAGTTATGTGTAATATGGGTTATATTATGATATATTATGAGTTATATGGTTGTTCTAGCAATTCAGTCCATGTAATTTTGATAAACAAGAGGAATTTTGTTCATAATGATTTTTTGTGAATTAATTTCTAAAAAATGGCTTTTGAAACTATCAAAATGATGTTTAATTCATAGTAAAATTGGTGATGGATTGTGTTAATATGATAAGAAACGAAAAGAACACAATTTGAATGAATATATTTGGTTAAGAAACGAATTCGTAGTTAATGAATTCGCTAAATATGTTAAAATATGAACGCTTAGTATGAACATGAGTTTTTCAAGATTTAAGCTAGTTAGTATTTCTGTAAATTTTTATAAGTCTAGTATGTTGTAGTTCTATAAATTACGTATCCATAGAGTCGAAAACGGACTGATTTGGGTGTGTATAACTCAAGTTATGAAGGTTGGAAGGAGAAAGGGTCAAAAATTCATAAGAACAGTAAAATTGAAAAAAAAAATACGTACCTTACTATTAAGGGGCGCTGCAGCACGGCCCCAAGGCTATTCGGGGCGCTGCAGCGCCGAAATAGTAGTCTGGGTCGGACAGTTTTGACCTCCTGTAGTAAAATGGTCATAACTTTTTCATACGAACTCTGATTGAGGTGATTCAAAATGATTCGAAACGACGACGAATAGCCCTACAACTTTTGTTCTTTAAAGTTTTCAATTTGAGGTCGGGAACAGGGGTTAAAATGGTTATTTATGGGACTGATATGTATTAGGAGGCAATCGGAGGGCGTCGGGCATGCACGTATGCAAGTGTAGTGCTCCTGACGATAAAATATGGTGTCCTAAGTTATAAAACATAAATGTTAGTAAATATAATGATGATTAATATTAATAAATGATGTATTAGATAAGTTGTGTAAGCACACTAAGCATACACAAGAGAGACGAATCGGGCGTATGACGAATGAACGTCGAAACACCGTGACAAGTGTTAATGAACATTATAAGATATGGAATGGGTTTAATATAAAACCCATAAGTATTCCTAACAAGACTTAAACACTTGAATGAATTTCAAATATTACATAAGTCGAAAAGTTAATACAATCTAATTGAACATTGTGTGCTAATTAACAGGAAGGATTATGAGATGTGGAGTAGAGTTTACATTACAATTACTATGTATTGCTATGTCACTAATAGTTGATGTGTATGATTATATAATTGTGTAGGGCATGTGAAGTGCAGATAGCTGTAAGCTGTTAATTTTTTATTAGTAAACAACGATCAAGGCAAGTCTTTCGGTTCCTATTTTCTGCGTGGACTTGATGAACTGTTTTAAATTGCATGATATGTTATATGTGTTGTAAGCGAGCATGATATGTTATATATGTTGAAATCATGAAATGTTAAAGTCAATTTATGACTACATTATTTTGGTTAAATAATGATGATTGAGTAATAAACTCAATCTTTATATTTGCTATGTGAATTAAAGCATGTATGCCTTGTTACTTTAATTATTAGGATATGTATATTGGGCATATTATTATGTGCTATGTGATGCATGAAAACTGTTAGAACTTGCTGAGCTGTCGAGCTCACTCTTGCAAATAATAATTTTTACAGGTCAAGATTTCAAGGTAAGGATATGTGCTAAGTGAATTATAGAGATCCATATTCGCGAATATTACTTATGTTTTATGAGAAATGTATTTAATATTTTGAATGTAACATGTTGTTGAATTGTAAGTTGAGCTATCCGGTGTATATGGATATCTATTAATGATGTAAGACTTTGTATAGTCATTTTGTTGTAACGATTCATGATATAAATTTGAATCGAAGAGATGTAATATAAAGGGTGCGATTTAGGACAATATAGAAGGAAATATATAAAAATTTTAAATATTCTGTATTTTTAGTGATTTTAATATCGAATAATGATATAAAGATAGATTAAAGTTGTATTGTTAACGACCGAGAAGGAGAATATTATTGTATAAATTTTGGGGTCGTTACAGTTTGCGCTTCATCTAATATCATTTCACTAAAATACAGGTCTGAATTTTCTTATTAAATTTTAATATTTTCATGTCGGGGTACTATTCATGGGTACTATTCATATGATACTATTCATAGGTACTATTCATGAGTACTGTTCATAATAGAATTTAATTTTCTTTTCTATCCAAATTATTTTTTATACATGAATATCATTCTTGAATTTTACTTCACAATTAGCTATTATGTTGACAATTTGGACATTCTTGAACTCTAGATAAATTAAATTATAAATCTCTAATATTTATCCTTGATCTCACTTGATTTATTCTTCATGTCATCATCCTCATGTTTAAATTGTGTTGAAAGTCATCTTTGGCCCGTAGTGCAAAGATGGACTGTTGATTGGTATGATTGTTAGGTAAATTCTATATACGCTTAACACGCAAGTGTACGTGGTCAACAAGTAATATAATGATGAGAAAAGTATTGTTCCCACATAGACTAGTATGAAATTAAACCTAACAATTATCAGTTTTATATTATTTCAATCTTATTAAACTACTCAAATTAACGATTATAATTACTAAAAACTAAGAAACTAAAAATCCAAACCAATCAACACACTAAGTAACTGTAAATTTCAAATAAATATTGGAGAATTAGGCTTACAATTTCACTTTAAGTTTCACTCCGATTATCACACCTTATTCTAGTTTAATTTACTATCTCAGTTTATTACTCAAGTAGAATTAGCCATCTCACGATGCATTAACACCATATTAACTTAAATCTACAATTTGATAGAATTAAGTCAAACACCCTAATTAACTAGTTCACTATATCTCTATGTAAATTAAAATAAATCAAAGTTTAAATTCCAAGTTCTTTATGCGATTACATGCGATATTAGGTGTATCTCTATCCTAAACATTCATCAAGATTCCATTAAAACACATAATTCAAGAATACATGCTATTGTGATTAGATCTAGATTCATACATCATCTCTCGAGTCCTTACAAATCCACATAAAATTGGTGATCAAACAATTCATAAATTAAGTATGAATCACAATAGATAAATTGAATTGATATTACTATTAAACTGAAATTAAGGAATGACAATCATTGTTTAACACTAAAGATCCATTGCAAGCCTAAAAAGTAATTTAGTTCATCATAAACGAATTAAATATTGAAAAGATAGAGAAATTCATCATCCCAATTACAAAATTTGAATTGAAAGACAAAGAATAGTAAAACACCACCCTTATCCTCGCTCAAATCTGCAATCTTCGTGATCTTAACCTTCAAATATGTTCCTCCAATGTCTTTCAGAAAATTAGGGCTCCAAGTATGATTGATTGATTCTTCCTATTGATCTCTGTTATGTTGTGTTATATCCCAGCATAAGTTATGTAATACACTGATAAAACGACGCTCGACATAGTCCCAATCCATGCCAAAGTGTTCCATCCACGCAGCTACAGAGTTCCAATCATATCAGAAGTCTTTTTCTCTCTCTCCGTACCCCCGCCCCGGTGAAGGTTTTACACTTGCAATGGCCCACCCCGACGGAGGGTGCTTTTGTTTCTGGCTCATGTACCCCCGCCCCGACGGGAGTTTTCTTCATTAATAAGCCCGCCCCGGCGGGGGGGTGCTTCTGCAGATACTGATTTTTGGTCATTTTATGCCACTTTCTAGCCATAACGCCACCATTATACCACCACGCCACGTAATGCAATTCTAAACACAAAACAAACACAAAATAAGTAAAACTGTAAAGAAATAGACAGGATCAACAATGTTTAAGTCCAAATCAGAAGCTGATTCTTCGTAGGTATAAAACCCACCCATCAATTATTATGACCAGAAATTGTGTATTGGTATAATCATGACCTTTAATATTACAGATAAAGGTTTCTAGTGGAAGTTCTCTTTAGCCCGTAGTGCATAGATGGACAGATGTATGACATAATCATGACCACTGATGATACAAACGATTATCTTTGGCCCGTAGTGCATAGATAATTCGTTGATTGGAAATAATTATTGATTGGTATTACAGGGATAAAATATTGATGATGAACTTTTAAATCATATAAGATAGTAGATATCATGCTCTACTTGACTCTTCTAATGGATTGTTGTTTCCGCTGCAGTTGTTAATCTAAAACTTGTTTTCTATTGTATTATATCATATTTTTCCCTATTGAGGAATAAGGATAATTTGTTCTACATTATCTTAGTTATACTATTCTTTACTAGGCTAGTTAAGCTCACCCTTTTCCTTTTGGTTCCATTGTTCTTCTTAGGAGGTGCGAATATAGTTGGGACTAGTCGGGAAGTGGAGTAATGGTTCGAGATGGTTATTATAGCAGTCGTCACTATTTTGTAAAATAGTGTAGCAATAAATGTAATGAGAATTTTATTTGAGTTTGGATATTGTCTACAGGACAATATTTGTATTAAAACTCACAGCGTATATTTTGTCGTATTTTATACGACAATTAATAGTTGTATAAATGAAGTTGTATTTGAATTCTGTACCATGTATTTGGCGACTCAGAATGGGTTGTGTGGACCTATTTTGGGGACATCACATTTAAGATCAACTTAACAAGTTTGATCATACTATTCTAAATCCTTGTACATAGATATCTCAGTTAAGGACTGCACAAAACTTATCTATGCAAATATACTTTATGATCTTCATTATCAAATCACATACATTTGAAATCTAATGAGGGTCTTAATCAAACTCCCCCTTAATTAAACAACATATTAATCCATACATAAATTCCTAACAGAAATATCTCGAGGAATGCCTATAAAAGGAAAGAAAATTTAATCAAATAATAAGGAACGAATATCAAAAAGTTGAATTATTGCCAAATTAAAAAGGCTCTACTCTGTGAACTTGAATAACTTGTTCAACTGCTAAGTACTTCAACACTGTAACCCATTGTAACCAAGTCTTAGTGACTTGAAGGAATCTTTATGATTCGTTTGGTGTAATTGTTATGCGTGAACAGATCTTCGTGATCACCCATCCTTAGTAGATTATTCTTACTCAAAGAGTAGAATAGTGGACTAGGAGATCTTTGTGCTCCGAATCTCTTAAAAATATTGTGTCTCTTCTAATTTATTAATTTACTTTTCTGTCAAGTTATTTACTTAATATGTGACTTAGTTTCACATTGATCACAAAATTCAGAACTGTGAATTTTCTTAAATCTTTGAAGGGAATTTTCAAATTATCATTCCGTTGTGCAAAACTATTAAATTAATATGTTTGAATTATAAGTTGGTAATAACTCTTTAAAAGAAAATTTTTTAATAGATCTATTAAACTCTCCCTTTTAGATCTTTCAGTGCCTTCGGGATATAACATAATTATTTTGATTTTTATATTGGACTTATTTTTAAATTCTTTTAAATAATTTTATATGGTCAAACATAACAAAATACATAAAATTATATTTATATACACATGCCTGGCGCACGTGACTATTCCGTTGACTTTTTTGTCGAAATTTTCACAATTGTGTATAGAGGGATATTGTTATTTTGAAGAACAAGATGGGATGAATTAAACTTTGGGGTAAGAAGTGTAAGACCCCAACTTATTATAAATAAAATTAAATTTCTCTATTTATTATCTTGAAATAATAAGGTGATAATTTGATATAATGCTTTGGTTATGGGTGAAATGTGCAAATTTTACAAATTAAGCAAGTGGTTATAAAATAATCATTGTCATCGGGAAATATTCATTTGGTCGTGGAATATTCTTTTTGTCGGGAATATCTGTACGACGGCGCAGTCATTTGTGGGCCCCATAACAGAATAACTGTCGAATAAAGAAAACGACAAATTTTAGTTTTATAAATAACGGCGTAATCGTTACCGTTAACACTGTTGGAATACCCGGTGGTTAAAATACAGTAATACGTGTGGTTGCACAGTAGCACGCGGTATTACACAATATTTTTGAATTATTGATTCTTACATAAGAAGGCACTACTCAATAATTGTTACAGTAATTATTGTTCAATATTTTATTTTATTGATTCAATAATTGTTGCGTTGATATTTTATATTATTGTTGTTTCAATAATTGTCACTGCATAATATTTCCCATTATCAGATCAATAATTCATTTATTTGAATAATATTATTAGATAGCATTATTGGCAATGTCTAGAAAGTTCTGTCTAAGGAGAGGTTTGGCCACCTAATTGCGCGCTAATAAGGAGAAATCCTTATTGGAAAACCCCCTCTTTCCTGGGAACGGCCTGATTGTCATAATTGTGATTCTGTAATATTATTTGTGAATAATTAATTATTAATTTATATGATAAGGAAATATTTATTTGATGTGGATATAAATGATAGATTTATTTATGTGGTTATAAATGAAGGAATTAGTGTTGAGGGGTTTTATCAGTATTTTGTCGGAATGGAGGTTTTAAAAATCACAACAGTGTTCTTAAAGCTCTATTGCGTGAGTTATAATTTTAATCCAACCGTTGGATCGTTGTGATTTTTGGATATGTTATACATATATAAGTTGAGTATTTATCCACAAAAAATTTGAACCGTTAAAAATTAACGCATGATTTGTTATGAATTTTAAGAGGTGACTGATTTAGAAATTATTGAAGTTTCTAAATTTATCATTTTGGTAAAAAATTCTAGAATTGGTGGGCCCCACTTTTAGTTGGTGAGAAATGTGCTCAAATTTTATTTCAAATGTGGTGGGTGGCAATAGTAGTAGGTAAAGCCATCGGGTTATAGGTCAGGTCTGCTTCGGCGTGCTAGCAATTTCCTATAAATAAGGTTCTGAGTTAGAATTGAAAATCACACCAGAAACATAGGCTTTCTCTCTTTCTCTTACTATATTATCGAGCGTATTTTGTAAGTATTTAGATACTTTGAGAGTTGCTATTCAGTACAAGTTTCATTCAGCATCATATCCGACATTTCATTCCGAAGTATTGTTTCTTTGAGGTAAGGGATGTTATTTTCTTCTTAAATGATATTATTTTCTTTAATATTATTATGCCGAAATATTGGTCTGAAATTTTTATCAAATTTAGAACTTTCTGTGTCGGAGTTACTATTCACGTATACGACACTATTCACGTATACGACACTATTTACTGAAAATATTAAATTTTTTCTTTTTGTCCAAGATGTCTATTATGGTTACTATCTTTGATTGTATCCATGTTTTGATTTTTATTTTTGAATTCTACTTCACAATTGGTTATTATGGAGTATTATTGAATTTGGATAAACCGAAATACGAATTCCTAATATTTGTCCTTCTGTCTCACTTGATTCGTTCTCTAAAATATTTTTCATCATCCTCAGTCCTTAATGGTGATACTTGATGAATATCTTTGGCCTGTAGTGCAAAGATGAATGATTACCTGATGAGTATCTTTGGCCCGTAGTGCAAAGATGAACAAGTGTTGGGATGAACATGATCAACTGGTGATACAAATGAATATCTTTAGCCTGTAGCGCAAAGATGAATATTTGATTCAAGATGTATATTGATTGATGTTACAGGGATAAAATATTGATGATGGACTTTTAAATTCATAGATGATAGTAGATTTCATTCTCTACTTAATTCTTCTAATGAATTATTATTTTCACTGCAGTTGTTGATCTAAAACTTGTTGTCTATTATATTCTATCAGATTTTTCCCTGTTGAAGACTAATGATAATTTGTTGTATATTATCTTAGTCATAATATTCTTTACTGGGCTAGTTGAGCTCACCGTTTTCCTTTTTGTTTCATTTTTCTTCTTAGGAGGTGAGAATATAGCAGGAACTAGCCGGGGTATGGAGTGATGGTTCTAGAAAGTTATTTTAGCAGTCCTCATTATTTTTGTAAAATAGTGAATCAATAATTATAATGAGGACATCTTTTGAGTTTTAATACTGTCTATTATACAATATTTGTATTTAAACTCACAGTTTATGTGTTGTCGTATTTTGCACGACAATTGTAGTAATGAAGTTGTATTTGTTTCTGTAACATGTATTTGGCGACTCAAAATGGGTGATGTATACCTATTTTGGGAGCGTCACAGTTGGTATCAGAGCTTAGGGATATGGTCTCTGGCGGAGATCGGGGAATAGAACTAGGAGGGGAGAAACGAGTAAATCATTCGATAGTGTGTCCTACCTAAGCTTATTTGTTGGTCGGTCATAATATAGGGATATTATGTGATATGTTAATTTGTTTAATTAACCCTTGTTTTATGGCAGTATTTAAGAATGGCAGCTGAGAACGTTAACAATGGAGCGTATGAGACTGTGGAGACACCTTTGATCACCACCCAGGGGAACGTGCAACAGGAAAGCAATATTCCTCCTGTAAATAACACTACCGAACAAATGATGAATGATGAAATGTTTAGAAGCTTTTTGCAATTCATGCAAAATCAGACGAGGGAAACTCGTGTACAAAATACGGGTGGAAATGATAGCAATGCGCGGTTTGTCACAGCTAAGCAGTTTAAAGAGTTGGGACCACCAGAATTCTGGAGAAAGCCGGATCCGATTAAGGCGAAAATGTGGGTCAAGCAAATTACCAAGATATTTGATGTCTTAGGCTGCACGGAGGAACAGAAGGTTCTATTCGCCACCTTTATGTTCCGTGGTGAGGTAGACTACTGGTGGGAATCTGTGAAGCGTACCCAGCCTGCCGCACTTAGCATATCTTGGGAAACGTTTCAGAAGCTGTTCAATGATAAGTACTTTCCTGAAAGTATTCGTCATATGAAGGAGGTAGAGTTTATCAGACTAGAACAAAATAACATGACTGTGTCTCAGTACGAGGCGAAGTTCACAGAGTTATCTAGGTTTGCACCTCATTTGGTAGAGAATGAGAAACGAATGACACAGATGTTTCTGAGAGGTCTAAAACCCGAGATTCGGCAGTATCTTATCTCTCATAAATTTTCTTTATATTCAGATGTTGTAAACAGGGCTCAATTATTAGAGCGAGATAATGAGTATGTTCAACCAAGGGACCACAACCAGGGTCATACCGGTGACAGCAGTCATCGGAGCGATGATAACCAGCGCGGAGGGAAAAATACGAACAAAAGCGGTAACCACTCGGATGGTAATCGTGGCCATGATAACAGGAGAGGTGAGTCAAGTGGAAATTTCAAAAAGAGGAGATTCAACAATGATGGGAAGACATCAGCAGCAGCACCAACAATAAATTCTAGGGGAGGAGAACGACCGCCAGTTAGATGCTACAGATGCGGAGAAGAGGGACACATAAGTCCAAACTGTTCATAGCCTTCCAAGGTGTGTTTCAATTGTGGAAAAGACGGTCATATAGCCCGATTTTGTCCGGTAGCAAAGTCAAGTCCAACTGGGACGGCGACACCAAAGGCGACTACGGACAAAACAAAGTCGGTGGTTCAAGGGAGGGCGTTTGTCGTGACTGGCCAAAACGCGAGAAACCCGAACGAGGTGATCACGGGTAAGCTAATCTTGAACTCCTGCGAAGTTTATACCTTACTAGATACCGGTTCTACCCATTCTTTTATCTCTCCTGTTTGTGCTCAACGTTTAAACTTGACTCCGAAAAAATTGGACTTTGACTTATCTGTGAAGACTCCGTTAGGAGAAACTTTTGTTACAACCACTATTTACAAATCTTATTTGATCTAAGTTGGCACCATCACATTACCTATTGATCTTATCTCTTTAAAGATACTTACTTTTGATGTGATTTTAGGAATTGATTGGTTAACCACTCATCATGCCAAAATTGATTATTTTCGTAAGGTTGTTAATTTTCATATTTCTAACCAACCTGTTATACGAATTCAAGCAACTAAACCACTAAAATCAGTCACTGTCATATCAAGCCATAAAGCTATTCGTTTATTGAAAAATGGATGTCAAGCTTTCTTAGCCCATATTATGGACTTGAACAAAAACATGTCAGATTTGAATAATATTCCTGTTGTTAGTGAATTTCCCGACGTATTTCCTAAAGAACTTCCTGGTCTACCCCAGAACGTGAAATTGAATTCTTTATTGATCTTGAATCGGGTACAAAGCCTATTTCTAAAATCCCATATCGAATGGCTCCTATTGAACTTCAGGAGTTAAAAGCCCAACTACAGGAATTGTTAGATATCGGTTTTATTCATCCTAGTACATCTCCTTGGGGTGCTCCTGTTTTATTTATAAAGAAGAAAGACGGGAGTATGCGACTTTGTATTGGCTACCGAGAATTAAACCATGTCACCATCAAGAATAGGTATCCACTACCTCGCATTGATGACCTATTTGACCAGTTGCAAGGAGCACAATTCTTTTCAAAGATCGATCTTCATTTTGGATATCATCAGCTGAAGATTAAAACTGAGGATATTCCAAAGACTGCCTTCAGAACTCGGTACAAGCATTATGAATTTCTAGTCATGTCTTTTGAATTGACTAATGCTCCTGCGGTTTTCATGGATATGATGAACCGTGTATTCAAGGAATATTTGGATCATTTCGTTGTTGTCTTTATTGATGACATCCTCATCTATTCCAAGAGCCGTGAAGATCATGAGCACCATTTGAAGCTGGTACCACTACTAGAAAATCGGCCTATAGCGACGGTCGCCGACCGTCGCTATAGGCCAAAAGACCGTCGCTAAAGGTTTTAGCGACAGTTGCTATAAAAGCCGTCGATAAAGCTTTTAGCGACGGTCTTTTGGCCTATAGCGATGGTCGACGACCCTAGCTATAGGTCATGTCAAAATCGTGTATTTTCTCTTTACCAACGGTCGCTGAAAGTTATTGTTACGGTCATGACCGTAGCTATAGATGTCTATAGCGACGCTCGGCGACCGTCGCTATAGGCCTGTGTTTTATAGAATACTATAGCTACGGTCGATGACCGTCGCTATAGCTTTTTTATATTTAAAAAAAATAATTAATAATGCACATTTATTCAACAAGCACAAATACAATATAAAATAAAATATATAAAATATTATATACATCATTTAAAATCATTCACATTACAACATTACAATATAAGAAGATATAATTTACAACATTACAATCTTTCACAATACAATCATTAACGCAATTTCCTATCAGAACAGTAAAAAAAGAACCGAGTCTCAAAGCTATATGAAAGAGTTACACTGAAAGGAACACTCCTGATTGACAACAAAATTTATCCACAGTATTCTTATAAGCCGATTCTTCACTCATTCCATTCTCAGTATACCTTTTAAACAAGGACGTCTCGATAATACCATGAACAGCACCAAGCAAAATTCCTATACATCAAGTGGTTAAAATAAAATCATTTCTGTATAGCTTTAAACCAAAAATAAAAAGACAAAATAACGTCCACAAACATGAAAAATTCAATTCAATTCATTGAGGTCAGCAATATTAATCCATAACCTAAAAATGCATTGCCAAAGAAAACCACCCACAAGAGAAGAGAGGCTCGTCGCAATTTTCATGAGAATAGCATCAGTAGGTTTGAGAAGTCTATTTTACTGCTGCTACCTTTTCCAGAATGTAGTGCACATCAGATGTTTGACCATTCATACATAAATACCTTGGTGACTCTAGTGTAAGTCCATAAAACAGAAGTGTGGCAAAAGCTGGTACAGAGGATAGTGCAAGCAACTACCTCCATCCAAATCTTGGCATGATGATCTGTAGAACAACAAAACAATCTAAAGTCCACTCTTTTCCTTTATCTTCAAATAATAAAATAGTTAACCACTAACAGAGGAAAAGGGAGAGATATAAGTATTGGAAATTTCTTTAAATAAAAAATAATGGATACTTCAATATCCAAAAAAAATTATTCGATGTTTCAATTTTGGTTACATTGAAAAAAAAATAATGAGTTAATTCCCTAATTTTTTTCTTCAAAGTGATTTTGGCAATAACTTAGAACATTATTTTAGGAGAGGGAAAGGCTGCACTGCAGCACTAATAAGGCCCAAATTACATTATGCAGCTAGTGAAATTCATTGAGGTAAATGATTTTAAAATTCAGATTAAGCCAAAGATGTCTTTCTTGCCTACTTTCTAAATGCAAACAACTCTAGATCCATGTTTCAAGCAAATGGTAGATAAGGTGAAGTCGGTGAACATAGAATTAAAGCAAAATTGCAACAACAAAGGTTACTTGGAAGACAATTAGATGTATTGAGGGAATCATGAACATACACATCCAAGTGCAGCCTCAATTATTGTTCCAATTGTCCAGACAGTCGAAAAGATAACCATCCATGTGCCTCTATTTGGGGCAGGAACAAACTTCAGAAACCAAGATGTATACACAGGCCCACCTCCCAGACCAATCCCAACCAAAAAATGAAGAATGACCAATAATATATAATTAGGAGAGAAAGCATGAAAAAGCAGACAAAATAACATCCACAAATATGGTTTTCTTCTCTTGTGGGTGGTTTTCTTTAACATACATGAAAAAGCAGCGTAAGGAAACAATGAGACAAGACAAACCCAACAGTAGCAGTAATACAATTCGGCTGCCAAAATAACATCAACATCATCTAGCTAACCAACTAGCAGCAGCAACATCAAACAAATTCAACAAACATGGAATTTGGTTTTCAATTTGCCTACTGAACAGACAAACAAACCTAGTTTAAGGAAATAACAAAACAAATTTTCGAGAAAAAGAAATAAATCCAAGACATTAGAAATGACCACTGCACTTTACCTTCAGGAAATAACAAAACAATTAGAACATGCACTTCAGGTTTAAGACAATTAGAACGACCACTGCACTTCACCTTTACATTGGTGCACTGCACTTCACCTTTATATTAGAACGACCACTGCATTAATAAAGAATTATATAAGAAAAGGCAGTCAAGTTTTGAAACCAGAGGATTGTCCCCATTAAATTACATAAGAAGAATATGACACATGTACATATGACACATATATATAACTAATATATAATTATGCTTTTTGTTTCTTCTTTTTGTTTCAAACATACTAGCTTTAATCATAGACATATAAATAAAAATGTGTATGTGGTTATAACCAAATCTATTTTTTGTTAGGTCTACAAATGACCATATGACTATGGACGTTCAGAGTGTTTACCTTCATAGCATTTTCACACAAGGCAGATATTGTATAACAGATATTGTGTAACAGACACAAACACACCTATCAAATAGCTTCTGTTCCGCCATGAAACATTACACAGTTGTATACGGAATAAGATAGACGATGAGAAAAAGGTGCAAGTTTACCTTCCCAATCTGCTTAAGTTCTCTTCCAACTGGTGCTATAAATTTCAAGTCGATGTTTATAGGCCATACCTGTGTGCACAACAAGAAAAGGTCAACAAAAAAACATGAAACACTTCCATTACATCTAACACTTACATCATGATAAACATGAGGAAAAGGCTTTTATAGCTTCTAAATTACTATGCTTCTACCAACAACAGATCAATATGAGGAAAACAAAAAGTTTATTCCTTTAAAAGAAATCAATATGAGGAATGGTAAATTATCCCAAGAAAGGGTAGGACCCTTTTGCTTATATATTGTGTTTTCCCTTCTCTTGTATGCATAATTTAAGACTGAAAATGGAAAAAGCACTAATAAAAGATATTTTGTAATCAAGAGGAACAGGAAAAACACCTTCAAACCAAGTAATTTAATGGGGACAATCTGTCCTGGTACAATACAATCTGGGCCTGCTGCTTCGACCATAGCTTCTTATATAATTCTTGCTTTGAACAATCCCCAGTAAAGAATATTAGAAACCAATTGTTGCTTTGAAGTATTTTCTAAAACAAATCCATATGAAAAACTGATTATTTTCTTTTCCAAACAACAATAAAATCAAACTAATCAAACTAGGGATTGGGGAACAGATGATATGCAAATAGCATTGAACATAGCAATTAACCCAAATAATAAATCGATATATTTGGCTTCCATGCACAATCAATACAGTTACGTGACACTAAATATGTTTTTACTCATTTGACTTTTTAGTGCATAAGATGTGAGAATGATTTGAGGCTCAATTTAATAGAAGGCAAAACTATGTCTGTTAATTTTAATTTGTCGCTTTCTTCGTTGTGATCACAGAATATTTCATCTCTTTGCTAGTAGTGAAAAGTCAGATAAGTAATATGCATTCGTTTACACAATAGAATAGTAGAAGAGTTACTTTTCAAAATAGAAATAGTAAAACGGTTTGGTAGAACTGCAATTTTTATAGTTAAGTTAGCTCTGGTTATACTTCTGTAACATAGACTATATGCAGAAACTCTGTACTATGATTCCAATTTATCTAAACTAGAAATTTGGGTCTGTTGGCTACTCCTACTGTTCCAAAAAAGATAAGAGAAGTTCCATTTGTAAAATTACAAAGTTTGAAGCTAAATTTCCTTTCATGTTTATCAAAATGTTGTTACACTTGAAGACTTATGTCGTTTAAATTTTATACAATAGTTGCTTATGCAAAAATTTGCAGCATCAGTTGCTTCCCATCAAATTTAATTGGTAGCTGCTAACCAATGTCATATGAATATGACATTGAACCTGAACCACAGTGGCTCACAAAACACCCCACAGAAAGGTGTCCCAAAATTAGTAAATTTAGGGCTTGTTAGAGGGAGGAGAGAAATAGAGGAAATCATAACAACTAAGGGGCAAATAAAATTAAAAACCTAAATAATGAAATTATACCTGCTCAAACAGCCAGTAAAAATGATGCTTCAAGCCGGACGGAGAGATGGAGTGAAATGAAGTCCGGCGAACACGAGATGCAGAGTGACTGAGATGGACAGTCCGAATGCTGAAGATGTTGATCGAGTGATTGAGATGAACCCTCGTTATTATCTACGCCTCCCTCGTTATTACCTACGCCTCCCCTTATGAGATCGAGTGACTGAGATGAAGCCGGACGGAGAGATCGATTGACTGAGATGAATCCGGACGGAGAGATCGACTGACTGAGATGAACCCCTTTAACCCTCGTTATTACCTACGCCTCCCTTATGAGTTATGACCCTCGTTAAAATCCCAAAAAAAAATTCCTATACCGAAGGCCAAACTGTGACCCTCATAATAGACTACCATCAGAGGCCTATACCGACGGTCAGACTTAGACCGTCACTATATATATGTATATAGCGACGGTTCCGTCCCGACCGTTGCTAAATCCCGTCGCTATAGATTGATTTTCTAGTAGTGTACTCCAAAGGCTTCGCGATAACAACCTATATGCCAAGCTGAAGAAATGCGAGTTTTGGCTTGAGGAAGTAGCATTCCTTGGGCACATGGTGTCAGAACATGGAGTATCTATTGACCTGGCGAAGATTGAAGCCATACAAAGTTGCGAGCAACCAAAGTCGGTGACCGAAGTACGTAGTTTTCTGGGCTTAGCTGGTTATTATAGGAGATTTGTGGAAGGATTTTCTCGAATCGCTACTCCGTTAACTCAGCTAACTCAGAAAGATATAAAATTCGTATGGAGCGAGGTATGCGAGAAGAGTTTCCAAGAGCACAAGAGGAGACTCATTTCGGCACCTGTTCTGACAATACCATCTAGTTCGGATGGATTTGTTATCTATAGTGATGCTTTAGGAAAAGGGTTAGGATGTGTTCTCATGCAACATGGAAAAGTCATAGCATATGCCTCGCGACAACTCAAAGAATATAAGAGGAATTATCCTACTCATGATCTAGAGTTGGCAGCAGTCGTTTTCGCGTTAAAAATCTGGAGGCACTACCTGTATGGGGAGAAAGTGGAGATTTATACGGATCATAAAAGCTTCAAATATTTCTTCACCCAAAAGGAACTCAACATGCGGCAACGACGTTGGTTTGAGCTGTTGAAAGATTATGATCATACCATCCAATATCATCTCGAAAAAGCAAACGTGGTAGCTGACGCATTGAGTAGAAGATCGTATGCAGGTACAAGTGCAATGTTGTTAACGCAAAGACCCATTTTGCATGACTTGCAAATGATGGAAATAGAGGTAAAGGCTCTAAGTACCCACGTGCTGATATCAAATATACGAGTAGAACTGACTTTAATCGATAAAGTTAAAGCTGCTCAATCTAAGGACCTGGAGCTGATGCGTATGAAGAAGAAAGTGCAAGAAGGTGCTATTCCAGAAGCAAGAATCGATGAAGAAGGAATACTTCGAGTCCACTCTAGACTTTGTGTTCCTAACGATTCTAACTTGAAGCATAGAATCACGATGGAGGCGTACAACACACCGTTTGCAATCCATCTTGGGAGTACCAAAATGTATGATGATCTTCGACATACATTTTGGTAGAGCAATATGAAGAGAGAGATCGCGGAGTTTATCTCGAGGTGTTTAACTTGTCAACGAGTAAAGGCGGAGCATCAAGTGTCAAAGGGTTCATTGCAACCACTTGAGATTTCGAAATGGAAGTGAGAACACATTACCATGAATTTCGGTACGGGTCTTCCCAAAGTTTCTCACGGCATAGATGCGATTTGGGTTATTATTGATAGATTAACCAAGTCTGCTCATTTCTTGCTTAGACGTGAGACTTATTCTCTTGAACGTCTTGCTCATATATATGTAAATGAGATTGTGCGATTGCATGGCATGCTAGTATCCATAGTTTCGGATCGTGACCCAAGATTTACTTTACGATTTTGGGTTAGCTTGCAGAAAGCTATGGGCACAGATTTACGGTTCAGTTCGGCATACCATCCTCAAACGGACGGGCAATCGGAAAGAACTATTCAAACTCTTGAAGATCTATTAAGACTTTGTGTCCTAGATTTCAAAGGAAGTTGGGATATGTACTTGCCACTGGTGGAATTCTCCTACAATAACAGTTATCAGGCAAGTATAGGTGTGGCTCCATTCGAAGCTTTATATGGATGAAAGTGTCACTCTCCAGTATGTTGGGATAAGGTAGGCAAAGCAACATTGTTGGGACCAGAGTTGGTACGTATGACTACGAAAAAGATCCAAACGATTCGACAACGTATACAAACGGCACAAGATCGACAAAAGAGTTATGCTGATCTTCATCGAAAGGACGTGGAATTTAGTATTGGAGATCATGAACTGTTACGTATTGCTCCATGAAAGGGAGTTACAAGATTTGGGAAGAGAGAAAAGCTCAATCCACGATTTGTTGGTCCATTTGAGATTCTTGACCAAATAGGAAAAGTGCCCTATAGACTCGCATTATCTTCTAGCATGTCTCGTGTTCATAATATTTTTTATATATCTATGCTTCATAAATATGTGAAAGACCCAAACCACATTATTGCATTAGAACCAGACGAGATAGCCGAAGATTTAACGTACGAGGAGGTACCTGTCAAGATATTGGATAGGAAAGAGCATGTCCTATGAACAAAGGTTATACCACAAGTCAAGGTTTTGTGGAGGAACCATGCTATTGAAGAAATGACCTGAGAGTTGGAATCGAAAATGAAAGTGAGGTACCCTCACCTTTTCGAAATACCAGGTACGTACGTCAATTTCGAGGACGAAATTTCATAAGGAGAGGAGGTTGTAAGACCCTAACTTATTATAAATAAAATTAAATTTCTCTATTTATTATCTTGAAATAATAAGGTGATAATTTGATATAATGCTTTGGTTATTGGTGAAATGTGTACATTTTGTAAAATAAGCAAGTTGTTATAAAATAATCATTGTTGTCGGGGAATATTCGTTTGGTCGTGGAATATTCTTTTTGTCGGGAATATCCGTACGACGGCATAGTCATTTGTGGGCCCCATAACAGAATAACTGTCGGATGAAGAAAATGACAAATTTGAGTTTTATAAATAACGGCGTAATTATTACCATTAACACTGTTGGAATACCCGGTGGTTAAAATACAGTAATATGCGTGGTTGCATAGTAGCACACGGTATTGCATATTATTTTTGAATTATTGATTCTTACTTAAGAAGGCACTACTCAATAATTGTTACAGTAATTACTGTTCAATATTTTATTTTATTGATTCAATAATTGTTGCGTTGATATTTTATATTATTGTTGTTTCAATAATTGTCACTGCACAGTATTTCTCATTATCAGATCAATAATTCATATTATTTGAATAATTCTATTAGATAGCATTATTGGCAATGTCTAAAAAGTTCTGCTTAAGGAGAGATTTGATCACCTAATTACGCGCTAATAAGGAAAAATTCTTATTGAAAAGTCCCCTCTTTCCTGGGAACGGCCTGATTGTCATAATTGTGATTCTGTAATATTATTTGTGAATAATTAATTATTAATTTATATGATAAGAAAATATTTATTTGATGTGGATATAAATGATGGATTTATTTATGTGGTTATAAATAAAGAAATTAGTGTTGAGGGGTTTTATCAGTATTTTATCGGAACGGAGGTTTTAAAAATCAAAACAGTGTTCTTAAAGCTCTACTGCGTGAGTTATAATTTTAATTCGACCGTTGGATCATTGTGAGTTTTGGATATGTTATACATATATAAGTTGAGTATATGTCCATAAATTTTGAACCGTTAAAAATTAACGCATGATTTGTTATGAATTTTAAGAGGTGACTGATTCAGAAATTATTGAAGTTTCTAAATTTATCATTTTGGTAAAAAAATTCTAGAATTGGTGGGCCCCACTTTTGGTTGGTGAGAAATATGCTCAAATTTTATTTCAAATGTGGTGGGTGACAATAGTAGCAGATAAAGCTATCAGGTTACAGGTCAGGTCTGCTTCGGCGTGCTAGCATTTTTCTATAAATAAGGTGCTGAGTTAGAATTAAAAATCACACCAGAAACATAAGCTTTCTCTCTCTATATTATCGAGCGTATTTTGTGAGTATTTAAATACTTTGAGAGTTGCTATTCAGTACAAGTTTCATTCAGCATCATATCCGGCATTTCATTCCGAAGTACTGTTTCTTTGAGGTAAGGGATGCTATTTTCTTCTTAAATGATATTATTTTCTTCAATATCATTATGCCGAAATATTGGTCTGAACTTTTTATCAAATTTAAAATTTTTTGTGTCAGAGTTACTATTCACATATACGACACTATTCACGTATACGGCACTATTCACGAATACGGCACTATTAACTGGAAAAATAAAAATTTTCTTTTTTGTCCAAGATGTCTATTATGGTTACTATCTTTGATTGTATCCATGTTTTTATCTTTATTTTTGAATTCTACTTCACAATTGGTTATTATGGAGTATTATTGAATTTGGATAAATCGAAATACGAATTCCTAATATTTGTCCTTCTGTCTCACTGGATTCGTTCTCTAAAATATTTTTCATCATCCTCAGTCCTTAATGGTGATACTTGATGAATATTTTTGGCCTGTAGTGCAAACATGAATGATTACCAGATGAATATCGTTGGCCCGTAATGCAAAGATGAACAGGTGTTGAGATGAACATGACCAACTGGTGATACAAATGAATATCTTTGGCCTATAGTGCAAAGATAAATATTTGATTCAAGATGTATATTGATTGATGTTACAGGGATAAAATATTGATGATGGACTTTTAAATTCACAGATGATAGTAGATTTCATTCTCTACTTAACTCTTCTAATGAATTATTGTTTCCGCTGCAGTTGTTGATCTAAAACTTGTTGTCTATTATATTCTATCAGATTTTTTTTGTTGAAGACTAATAATAATTTGTTGTATATTATCTTAGTCATAATATTCTTTACTGGGCTAGTTAAGCTCACCCTTTTTCTTTTTGGTCCATTTTTCTTCTTAGGAGGTGAGAATATAGCAGGAATTAGCCGGGGTATGGAGTAATAGTTCTAGAAAGTTGTTTTAGCAGTTCTCACTATTTTTGTAAAATAGTGTATCAATAATTGTAATGAGAACTTCTTTTGAGTTTTAATACTGTCTATTAGACAATATTTGTATTTAAACTCACAGTTTATGTGTTGTCGTATTTTGCATGACAATTGTAGTAATGAAGTTGTATTTGTTTCTGTACCATGTATTTGGTGACTCAAAATGGGTGATGTATACCTATTTTGGGGGCGTCACAAAAAGTGTAAATTGGTGTATACTTTGGGGTCATATATATAGTAAAACTCTTTCAAAACTATATTTGAAAGTAATATTACAAAAATTGTTTTTTAACCTTTTTTTAATTTATTTTTAGTTTTGCATCCAACACAATATTTATTTTTGAGGAGCTTAATATTTATTTTCATTGTTGACATATTTTTTCAAGCCTAGATATTAAGTACTATCCACATAAATACATTTCAAAATTGTATTAAAAATTAAGTACAAATTTGATACATTGATAATATATACACTAATGATATTAGAATTATGACACGTCATTTACATAAAAAAATTAATAATATCTAACATAAATACTTCATTAATAAAGTATTATGATCTTAATACAGTTTATATATAAACTGACCACTTATATATAAATTGACCTTGCATAAACTGACCAAACAAGTCCTAGGACTGGACAAAAACTCAAAAGAAGATTTATTGAAGGGTCATAGGTAGACTTGGCAAACGGGTCGAACCATTGCCAGACCATGCCAAAACGGCTCAGGTTTTGGTGGGCTGAAAAAGTGAAGTCCAAAGCTCACTTTTTGAAGGGCGGGCGCGGGCCTGGGCCTGGGCCTGGAATGATTTATGATCAAATTTTGACACATGTCTGGGCTTAGCCCAAACAGACCGGGCCATTAGCGGGCCAGACCAAAATGACCCAAGTTTTGATAGGCTAAAAAAATGAAGCCCAAAGCCCGCTTTTTGACAGGCAGGTCGAACCGCCCCGCGGGCTTGGGCCGATTTTGTCAAGTCTAGTCATAGATTTCCCCCAAGTGGAACATTCACGAAAAGAAAAAGGATAGTGTTTTTGATATTTTTGAGAGTGGTTAGCATGAAGTGAACATGAAGTGAACTTTATGGTAAGTTCACTTCATGCCCAATGCAGTACTGACATACAGGTGGGAAAGTGATCTCTCCGCCTGCATGTCAGCACTGTATTAATCATAAATTGAATTTACCATGAAGTTCACTTCATGCTAACCGGATTCGATATTTTTACATAGATCATTTCCACTTGAAGGTGAGACTCACAATATGCTCATATGACAATATTAAAAATATATATAAAAATATCAGTTCTAAAAAAAACATTTTATCTTTAGATCAAGACTCATTCAGCTCAGCTATGAGAGAAAAAAGAGAGGAGTATTTTTAATATTTTCACATTATTATTTTTTATTTGAAGATAAAATCACCTGTTTGCTTATATAAAAAAATTATATAAAAATATTAAAAACACATAAAAATATCAGTTAAAAAAAATATTTTCTTTTTATGCAAGACTCATCCAGCTCAAATAATTTATTGGTAATGAAATCATAAGCTAACTGCATGGATTAAAGCTAATAGTATTTGAAACTGTAACAATGGACCAAATTTTAATCCATAACTGATTGATTGATTGATTGATGGGGAACAAAGTTGGTGGTCGGTCTCTCCACACTACACTATCTGGACAAAAGGTATGCGTCATCCAATTGAAGTTGAGCGTAAGAATATGTCAAAAGCCTTAAAAATTCTCAACTTTTATTCTGATTTTGTCAATAAATAGCCCATTTATAACCTTTTAACTTTAAAAGTTACTTCATCATGTATTAAATTTGAACAAATCCTCACCACCTGGCAAGCTTAATATGTTTTATCTTATATGCATAATCTCACGTGTTTAGTAATATCTTAAATACTTTTTTTTTGTTGTTGATATTTTCATATAAAAGTATAATATTTTTTTATGGGTCTGTTTACATATATGTGGGTCTTGCATATTATTTTATGAAAAGAATTCTCACCACATGACAAGCTTAGTATGTTTTGTTTTTTAAAAGTGACTTATTATATATGTCTGTAAATAATATTCTAAAAAATAACAAAAGTCATATTTCTATAAAAGAATAAACATTTTGTGAAAAATATTTTTCTTAAACATCATGCAAGCCAACTTGTGAGTCAGTCTATTTTATTGTTTTCCTTCTTTTCTTTTATTTCACTACTCTTGTACTCCATACACAGTATTTCCTCAAAAAATAATGCAAGTATTTATAAAAAAAAAAATTGTCTTCAAAAGAAAGAATGAAATACACTAATCAAAAAGTTATCAAACTTGAGAACCTAATACAAAATAATAAAATAATTTGATGCGCATTTTTGAGCCTACTATTAAAAATATAATTTTACATTAAATATTATTACCTCTGTTTCACGACATTGATAAAGTTTCAAAACTTTAAAGATACATTTTTATTTTTATTTCAAATTATCCCCAAATATAATATGTTTAGTACTCCATCCGTCCTAAGAAAAAAAATTTTTATTACTATTTTAAGTAGTCTGAAATTAAATATTTACTTATATTGAATAATTTATTTTTTATAATAATTTTTATATTATATCATTAGTATTAATTGTCATATTTTTATTCTATATACATATTTATGAAGTATTATTAGTCATGTGCGAAAAATTATGTAATTAAATGAGAATTTGAATATGAATAATTTTATCATATTTTTTAATATACGTAAAAAGTCAACCAAGATATTTATTCTATAACAGAGAGAATATATTAGTGATAACAAAATAATAAAATGATAATAATAAATTTAAAGATATTATGTCAATTTATACAAAATAAAATTAAAATGTTGCTATATAACAAAGAAAATTATGAATGAAAAACTTGTTCTTGTTATACACAAGATTCCCTCCTGAGTTCTGAGGAAAAAACCTGAGTACTTTTCCTTCTCCTCTACTTTTCCTTCCCCTTGACTTCATCTTTACCTATATAAAGGAGTGCTACTGAATGAAAAGAGATGGAGAATTCTCTCTGAAGAATTTCTCTCATTTTATCTCTTACTTATTCTCTCTAAATTTATGCAGTAATTATAAGTGTGTATTTTTATACTTTGCTAAAGTTTTATAACACGTTATCAGCATGAAGCTCTAACCAACTGAGACGGTAAAATTAAATTCTTGCAATTTATTATTATACTACTGGTTGGGCTATACCACCAATAATATAATTTTATTCTTATAATTGCATTTAAATTCTGTTATTTACAATGGTACCATCTATCCTTGTTAATCTTACAAGACTAAGTGGGAACCTTTTTACCATTTATTATTTCGCATTTAATATTATGTCGGAATATCCTGTCGGTGTGAATTTCACCTGACCTGGTTCCATTATTATTACGCATTTAATATTCTGTCGGAATATCCTGTCGGTGTGAATTTCACCTAACCTGGTTCCATTATTATTACGCATTTAATATTCTGTCGGAATATACTGTCGGTGTGAATTTCACCTAACCTGGTTTCATTATTTATTATTCCGCATTTATTATTCTGTTGGGAATAACCTGTCTGTGCGGTCGGTCTATCGCATGCATGGTGAAATTCTTCTGTTATTCTATTATTTATTATTCTGTTGGAATAATCTGTCTATGCGAACTACCACATACCGGGTGAAGATCCATTTGCATTATGCTAATAACATAAATATAAGAATATTTATATTTGTATTTTTATCACCACTTGAGGTCGTGACGTAGTTTATTTTTCATATTTCATACATGCAATTATTTATTGTTGTAATAAATAATAATTGTGTTTTAACCCAGAATAGATGGCAAACTTGGCAAAAATAGATTTTTCTATTTTGAAAATATCTGGAGACAACTATTTGGCTTGGGCACTTGTTGCAGAATTGCACCTTAGTGCAAATGAGTTAGAAAAGACCATTGAATCAGGAAATACAGCTACTTCGGCACAAAATGCAAAAGTCATAATTTTTCTTCGTCGCCATATTGATGAAGGATTAAAGACTGAGTATTTAACAGTCAAAGATCATTTGTCTTTATAGACACAACTGAAGGAAAGATTTGACCACCAAAAATTAGTTGTTCTCCCTAATGCCAAATTTGAGTGGCTTAATTTAAGGCTACAAGATTACAAATCAATTACGGAATATAGTTCCAATGTTTATAGAATAACTTCTACTTTGGCTTTGTGCGGAGATCCAGTTTCTGACTCCCAAATGTTAGAGAAAACACTCTCAACTTTTCATCCCACCAACATGATTCTGTCGCAACAATATAGACAGAGTAAGTTCACAAAATTCAGTGACTTATTGTCTATCCTCCTGGTTGCAGAAAAGAATAATGAATTGTTGTTGAAAAACCATCAAGTGCGGCCAACGGGTGCTACCCCATTGCCGGATATTAACAGCACGTCATTCCAGCAGAATAAACGTGACAATAGATGGTCATATAATAAGAAGCCTTGGGGACGAAAGAATAAACGAGGCCGTCGTAACAACAAATTCCAGAACCGCGACAATTCAGGCCACCAGAAGTGGCAAATGTTTGAGTCGGGTAAAAATAAAGAAAATGTAACACAAAAAAAGAACAAACCAGATGTTTGTTTTAGGTGTGGGATGAATGGGCATTGGTCGCGTACCTGTCGTACGCCGAGGCATCTGGCTAATTTATTCCAGGAGTCTCAAAAAAACAAAGTAATGGAGGCAGAAACAAACTTTGTTAATCATCAATTGAATATTGTTGATGATTCACCAATGACCAACAATGAGGAAAAAGTTGATGATATTACTGAACCTTCTGAGAGTATTTTTTGGGATATCGTTTAATTTTTTGTTTTAATTAAACACCTTGCATGTATAATATTGTTAGTTTTCATTCTATATGTGGTATGTGTTTCTCATGAATAAAATTATATTTAAAATGTAACTTTTCTTATTTATGTTTTTATATGTGTCAGACCATTTTTTTAATAGATATGGAGGATATATGTTTAGCAGACAGTGCAACAGCTCATACAATCCTTCGAAATGAGAAATATTTTTCACAACTGATCAGAGCTAAGGGAAATGTAGGAACTATCTCTGGCACATCAAATTTAATCGAGGGATTTGGAAAAGCTAGTTTCTTGCTACCAAATGAGACACAAGTTTTTATCAAATATGCTCTATATTCTAGTAAATCGAGAAGAAATTTGCTTAGTTTTAAAGATATTCGACTAAATGGTTTTCACATTGAAACAACCAATGAGAATGATAATGAATATCTTCTCATTACTTCTACTATCTCTGGAAAAAAGAATATCTTAGAAAAACTTCATTCAATTTCTTCTGGATTATATACTATGAAAATTAGAGTAATTGAGTCTCATACTGTTATGATTCCAAAAATCATAGATCCCAAATCCTTTATTCTTTGGCATGAAAGACTCGATCATCCAGGTACTTCTATGATGCGTCGTATTATTGAAAATTCTACTGGTCATCCTCTCAAAGATAAAAGGGTTTTTCCTAGTAGTGAATTTTCTTGTGCTGCGTGTTCTCGGGAAAAATTAATTGTTCGACCATCACCAGTAAAAATTTATAAAGAAACCCCAAAATTCCTAGAGAGAATTCAAGGAGATATTTGTGGACCTATTCAACCATTGTCTGGCCCATTTCGATATTTCATGGTTTTAATAGATGCTTCAACTAGATGGTCTCATGTTTGTCTTCTCTCTTCTCGAAATTTTGCCTTCTCAAAACTTCTTGCTCAAATGATCAAGTTACGGGCTCAGTTCCCGGATCATCCAATCAAGTCAATTCGACTTGATAACGCAGCTGAATTTTCTTCAATGACTTTTAATGATTTTTGTATGACTATTGGAATTTCCATTGAGCATTCCGTTCCTCATATTCATACACAAAATGATTTAGCTGAATCTTTAATAAAAAGACTTCAACTAATTGCACGACCATTAATGTTAAGGGCTAACTTGCCTACCTCAGTTTGGGGTCATGCAATTTTTCATGCTGCAGCCATCATTCAAGTAAGACCAACGGCTCTTAATAAATTTTCTCCTCTACAGTTAGTTCTTGGACAGATACCTAACATATCACACTTTCGAGTTTTTGGAAGTGCAGTATATGTTCCAATTGCACCTCCACAAAGAACTAAGATGGGAGCCCAACGAAGAATAGGTATTTATGTTGGTTTTGATTCTCCTTCTATTATCAGATATCTTGAACCTTTAACTGGAGATGTTTTTACTGCACGTTATGTAGATTGTCATTTTGATGAATCTGTATTTCCAACATTAGGAGGACGGAAAGTTTTAAATAAAAAATCCTCTGAAATATCATGGAATGCATCAGATTTAAATTCACTTGATCCTCGTACAGGACAATGTGAAATTGAAGTTCAAAAAATTATTCATTTACAAAATATTGCAAATCAAATGCCAGATGCATTTAATGATGCTAGAAAAGTGATAAAGTCACATACACCTGCAGTGAATACTCCAGCAAGGATAGAAATGCCTATTGAAAAATCAATTCCTGGAGAATTGACGAATAAGATAATAGAAGAATCTAAACCATGCCAGAAGCGTGGAAGACCGATTGGTGCAAAAGACACTGTACCACGAAAATCAAAAGCAAATAAGGGAATCCCTAAAGGAATACCCGCTCCAGAAGTAGCACTTATTCCAAGAGTAGAAATAGCCCCAGAAGAGGTACAAACCTCTCCAGAAGCAGCACATATTCCAAGAGTGGAAATAGCCCCAGAAGAGGTTCAAAATGCCGGTGAAGGGATAAGAGATGAACACCAAGAGATCTCAATAAATTATGTACATGATGAGAAAATATGGGATCGAAGCAAAGTCATGATTGACGATATATTTGCTTTCTCTATAGCATCAGATATTACTTTGATTCCTGACACGGATCCTGAACCACAAAACGTGGAAGAATGTCGAAAAAGAAAAGATTGGCCAAAATGGAAAGATGCTATTCAAACTGAGCTACAATCTCTATTGAAAAGAGAAGTATTTGGACCAGTAGTCCAAACACCGCTGAGTGTAATCCCGGTTGGAAACAAATGGGTATTTGTACGAAAGCGAAATGAGAAAAATGAAATTGTGAGATACAAAGCCCGACTTGTAGCTCAAGGATTTTTACAAAAACCTGGTATTGATTATCAGGAGACATACTCTCCAGTAATGGATGGAGTCACTTTTCGCTTTCTGATAGGTATGTCAACCATGGAAGGTTTAAAAACACGTCTGATGGATGTTGTAACAGCATACCTATATGGCTCACTTGACAGTGAGATTTACATGAGAATCCCTGAAGGATTAAAAATGGCTGAATCACAAAGGCCACGTCACATATATTCAATCAAGTTACAACGCTCATTGTATGGGTTGAAACAGTCTGGTCGTATGTGGTATAATCGACTTAGTGATTATTTAATAAAAGATGGATATATAAATGATCAAATATGTCCATGTGTTTTTATTAAGAAATCACAAATTGGATTTTCCATTATTGCTGTATATGTGGATGATTTGAATCTTGTAGGTACTCCTAAAGAACTCATAAGAACTACTACTTATTTAAAAGATGAATTTGAAATGAAAGATCTTGGAAAGACAAAATTCTGTTTGGGAATACAAGTGGAGCATTTAGCATCTGGAATTTTTGTTCATCAATCCACATATGCTGAAAAGATTCTCAGTCGTTTTCATATGGATAAAGCTCATCCTTTGACTACCCCGATGGTTGTTCGATCTTTAGAAGTTGATAAAGATCCATTTCGGCCTCTAGAAAGTGGGGAAGAAGTTCTTGGACCTGAAGTTCCATACCTAAGTGCAATAGGTGCTCTTATGTATCTTGCAAATTGTACACGACCTGATATTACTTTTGCTGTCAACCTGTTAGCAAGATACAGTTCTTCTCCGACTAAGAGACATTGGGATGGGATCAAACACATTTTGAGATACCTCCGTGGAAGTATAGATCTTGGGTTATTTTATCCAAGAAATTCAACATCGCAATTGGTTGGATATGCCGATGCAGGATATTTATCAGATCCACACAATGGAAGATCACAAACAGGTTATGTATTTACATATTGTGACACAGCTATATCCTTGAAATCCACAAAACAAACCATGACAGCTGCATCTTCAAATCACTCAGAAATTCTTGCTATACATGAAGCAAGCAGAGAGTGTGTTTGGTTGAGATCAATTATTCAACATATTCAAAAGTCATGTGAATTACTATCAATCAAAGACATTCCTACAATTTTATATGAGGATAACGCTGCATGCATTGCTCAACTTAGAGGAGGATACATCAAGGGAGATAGAACAAAGCACATTTCACCTAAATTCTTTTTCACACATGAGCTACAAAAGAAGGGTGATATAGATGTGCATCAAATTCGATCATGTGATAATCTAGCCGACTTATTCACAAAGTCGCCACCAAATGCAACGTTTGCAAAACTTCGGAAAAGGATTGGAATGTGTCGATTGAAAGACTTGTGACAACATTTCATCAAGAAGCAATGAATTCCTTTTGAGGGGAAGACTGTACTCTTTTTCTTTAGTCACGGTTTTTATCCCAATGGATTTTTCCTGACAAGGTTTTAACGAGGCACTCAATTAAGATATTTATGTAAAAGATATGTACTCTTTTTTCCTTCGTTAAGTTTTTCCCACTGGATTTTCTTAACAAGGTTTTTAATGAGACATAATCTTCTATCGTAGGGAATCAGGGGAAGTGTTATACACAAGATTCCCTCCTGAGTTCTGAGGAAGGAACCTGAGTACTTTTCCTTCTCCTCTACTTTTTCTTCCCCTTGACTTCATCTTTACCTATATAAAAGAGTGCTACTGAATGAAAAGAGATGGAGAATTCTCTCTGAAAAATTTCTCTCATTTTATCTCTTACTTATTCTCTCTAAATTTATGCAATAATTATAAGTGTATATTTTTATACTTTGCTAAAGTTTTATAACAGTTCTAAACCAAAGAAGTATAAATTTTATTTTAGATTTAGAATTAAAAAACGAGCGTTAACCTTTTAAAATTGTTTAATAATATGTTTATGACTATATTTCTCTCTTTCTTTAGATCTCTATCATATACAGAGTCTCTGCTAGTACACCTTTATTACTGTGCTCTGTGGAAAGGAGAAATCAACCATCTTTATTCTATATAACAACATATATGACCCATAGTTTTTCCACTGTTCGATTCAACGACAACAAGGTACTTAAGAAAGAAATAAAAGTAGAAAAAATAGAAACAGAACAGATCATATGCAAATTAAATACACACACACACACACACACACACACACACACACACACACACATATATATATATATATATATATATATATATATATATATATATATATATATATATATATACACATTTGCATACGACATAAATACATTTTAAAATTTTAAATTTTCTGACTTCATATAATTTAAACTTTATTATTTAACTTCAAGTCAATAAACCTTAATATCTCTAAATTACTATAAATAAAAAAACCTTTTGATCATGGAACTTAACATTTTTTTATCGGAATAAATCACATGAATCAAAATAAAAATACAATTAAGTTTTTGAAAGGTTTATATATTATTATATTGACTCAATTGTTTTTTTTACAAACGGCTAAGATTTTATTGCTGAAATTACCTCCAATACCCAAAAGGTATATTATGTATATACATGTACATTAAAAATCTGAGCAAACTAAAATACAAATGATATTTGACAAAATCCATCCCAATGACATCAATTTTTCTTTTTCTTTTTCTTTTTCATTTCGCACTAATCACGTCTATAATTTTTGTACTTTTAAAAAATTATAAACTAGGTTTTCTATCAATTTAGAAATTAAATCTTTCTTATTCATCATACAGTCTAAACATGTACCTATAATTTTCTATACTTCTACATATATTTAGGATTAAATTATCCTAAATACTCTTATTTGAATCAATTATATATTACACACCAATGACCAAAAAAATCTAATTTATAAAATTTAAAGACACTAAAATTCCATAATTTAAAATTAAAATATTAAGGTTAAAATCGTAAAAAACAAAAAGAAACTTAAAAGTTTAAATAATATTAAAGTGTGTATATATATTTATATACATTTGCCTCGGTAAAGAGCAAACACTCGGCCACTACAATGTTAAAATCCTTTCCTCACCCCAATCTACTACTCTATATATGTTTCTACTACTCTATATATATTTCAGTGTTCTGTTTTTAATCCCAACATCAGAAAAGAGTGACAAAATATGCAGGGCAGTTAACTTAAAGGAAATCTTCAACATATATACACTTTTAAATTTGAATAATGCTATAGACGCAACTATTTTATAAATTATTGATGTGCCATAATTCACCTCAGTATATTGTGTGGGGTCAAAAACTACATTGAAACAATTTGTTGATCAATACGCTGAGGTGAAGTATGTCACATCAATAATTTATAAAATATTTATAAAAATAGTTTGTGTCTATAATATTACTCTTTAAATTTAGATAATGAGAGAGATCTAGCTAGGGTTTGTTTTGTTAGACAGATATATATATATATATATATAGAGAGAGAGAGAGAGGTGGGGTTGAAAAGTTTCCCAATATTTGTTATTCCATAAAGGACCAAACCAATTTCTACCCTTTTAAGCTCTAATCAAATACTACTAGTTGTAAAAAGTGGCCGGGCATCAGGGCATGCATTCATGGCTTCTTCTTCAAAATCCCACAATATTATTGATCCACTAAATGCTGATCAAGAAGTTGAAGAAGAAGAAAAAAAAGGAGTAGAAGAAGAAAGAGATTGGCTTGAGCTTAGTTTAGGGTTTGGCTCATCTTCTAAACAATTAGCTCCAATATTACCCTCTTCCTCTTCTTCCTTCTCTCTCCCATTACCCCAACAGAAGCAAATAGAATTAGGGTTAGGGTTAGGGTTTGGCTGCTGCAATGAGAATACTTTCAGAAATCATCAGTTTTTCATTCCACCTGAAAATCTTCATTATGATTTGCCGTCATCATCATGGCAATTTCATTACCCCTTGAGACCTCAATGTGGTTTGTGGTTTACCCTTTGCGCCTCCGTTAATAGGTAAAACGTGTGTACTTTTTCTTCTGCATTTCTCTGATCTGTATCATGTATGCTATTGCTACCTATGCAAAAGAGAATGGATAAATAATCTACAGGCACTGATAGAAAAAATGAAGACAGAAAAAAAATTACCCGGATGCAACTCCTTTCAATATATCTTGTTTGTAAAAAGTTTTTTTATTTGAAATAGACTAAAATACAATTTACACTACAAAGTTTGGAGAGTTGTTGAAGATTTGTATTTTAATATTTAAAAAGACTTTAATGTTCTTTTTCACTAAACTTCAATATTTAAAAGGTATTTTAGTGCACCTTAACATTCTTTCTCGCTAAACAAAATATATTTTTCAAGTCTTTAACAGGTCAAAAGTGTGAGTACCTTTAATGGAAAAGAATTTAGAGATGCATATATATTTTGACAGATTAAAGTCTCGGCACATGTATTTTGTTTGGAAAAAAAAAACTTTAAAGTACATTTAAATATGTTTTAAATATTAAAGGGTAAACCTTAACAATTTTATCAACTTTGGGTTACAAACTGTATTTAGTCTAAATATTATACAAATTAAAAACAAATCTCGTCTCTCATATACAACTTTTTGTGTGTACCAGATGTATAAAAAAAATTGTATCCATACATTTTTTTTCTATTTGTATTTTTTGTTGGATACCGGTATCTTAATTGAGAAAGAAATGATGGTCCCATTTGACTAGCTAATTATTTTTAAATTTGTAGGTGTTAAAATTTATGCAAGATTAATTATTGACAAAAGTTTATGCACGATCACATAATTTCACACAAATTTGTTTTCCGATAATTGTTTTTATAACAATTGGATACTAAAAACAAATTCAAAATAAAGTATTATTTTAATTTTTTTATTAAAAAAAGAAGTAAATTCGAGACATTTTGGACAAAATTTGAGACATTTTACTCTTTAGGTATAATAAAATTTATGTAAGGATTAATCATTGAAAAAGTTTATTCAAGACTAATTTGGACATAATTTGTTTAAAATATCTTTTATTTATAAAATTGAATATTAAAAATTATTAGCACTCCTATTTCAAAATAATAGTAATATTTTAATTTTTAAAAATTAATTTATAATTTTTTTAAATTTAAAATGGATATAAATTCTTGTAATTTTAGTTAATCTAATTATGCACATTATAAATATTGTACTGTAGAACGGCAAACCATGTTTAAATGTCTTATTATATGTGAACATAAATAAATTTTGATACGCCAAATAATGATGATCGGTGCAGGGACGGAGAGATGGGGCTGCCTCAAATCCCAAAGGCTTATATTAGAGTGAAGTAAGTGGCGCATGTTAGAAAGCATGCACGATCATGTCAAATGTCAATTTGTACATTTTTTTTTAATTTACTGCATTTTCTACTTCTTAATGATGGCGTTCAGTGAAATGAGTGGATAAAGAGCTGACGCTTTTTTCTTTTCTTTTCTTTTCTTGTCAATTCTACAAAGAGATGAGAAGGTGACAGTTTTCATGGTTAAGACGTACCTAGTTACAAAGCTTGGTCTCTCCAACGAAGCTGAGGTACAATACTTAATTACTCCATGCCTGATGATATTTATATATTAAAAAAACTGATTCATATTATATAAAGATTGTATAAAATTTTATATGATTAACACGTCTTGTACAATTTATATAATAAGATTTGACAATTATAATTTAAAAATACAATTCTTCTTTCGAAATACAGTTTGTCTACTGCTATAATACGAGAAATTATTAAATTTATAATATTTTTTATTATTTTTATAACAAAAATATCGTTGTAAATATATAATAACAATAAAAATCGTTGTAAAATCGTCGTTATAAAATTTATAACGATACTTTTATTATAAAAATAATATTCTCAATTATAAGTTTAATAATTTCTTATAAATAATTCATTCTCTTATCGAGGTACCGTAATACTGTGTTAGTAATAGATAGTTTATTGTTTTAAATCACAATCATAACATTTATAAATAAATGATATAGATACGTATACATGTCTGTCGTTTTTCATTGAAAATGATTAACATCTGTCTGTCACTGCATGAGAGTGTTTAGAGGTGTGACAAGGTTCTATTACGTGAGTCATTTGAAGTTGATGATTGTCCATGTAAGATGTCTGTTTATTATGGCATGCACTTTTGAATTAAATATATGTCAGATATCAAACTTTTAAACAGAAATTTGTAGAAGCTTCACACACACACACACGCAGATATATAAGGTATAAAAGTATGTCAATAATTTTAAGAAAATTTGTTAAGAGTATATTTCTTTTTTACATTGAATTTTGAAAAAGTATTTTTAATATATAATGATAAGGCCGGCTAATTAGATCTTTTCATAGTCAATTAATTTGAAGAAAGAGGGTTTGCAGTTTTTATATGACAAAATTGAGCCCTTAATTTATAAATCTAACATGATATGAGCTATTTTTGAAAAAAATTTAAGCGTTATTCTTAATGAGTAGCTATCGGTTAATAATTATCCGTGATTTAAAATATATAATTTGTCGCACGTCGAATAACTTGAGAGTGTGTGTTTAATATATATAATGACTAATGCCTACTTTTTGCATTCTAAGGTAATTTTGAGTCATAGTATATTAATTTTAGGTTAGAGAATTTAATGTCTATTTATAAATTTAACATACATATAATATGCACATAAACTAATTAATTTACTCTAAAAACTACATGTAACTAAGATTCTTTAGTTTTACCCAAAAAAACAAAGAAAAAAGAAAACTTTAATTTGTGTATTTACATGCATTCATTCCTCAAAGTATAGTTAGATTTTGTTTTGTACTCTCTTCTATTTTATTTTTCTTCGTGTATGGTCCAGCATGGATATAGTTAGAATTTATTTTATATATATTATCTTCTCAAATTTTATTTATTTAATTTATGTAAAATTTGTGCTTTTGACATTTTGGCAGAACGACGATAGTATAAAGCATGTCCTAATAAAGACTAACTATTAAAAAATTTAGAACAAAAAGGTCTCTCCAATGCATTTGTATTTTTTTTTAATGTATAAATAAGTTTCACTTTTATTTACAAAGGACTCCGTATAAATACATTAAAGTTTTTATTTTTAATTTTTTTAATATACTTTGAAGTGTATAAAAGGCTTTAATTTTACTTACATTTGGATTATATATGTATTTTAGATATATTTTATAAGACATTTTTTAGAGTAAAATACAGTAACACTCTCTCTAGATAACTATAATAATACTCACATCCCCTCTAGTATTTTAAGTAATAGTTAGTACCTCTGCAAATTTTTAAAGTTGATTAAATAGATAAAATTATATATATTTACCCTTGTATGTTATTCAATTTTAATTCATGAATAATACATATATATATATATATATATATATATGTGTGTGTGTGTGTGTGTGTGTGTGTGTGTGTGTGTGTGTGTGTGTGTGTGTGTGTTTAATTATCCTTTTTTAATATACAATACATTTTAATTATAGTTTTATTTGTAATTAAGATTATCTCATTCAAATAATTTAATTTATTTAAACACATTTTTGGATAAGTGATAAAAATATTAAGAATTTTAAATTAAATTATTAATGAAGCTTTTATAATTAAAGTGATTGAGTATGTTGATAATTTCGTTCTTGGTGTTTAATAACAAAAATTATTATTTGAATTCTTAGTTTTATATTATGATTTTTATATGTTAAATTTTCTTGAGTATATGTTAAAATTTAGGATGTTTATGATTTTAATTATATTTTTTTAATATACAGTTGGTGTTGTTTTTTTACAATATTGAATAAAAGAAAATATAATAATATTTATTACTACCTCTATCTTATTAAAAGAATTTTTTTAATGTACTTTTTTGAGTAATATCATTTGTCATTTTTATTGTAAATAATTATGCTCAAGTGTGACTTATGTTTAGTTTAATATTTAAGAAAAATAATTAATATAATTTTTACTAAATTTTTATATGAATAATAAAATTCGTTATGTAATAATAAGTTTATTTTACGTAAAAATAATTATAATTTTTTGCGTTGATTTGTACTTTTATGCTTATTAAAATTTTACTTTTTAATTATAAAAAATATATTTGAATGTATATTACGTAAAATTTAATGTTTAAAAAATTTAATTATCAAAAAGTGCGAGGCTTTATTTTCTTGATAAAATAAATATTTATTATTTTTGACACTTAAGTTATTTATTGCACAAATTTGTAATTTAATTAATTAGATCAAGTTAAGTAAAAATTATAATATATAAATTTATATTTAGTGGGTATATTAAACATTATAACTTGAAGGGTATATTAGATATTATATTAAAAATATTTTTGAATATTAATTGGTCAACCACACTAGGGGTATTGAATGTTACATATTATAGATTAAAGGGGTACTGATTTTTACTTAAAAAACTAGAGAGGTGATGAGTGTTATTATGGTTATCTATGGGCGGTGTCAATGTAATTTACTTTTTTTTAAAATATTTGAGTCGTATATTGTGAGGTCAATTGACCCCGCTGAAAAAAATAATTGATTTATAATGTTAGGTAAATTTTAAAAAATTTAAGTATTATATATAAATTGACCACACTAAAATTTTATACATTTTCTATTATAGGGGTCAAATTAAAATTTTATAACTTTGCCAATCAAATTTTAACCGCATATGATTCATGTTCTCTCAATATATATAAATCTTTCTATAATATTTTAAACTAAATAATAATTTAATTTATATTATTTTTAAAAATAATTAATTAATTATGAACAGTTGTCATTAAAAAAATTTATTACGAGTCAATATAGTGTATATAGTACCATATATTTATTACTTATTATATTATAATAGTATTGTAATATATATATATATATATAGGTCAGGTCAGGTCCGGGTCCGGACTCCCGAACCTGACCAAAATCCGGATCTCTATTTTTTTTTTGCTTTTTTTTAAAACAACGAAAAAAAATAAAAAATTTATGTACATACATGTAAAAAAATCCGGATTTTAAACATATCCAGGCTCCCGGACAGGATCTAACATATATATATATATATATATATATATATATATGTGTGTGTGTGTGTGTGTGTGTTATATATATATATATATATATATATATATATATATATGTGTGTGTGTGTGTGTGTGTGTGTGTGTATGTGTTTGTGTGTGTATGTGTTTGTGTGTGTGTAATTTGAAAGTATAAAATTATTAAAAAAATTAATTCGGGAGCACTACTTCCGAATCCTACCAAATTGTTTATAACTTAACAATAATTTTGAGTCCAATGAAATTTATTCCTGGATTCGGCACCGGTGGTATACAATTTATAATACACTGTTAACTTTGTATTGATTAGTTTCTCTTTACGTAGAAAAAAGAATTTTTACACAGAAAATATCATTTTCCCATTTCTTTCAAAGTATATATAATATATTCAAACTTTATTACTACATAAAATAATGCATGGAAATTAACGAAAAAGATATATAAAATTAGTGATAAATTCAGAAAATTAGTTGTACAATATTTATTTGGCTAATGTTTTATAGCCAACTTGTCTTTTATTTTATTTTATTCTTCCTCTATCCTTGCAGTAAAATATAAATCTCAAACATATTAAAAAAAAAGTAGAAGAAAAATAGTTCTCACATGATTCATAAACTAATGAATAATTTTTTTATACTAATTAACCTCACTAAATGACATAATTATTTTATATATCTTATCTCATCTACAAAAATAATATATATTTACTTGTCCTTTTGAGAACGAAAGGTGTATATTATTTATTACGTAATTTTGTTTAATTATATATTATAGATAAATAAATAAATTAAAACTATGCAATATTAATACATAATAGTGAAACAACACATGAGATAGATAATTTAACAATAGAATTGAAGGTATTTGTTAGAAGACAAATATCTATCAAAATTTAGATTACCGTGTATTTAGATTTTGGTAATACAAATTGATCATATTGTGTCATTTTCGTTTGATAGAAATGTAATTACAGATAATTATTGTTGCGAGTGTGTGATACAAATTCTAAATATATTTTTTCTATTGTTGATCTTTTACTAAAATAATATATACTAATTGTAGTCAAATGATTAAAGTGTTATTGTTAAAAGTAATTCATTAACCCTCATGATCAAAATACTTTCAACTAATTTATTTAATATTAATTAATTAACCATATAATATGTATATAAAATTATAATTCATGATATATTTATTATGAAGTACATAAGTATTAAATAAGTCAATTAAGCATAATAATAAATTAAACTTATGATAATAATCATCAAAACAATACCACATGTTTTGTATGTGCCATTAGCTAGTTTAATTAGATTAAACATGTCCACTAATCAAAAAACCAAAAAATTAAAAAATAAAGGCAAAAACCAACAAGAATAAACAGTATATATGTATATATGTATTTTGTTGATAATTTTTGTGCAAGCATGCGACAAATAGAGGTATTTATATTTAAATAATTAAAATACGAAGGATATTTTTATTTAAATAAAAATTTTAAGAAGATTAATATGTTGTAATATGATATTACTATTTATTTTATAATCATTCGGATATTTACCTTATAAGGACATCAGGCGAGAATCTTGAAATGTTTGGAGAATTTAAATTATCAGAAATATAAAATTATTAAGATATCAAACACGATATATTTAAAACGAATAGTTTAAATTTAAATAACCTTAATAAACGCCAACATATAGTGGGAATCTGTTGTACACCCGAAGTATATAAATTTTGTTTGTATTTCTTTGCTAAGAGACTGAACTGAAGGTACCTGGTCCATAAAAGTTTGTTGTACACCATAGCCAAAGAAATAATCTTTCTATTTTTTTTTTTTGGTAAAGTTGTAGAAATAATCATTAGTACAAAGGCATCATTTTTGGAAAACAGAAAGACAGGTATAGAGACAGAGTAGTGGTGGTTGTATCATACTTTAATAGAATAATAGTAGTAGTAACATCAGCAGCAAAAAGCTAAAGATACAAATAACGTATATGCCTTAATATCATCCCACATCATAAATATTTCTCAAGTTGCAGAGCAACTATAAAGTATAAATATGGAATCTAAAAGGTACCCACACTATTGTACTTGTACTAGTATAAGTGAGACATGTATTTGTGTGAGTTTTTGAGCACTTCTGGGGCGACCGGATATGGGGACCGGTCTTGGCGACCGGTCCAATATTTTTTTTTTTTAAATGTCTCTCAAATAATTTATAAGATTTATTGGAACTGAAATTTTTACAAGAAAAAGTGTTTTGGATGTCATTTGGATACATGCAAAAAATATGCCTGTACATCCAAAACACTTTTTCCTGTAAAAATTTCAGTTCCAATAAATCTTATAAATTATTTGAGAGACATTTAAAAAAAAAAAAAAAAAAAAATTGGACCGGTCGCCAAGACCGGTCCCCATATCCGGTCCCCCTAGACTTTTCATTTTTTATTAGAAAAAGTCTCGGGGGACCGGTTATTTCCGACCGGGGTAGTGACCGGCCGGAAATTTTTTTTTTTTTTTTTTTTTTTTACTTTTGATTACAAAATAATTAATGTGATTTATTGGAACTGGAATTTTTATAAAATGCAGTGATTTAGGTGTCCGTTTGGATACACGTAACAAACAGGGTTGTACAGACTGTATAACCCTGTTTGTTACGTGTATCTAAACGGACGCCTAAATCACTGCATTTTATAAAAATTCCAGTTCCAATAAATCACATTAATTATTTTGTAATCAAAAGCAAAAAAAAAAAAAAAAAAATATTCCGACCGGTCATTACCCCGGTCGGAAAACGCCGGTCGGCGTAGAAAGACTCTTTTTATTATACAATTTTGATATCACGCGGGTTAGTTTATATTATTTTCTTTATAAATATTTAATAATTTTTTTATTGATATAATATAAATATAATGTTGAAGATAATTTGGATCAGCATATATATTCTACCACAATTAAAGAGAACTTAATTACTTTTATTAGTTAGTGGTTAGAATTATAAATTAATTGTCTAAAAGGAACTTCTCATATTTCTATGTCCACAATTTGACTGAAATTAATTACATTTATTTGATTTTAAAATTACAGGATACTCCCTCCATTTTAAATTATATGTTGTTTTGACCCTTTGTACAGTTATTAATAAATGCAATTATTATGCAATTTTTATTACTAAAAGTACAATTATGCCTATACTTAAATTAATCATCAAAAAACTAGCACCCGCACAATTGTTTTTGGAACAAGAACCTCTTGAATTATTGCACAATAAATCATCCCCATGCATGTCCTTTTTTGGTAGAAACAAGTTCAACATGTTAATGAAGTAAAAACTTTTTACGTTCCCCATAATTATGCAATTTAAAGATTATACATTTATACGGAGGAAGAATAAAGGAGGTGTATTCAATTAAGATTTTAAAAGATTTTAGAAGATTTTAAAAGTTTGGTTGTATTCAATCAAGACATTTAAAGAGTTTATAAATGTTTTTTGGTATTCAATTACAATTTTTTTAATGTCTTTAAACGTTAGGTGGTATTGAATTAAGATTTTTACAAAGTTTATAAAAATATTTTGCTATTCAAAAAGTTATAGATTTTTTAGATTTCTATCAAATGGTAGAGTTTGACAGACTTTAGAAGAAGAATTATAACTATCAACTCATATTCAAAGTCTGACCTCATCTCTAAAGACTTCTAAAGATTTTCAAATATTAAACACAAAGATGAAAATTCGGATCGCCAGTAGAAATGGAACCCAAAAATTTGAGGTGTAAATACAAATTCGCGGTGTAATATCCCAGAAAAAATAATAATAAGAAAATAAAATAAAATAAAAAAATAATATTTAAATTTATATTTTAAATAATTTAATTGGACTTTATCTTTTATTGGGTCAAACTAGTTATTTATTTTATATGGGCTAATAATTATTAATATGTGAAGGATAAATTAATTTAGTAAAATATCGGCCTTATAACTAATTAGATTTAATTTATATGTGGATAAAATTAAATCATATTATAATTAAGAGAATTAACAAGATATATTAATAAGTAAACAAATAACTCAAGACCTAATCTGTCTCGTGTTACGTGTAATCAAGGAAAGAAAAAAAATGCACAATAAATTGGTAAGGGAGAAAACGTAAGTTCTAAAGCTTCCAATACAAATATGAAAGAAATTTGTTTAATAAATGTGAGATAAAATCATGAAATTCTCATATCAATTATGAAGATTATGTATGTATATATATTTAAAGCTTTTGTCTTATTATTAATTATACTGCATGATTTGGTAAAAGGAGAGATTATATATATATATATATATATATATATATATATATATATATATATATATATATATATATATACAATCAATATGGTATTGAATCACACGCTTACATGAGTGTGGATTTCGTTTTCTACGAAAAAAAATAAAATAAAATCATGGAGCCAATAATTGAATGATTAGAAGCAATGTAATAAATATATTATAATATATATGTATTCTAATTATGCTTAGATAAAATAATATTGTCAGAACTTAAAATTTTTGTATAATATGTTTTTTGAAAGTTGTTATCATAAGCAGTGGATTATTATTTATAATATATGTACTAAAAAATATAATAAATAATTTAACTGTGTAGCAAAATTTTAATCTTAAATCTAATAATCTTTCAATTTTATATATTAGAAGTATACAAAAATCTATCACAATCTTGATAAAAATTTTATAAAAGCATGTTACTTATTTTATGGAGTCTATAAAAGTCATTTTAAAAAAAATCTTTAAAGTCTTTAAAAGTCATTAAAATCTACAAATTCTACAAAAGTTTGTCACTTAATTTTTTTTTAAAAAAATCTTAATTGAATACACCCCCTTAAGTGAAAAGGATAAACTAATAATAAAACTATTTTGATTGTTTAGAAAAAAGTAAAGTGCAATTATTTTGACACAATAAAAATTCTTTGAAACTATAAATAATTAATTTGGGATGGAGGGAGTTACTTTAAGTATTTGAAGAAGAAATTTTCAATATTCTTCCATTTAAGGAAAATTAATTGCAATTACTAGTTATAATTTTAAATGTAATATTGACCATTCGAGTTGGCTCATGACCATTCGAGTTAATATTAAATGTATATTTAACTTTTGAGAGACCAAATTTGAAACATCTATCATTAGGGATAATATTTAGACCTGACAAAATGGGCCCAAAGCCTGCGGGCCGGTCCGGTCCGCCAGCCAAAAAGCGGACTTTGGGCCGCATTTTTTCGGCCCACAGAAAATTGGGCCTTTTTGGCCTGGCCCGTTCACTTGAAGCCCAAAAAAAAGTCAAAAAATAGGCATAAAACACCCTCGGCCCGCGGCCCTGCCCTTGAACCCGCGGGCTTTGGGCTTATATTTTTCGGCCCGCAAAAAATCGGATCGTTTTGGCCCGGCCCGGCCCGTTTGACAGGTCTAATAATATTAATCTTATTTATTTGACTTTAAAGTTAAGTTAATTGTTTAATATTAACCTTATTTACTTGTCTTTGAAAATTATAATTAGATTTTGAAAATGTATTAACACTTGAAAATAAATTTTATATATAACTTTAGATATAATATAGAACATAAATTATATTATTAAAATATGAGTCCGGTACTAAATTATTTAGAGTATATAATAAGAAAGGTTCTAATATGTATTTTGTTACAATATTTTGTTAATATAACAAGTAATAACATAATATATATATATAGAGTCCGGATCCAGTCTGGGATCTCGGACTTTTTTAAAATACGGACCTATTTTGTTGTATGTATCCAAATCACACCCAAAACACTGTATTATGTAAAAATTTCAGTTCCATAAAATATTAAACTTTTTTTTAGTTGTTTAAAAAAAACGAATTTTAACCAGGTCCGGACTCCCGGACCTGATCCGCTGTATATATATATATATATATATATATATATATATATATATATATATATATATATATATATATATATGAAAAATGTATGTACACAGCTGTGTAGTACACAGTAGGATATGACGACGATTTTTTGGGCTATAGCGACTCGTCGCCATAGCTATTCTGGGCTACGACGACTTTATTAATAAATATTTAAATTTCGTATGTTATAAAAATAATATAAATTAGATTATTATTTATTTTAAAAATATTAGAGAAAGATGTATACATCAAGGAGTAAAAGTAATATGGAATTGAGAAAGTTATAAAAAATTCAATTTGTCCCTGTATATTAAAAAATTTATAAAATTTCAGTGGGGTCAATTTATTCATTACACTTGAATTTCTTCTAAATTTATCACATATTATAAAATAATTTTTTGGTTGTGGCTTCGCCCCTGCCCTTCGTTCCTTAATATAATTCGATTTAGAGTTGTGTATAAATATTATGGAAATGATTATATAACATTAAATATAATATTAATTGTCTATATTTTTCTTGTATTGGAAAAAGAGTGTTATATATTGGGCAAATTAACATAGTGAGAGAACCAAAATTATATTTAATACTTGGAGTAATGTTAGAAACTAAACAATTAATACTTGTTAACGACAATATCTTTCTTCACGTTCCAATCACGTAAGACGTGTCTTTATCCTGCACAGTAAACATGACAATCACCAAAAGCTTGACGGCTTGACCGTCGGGGGATAGCTCCGGCGTGAGAGTCAGTACAGACGATCACAAGGTTAACAATGGAGGATAAAAATATCTAGTACTTGAGAGAGAAATAAAATGATTCAGTTAAGTGTCGTTACCTTTAGATTATGTGTGATCCTTCTCATATACACTCTGTCCGGTTTTTTGTGCCACCCACTCTCCACTAACACAGTCCCCCACTCCTAGTTACCTCAGCCGAATACAAGCAACTCACCTGCTCCATCCTTTCCTTGTTTGCTGCCTTCGGCTGACTAGATCCCATCCACATTAATGCATGGCAGATATATATCACAGTCAACTGTCATATTCTTTCATCATTACCGGTCAAAGATGTAGATATTTAAATATGTAATGGGTCGATCCAGCATTCCAGCCCAAGTCTTACAAGATTCAATAAAAGTAATTCATTGAATTGGCCCAATATATAAGATATCATGATTCAAGGGAGGGGCCCATTCTATTCGGTCCAATACTTAAAATATTATGACCCAACATTGCCCCCAATCTTTTATTAAACAGGATGTTTAATGAAAGACTATAAAGGCTACAAATCTAGGTCAAAAGGAATTGGAATAAATCCAGAAAGGTCCGAGAAAGATCTTAATGAGGTCCAAAAGTGAAATATCGGTCAAATAAAATAAGATACCCAAACCAAAAAGCCCAATCTGATAAATATCTTAATATCAAACTGGACGTTACCTCTTCACATTCACCATCATAACTTGCAATTAATGCGCCGCCCTTGATTCTCGAGGAGAATTGAAAAGACCATTTAGTATAAAAACCCCTTTTCCCCACATTTGATAGTTTTACCTGTTCAATTTTGAATTTTGCACTCTTCTTGCTTCCTTCCTTCTTCATCTCGATTTTTCTCTCCAACTAGCGAAAAGTTAACAATGGCTTCTCAGCAACCGGAGAACATTGCACCCATTCATGCCGTACCCATTACCACTGTTATTCCCTCACCTAACCCCACTGAAGCGACTTCGACCTCAAACCCCCAACCAACCACTTCCCTAAACAAGAACTCACCCCCCATCCTTCTGAATTCTTCAAGAATGAGACAGAATTTCCTCACGCCAACACACCATCCATCGTTACTGAAATCGAGCTTCGTAATATTCGAATTCGCTATCACATTCCAGATACTCACATAGTGAGGATTGCAACAGCTCACGAGAGAATGTACCAGCGACCCAACAGTTGGACCGCTGTCCCGGTAACACTATTGGATAAGGGGGTTAGATTTCCCCTTCACGCCTTTTTGGTTACCCTTCTAGGGTTTATTGGAGTTGGGTTCGCACAATTGGTGCTGAATTCATATATCCACATTCTGGCCTACATCACATTTTGCTATGAAATAGGAGTTCCACCTACAGTCGATTCATTCTTCACCCTTTTCTTAGTCGGGAAGTCTCGAGAACGAGGTTTCAAGGTGCTGAGCAGAATAGCCCCCAAACCCAATGTCAGAATCAAGAAACGACCTCTAATGGACACTCCTTCAAGCAACCGAGGATGGCACAATAGATGGTTCTTCGTCAATGGACCCGAAATCTCCCCCGTTCCGGATTGGACTACTTCTGATCGTGTTTTTGCAGACTTCGGCGACATATCTGAAGAGCGTGTGAGGGAAATGACATGTATCATAGAGAAGATACCCATGAAGGAACGGAGCTTCGGACTCCTAAGCAAGCAAGCGTGGTTGTACGACCACAAATGTGAACCTTTGAATTCTACCGATGCACGATTTATTTTGATCTTTTTCGGAAAGGTTAATTTTAACTTATTGTTTTCTTTGTTCTGCAGTGTCCTTGATCAAACCGACGTCCATTGAATCAAATGATTTAGACAGATTCCTTTCAGGCAAGCCTTCATCGCCTTCGGATGAAATTCCTCTTGAAGAACTTTCGACTTCTGACACACAAGAGGCCGAGGTTCCTCCTGTAGAACCACTTACTACAGAGGAATCCAGCCGACCTTGTAGGAAGAAGAGAGCCGTTCGAAAACCCCCTCAGACTATTCAAGACTCTCAATCAACTTCTGCTGCGAGTCTGATTGATATGCCTATGGATGAACGGATGCAGGCTCTTCGAATGAAGAAGAGAAAAACTAAGATAACACCTTTATCTGCTGACGAACTCCGGGTTCCTACTCTTGTGGAAATCCTTGTTTTTGAGGACGAAGGTGAAGAACAAACCGAAGCTTCAGCCCTGTCTCGCAAAAGGAAACAACCTTCGGAGGACCAGCCACCACCATCTACAGGGCCTATTCCTGTTCTGCCTCCCTCTCCTGTCGATTCACTTACTCAATCTCCTCCTCGTGACGAACCTCCTGTGCTTTCCCCAACACGATCGTCCCCCTCAGCCTTCAGGCGTGAAGCCATGTCTTCACCCACAGTATGGCCAGAGTTTAATGAAAACTTTCCTTTTCAATTGTTCGACTCCTTTGTCCGGGAGACCGATGATCATCGGTTCGGAAATAGCTCGATTAGTGATTTAATTGAGGAAGGCATGAGCTATCATGCTAAGGTGAGTTAGTTGTTTATCTATTCATTTGAAATTATATATATCTCTGGAAGATTAACTGATTATTTCTGAATATCTACAGGCAAATGCTGTATTCGGGCGTCTTCTCCCTCGATACAAAGAAGTCGAAGCTAAAGAAGATGCAGCCCGACGAGAAAACACAATTCTGAAGTCGGCTTTGACTAAAGAGAGAAGTGGTCTAGGTACTGCTCTCTACAATAATGAATGCCTCCAAAAAGATATGAGCAAACTGAAAGAGAAAATGGAGGCAGCTGAAGCCATTCACCGAGCAGCTGAGGCCAATCACCGAGCCACCACCAACATGAATGTAGATTTAGTTCACAGGAACGAAGTTCTCTTGGAGAAGAATGATACACTTGTGAAGACCAACAAGAGCTTGGCGCTGCAAGTAAATGATCTCGAAACCAAGGAATTACGAATTTAGAAGGAACGAGCGAAAGATCGAGAGAAGTTCGAAGAGGAACTTCGTGAACTTCGTGCCCTGAGGGATCTAGGTCCTCCCTTGATCGAAGATCTTCGTAAACAAATTCAGGAAGAGTATCGAAAATCAACTGAGCTGAATGAGAAGATCGTTCAGATGTTCTCTGATGGGTACGATGAATGCTGAAGCAAAGACAAGGAAAAACTTATCGCAGCTAAGGTTGATCCGACCATTCTCGACTCTTCTGAAGACGAAGCTGATGCCTGAATATGATTCTCCTTTCTCTTAGCTGTAGGATTCCTGTAAAAATTTTCTATCTTCTTGTAATCGAACACTATATTAATGAAATATTGGCTTCGTTCCTTATGACTCCTTCACAATTACTTTTTGTCAATAATTCACTATCGATTAACTTGAAAAATGTACAAGCTCTTTATCGTACTTAACTTGAACTGTTAGTAAATAACTAAACAAGTCATAAAACAGAAAAGATCAAGTCAAGTAATAATGCTATCCGAACTCAACACTTAGACAAAGTCAGGTAATAAAGTAATGTAGTGCTTATTCGTTACCGAAGTGTGAGGTAGATCAGCTTCATAGGGAATTTGTTTACCACAAAGGGCCTAACAAACCCACAGGATTTCACTGACCAGAAAGGCTACCATCGAATGGTCAGCGAGTCCACCCGAACCTCCTTACACCGATGAAGTCTGCCTACCACGAAGGGCCTGACAAATTCATAAGGACCACCTACCGATAAGGCTACCATCGAATAGTCAGCGAGTCCACCCGAACCTCCTTATACCGATGAAGTTTGCCTACCACGAAGGGCCTGAAAAATTTATAAGGACCACATACCGATAAGGCTACCATCGAATGGTCAACGAGTCCATCCGAACCTCCTTACACCGATGAAGTTTGCCTACCACGAAGGGCCTGATAAATTCATAAGGATCACTTACCGATAAGGCTACCATCGAATGGTCAGCGAGTCCACTCGAACCTCCTTACACCGATGAACTGAGCAGCAACGAACTGAAGACCCATTGAGAAAAAGAATCTTTTATTGATGGTGATTCAAATTTTTATAGACTTCTGGTATACTGACACTGTATCTATTGGAAATACTTTCGAAGCCTGCCAGCATGCCAAGTGTTCTTTATCTCTGACCCGTCCAATGCCCTCAAACGATAAGTCCCTGGTTTCGATGCTTCAACAACTTCATACGGTCTTTCCCAGTTCGGCATCAGCTTTCCCAAATTCTGAGGCTTATATGCTTCGACTTCCCAGAGAACAAAATCTCTCACTTCAAATCTACAAAGCTTTACCCCTTTATTGTAATGTTTAGCCACTCTTAGCTGATAGGTTGCCAATATAATCAAAGCTGTTTCTTTGACCTCTTCGAGCAAATTCAGATTAACTTTCAGCCCCTCTTCATTATATATCTCCTTGAATTAACTGACCCGAAGACTTGGAGATCCAATTTTAACTGGGACTAAGGCATTAGTACCATAGGCTAGCCTGAAAGGTGAATCTCCTGTTGTAGTCCTCGGTGTAGTTCGATAGGCCCATAACACGCTGAGCAGCTCTTCTGGTCATCTTCCCTTAGCCTCATCCAATCTACACTTGATCCCATTCAGCAGCGTTCTGTGGGTCACCTCGACTTGTCCGTTCGACTGTAGATGAGCTATCGAAGTCTTGCTATACTTTATGCCTAACTCCTTCAAAAATGCTTCAAATTTCGATCCCACGAACTGGCGTCCGTTGTCCGATATCACCACCTTAGGAATTTTGAAACGAAACACTACTGACTATTTCATGAACTTCAAACATTCTTGTTCCGTTATCAACCTAAGTGGCTTTGCTTCAACCCATTTGGTCATATAATCGATGGCGACTATAACAAAACTGACCTGACCTTTAGCTTTCGGTATATCAACCCCCCAGACAGCAAAGGGTATAGGAGATAAGATCGAGTATAGCTCTTCTGGTGGCTGATGTGGATCGGACTGTTGAGTTGACACTTCTCGCACTTCTTGACGTACTCTGTAGCTTCCTTGAAGATTGTAGGCCTATAGTATCCTTGACAAAGTATTTTATAGGCTAATGACTTAGCAGCCATATGGTCGCCATAGATGCCTTCGTGAACTTCTCGAAGAGTATAATCAGCTTCGGAAGGAGTCAAACATTTCAGCAATGGAGACGAAAAGGCCCTTCGATACAGATCCCCGTCTATAAGGACGAAATTAGCACTCTTGTACTTGACTTTTTTGGCCAGCATCTGATTCGAAGGAAGGATGCTGTGACGACCCCAAAATAGGTCCATTCCACCCAACCTATTCTGAGTCGCCAAATACATGGTACAGAAAATAACTACAACTTTATTACAACAATTATCGTGCAAAATACAACACATATGTTGTGAGTTTTAATACCAATTGTGACTCTCATCCCAACCTTGGATAGTACGCAACAATGGCACCTTACATAAATGTATAGTCAAAAACTGTTTTAGAAATTAAAATCTTTGGGAAGTGCTCAAGGAAACCTTCGTACATCGGAGGCCATGCTTCTAGGTTATGATAGATATCAGATGTCCACAGAATTATCCTTGGTTGACCCAATAGACCCCAATGAAAAATGAGAAGATTACTATCATATTCTTTCCAATGGTGAGTCTTCTCTTGACATATCATTATCTCCACTGTCTCTAATTGAGAATTATACTTCAAACAAACACCAAGATTATGTAGGTAGTGCTCGTAGATATACTCAGCAAGTGGATGTGCACAACCCTATCTTATGATGACACGAGGTTGTATGTCGTTAGACATCTTGTATGACAGTGCCAAAACACCCTTCCAACGTTGGGTACGCCTTACCCTATTGGATTCACCAAATATAACTACTAAATGAACTTTTTTATACTGCTTAGGGAGAACTCCACAGCTAGAGACCACCGTTCTATTCCCTTGTTACCCCCGCTCGACCCAGCTACACTCTTATTACCTGAAAGGAATTGTGAAGCAAAAGGGTGAGCTCAATTAGCCTAGTAAAGAATATCATGACTCAAGATAAATAAATTATCAATAGCCTTCAACAGTAATAAATCAGAGATTTAGAACATATGGTAGATGATAAAATTTTTTAACCATAGTTACAGCGGAACGAGCAATCCATTAGAAGAGTCAAATAGACCATAAAGTCTATTATCTTCTCCATGTTAAAAATCTACCAACAATGTTTTATCTCTATAACATCAATCAACAGTTCTGGTCCATAATCATATGAATAACTCATAATCATAATTGTGATTCTAAATTCCTCTTCGCATCCAGGATGTATATAATTTTTATCACATGTCTTTACCTGAAACATCAAAGATCATGGTTATACCAAATCACAGTTCCTGTTCATAATCATACTAATAAATTCATCTTTGCACTACGGGCCAAAGATATTCACCAACAGTTCATCTTTGCACTACAGGCCAAAGATATTCAACAACAGCTCATCTTTGCACTACAGGCCAAAGATATTCAATAACAGTTCATCTTTGCACTACGGGCCAAAGATATTCAACAACATATCATCTTTGCACTACTGGCCAAAGATATTAATATCTCAAAGAAATATATAATCATTTTAGAAATTTATATAAACAATAATTATAACCATGTTGATCAATTCACCTTTGCACTTAAGCTAAAGATATTCAATTATAAATTCAATGGTCATGATCATACCAGTCAACAATTCATCTTTGCTCTACTGGCCAAAAAGAACTCATAGTCACGATCATACCAATAATCTACCCATCTTTACACTCAAGTCAAAGAAAAATTTCTTCACCAGGATTATAAAAATGTTATATATGATAATAAAAATAATATGATCAAAACACGGATTTAATTTCAGGAGTAAAATTCATAAATCAACAATAATTTGATCCGAAAAAGAAACTAATTTTGTTGTGAATAGTAACTCGTGAATAGTAATTCATGAATAGTAACCCTGATATGAAAAAGGCAGTAATTTCATAATAAAATCCATACCAATATTTCGGTATAATGATATTGAAAGAATAGCATTTCTTAAACTTATAAACAATTTATTTTAATTGTTTACACTTTACTAAATAATGTATTTAATCATCCTAAAATACCAAACTCATAAGATTTTATCACCAATAACCAAAACCCTCATAAAAAATTTGCATATACCTTGTATAGAATTCTCAAGCCATAAAATCTTATTTTTCAGTTTTTTTTACTTCACATAACATATTTAATTCATTTACTCATAACTAGTCCATTTTCATGAAAAATACCAAATCAGTCCCAAAAATATTTTTTTTCTGAAATTTAGCAGAATATAGTCTCATACTGAACATATATTTTTCCCGAAATTTTTAAAATTCATTTACTATTTTTCACATGGTCAAAATTGCCGAATATTTAGACATTTATCATAAACTGTACTTTTGTCCAAAAATTTCAAAATTTACAGAGTATACTTCTGTTATATACATGTACTTCCAATAAAAATTTCACCAATTTTGGAGTTAACCACAAGGAGTTATAAGGGTTTACTTTTAAAATAGTCTTTTCCCATAAAATTCATAACTCTTAATCTATACATCCAAAAATCGCCATTTTTGGACACAATCTAGAAAACTCATCAAATTATCATTTTAAATTTTTCTAAAATTTTTAAAGGTCAGAAAAATTACGAAACTGAAAAACATAACAACCCTTAAAATCCTTTACTATCCCTTACCTCAAAAGAGCAGCACTTCTGACTGGATATCGGATATGACGCTGAAGGAAACTTGCACTGATGAATAGCAACTCACCAAGTATCTAAATACTCACAAAATACACTCGATAATCTAGAGAGAAAAAGAGAGAAAATTTATGAATTCTGGTGTGATTTTTAATTCTAACTTAGCCCTCTATTTATAGGAAAATGTTAGCACGCCGAAGCAGACTTGACCTGCTACCTGATGGCTTTACCTGCTACTATTCCACCCACCAAAAATTAGTTATTTTCCCCAACAAATAAAAGTGGGGCCCACCCATTTCTAAAATTTTCTACCAAAATTATTTTAAACCTAATTTCCGAATCAGTCACCTCTTAAAATTCATAACAAATCATTCGTTCATTTTTAACGGTTCAAAATTTGTGAATATATACTCAACTTATATATGTATAACATATCCAAAAATCACAACGATCCAATGGTCAGATTAAAAATTACAACTCACACAATAAAGCTGTAAGAACACTGATTTGATCTTTTAATACCTCCAATCCGACAAAACACTGATAAAATACCTAAACATTAATTCCTTCATTTATAACCACATAAATAAATCCATCATTTACATCCACATCAAAAAAATATTTCATTATCATATAGATCAATAATTAATTATTCACAAATAATATTACAGAATCACAAAAATGACAACTAGGCAGTTCCCAGGAAAGAGGGGGCTTTCCAATAAGGATTTCTCCTTACTGGCGCGTAATTAGATGACCAAAACTCTCCTTAGACAGAACTTTATAGACATTGCCAATAATATTATCTAATAATATTATTCAAATAATATGAATTATTGATCTGATAATGGGAAATACTGTGCAGTGACAATTATTGAACAACAATAATATAAAATATCAACGTAGCAATTACTGAATCAATAAAATATTGAACAGTAATTACTGTAACAATTATTGAGTAGTGCTTTCTTACGTAAGAATCAATAATTCAAAAATACTGTGCAAAATCGTGTGCTACTGTGCAACAATACGTATTACTGTATTTTAACCACCAGGTATTCCAACAGTGTTAACGGTAACAACTACGCCGTTATTTATAAAAACTCAAATTTATCATTTTCTTCATCCGACAGTTATTCTGTTATGGGGCCCACAAATTGCTGCGCCGTCGTACGAATATTCCCCAACAGAAAGAATATTCCACGACTAAACGAATATTCCCCGATAATAATAAATATTTTATAACCATTTGTGTATTTTGAAAAAAAAAATTCATATATCACCCTTAACTTTAACTTTTATCAATTTAATCAGTTACTAAATAGTAATTATAAGAAAAATTGAATACTTTTATTTCATAAAATTCGGGGTCTTACAGATGCCATCTGCCAGATATCCAAATATGGAGTCAACCAACAGTTGGAATGATCAACACACATTACCGATTCGTGTTGAACACTAGGATGCTGCAGAATTTCCAAGTAAACGGACCCATCGAAGATATTAGCATCCGTAGTAGCCAACTTTGACAGTGCATCGGTAATGGAATTATCGTTACGCTCGACTCCTTGAAACTCATATGACAGGAAATACTAAAATCGATCTTTTAACTCTGCCATATACTTGATCATTCTCGGACCTCGAGCTTCATACTCCCCTGAGATTTACTTGACGACCAACTGAGAATCGCTGAAAATAACTATCCTCTGTACTTCGAGACTCTTAGCTAGTCGTAACCCTGCCAGCACCGCCTCATACTATGCCTCGTTGTTCGTTGCCCTGAACCCGAATCTGATGGCCTGTTGCACTTTGAATCCCTCCGGACTCATCAAGATAATCCCTGCTCCACTGGTGTCCGAAGTAGAAGACTCATCTGCATACAGCGTCCACGAGCTCTGCTTCGGCTGAAGAACTACAACCGTTCTGTCTGATCCTTCTACTTCTACCAAAACGTCATCAACTTCAAAAAATGAGCATTCAACTACAAAATCAGCCAAGGCTTGTCCCTTGATAGCTGTCCGGGGATGATATTCAATAAAAAAGTGAGACAACTCCATTGTCCATGCAGTTAATCTCCCCGAAACTTCAGGTTTGCCTAGAACCTTCTTCAGAGGCTGATCCGTATATACCACCAACAACCGACTCTGAAAGTATTGCCTAAGCTTTCGACTAGCTATCATCAAAGCAAAGGCAAATTTTTTAATATTTGGATACCTTGTTTCAGCATCCCTAAGGACATGGCTTACATAGTAAACCGGGTGCTGCTTACCCCCAACTTCTCGCACCAAAACTGCTCCTACTGCCAATGAACTAGATGCTAAGTACAAATACAAGGGCTCAGTAGGAGCGGGCTTCATCAACAAAGGCGCCGAAGATAAATAGGTCTTTATACTCTAAAAGGCGTCTTCACATTCCGAAGTCCATTGGAACGTCTAGGCATCCTTCAGCCCTTTCAACGTGTTAAAAAATGGCAAACACCTTTCTGCTGACTTGGACATGAACCTCCTCAAAGATGCAATCCTCCCTGTCAGACGCTGAACATTTTTAAATAACTGAGGAGTCTTCATGCTCAAGATTGCCTGGATCTTTTCTGGATTGGCTTTAATACCTCTCTGACTGACAAGATAACCCAGAAATTTACCAACACCAAGACCGAATGTGCACTTAGTCGGATTCAGCCTTAAGTTGTGATGACGGACTGTCTGAAAGCATTCTTCTAAATCGTCTAAATGTTTCTATATAAGCATGCTCTTAACAATCATGTCATCGACGTACACCTTTATATTCCTGCCTAACTGGCATCTGAAGAAGAAGTTCATCATTCTCTGGTACGTGGCTCCTGCATTGATCAGGCCGAAGGCCATCTTCTTATAGGCATATACCGAACGATGCGTAATAAACGCCGTCTTTGGTATATCCTCTTTGCACATGGGGATTTGATGGTAACCAGAGAAAGCATCCATGAAGCTCAATAATGCATACCCCGAAGTCGCATCGATGAGCTGATCGATGTGGGATAGTGGATAGAAGTCCTTCGGACAAGCTTTGTTCAAATCTGTGTAGTCGATGCAGACTCACCACTTCCCATTCTGTTTCTGGACCAACACCACATTTGCCATCCACTCTGGATAGTCGATCTCAAAAATAAAGTCCGCAGCCAATAGTTTTGCAATCTCCTCGTCAATGATTTGTTGGCGTTCCGGTGCAAAAATTCGCCTCTTCTGCCGTACTAGCTTCTTTGATGGGTCCACCTCCAACCGATGCTCTGCAATATTTCGACTCACCCCTGACATGTCTTTAGTCTCCCACGCAAAGATGTCTGCATAACACCGTAGAAGCTCTATGAGGTTCATCCGGAGAGGTTCCGGCAGACCCGAACCTATCTTTACAGTCTTGTCTTTCTTGCTCGGAATTAGCTCGAACTCCTCTGTCTCCCCAGCCGGCATGACTAATGGTTCTGAACTGCTTTCGGTGAATGGCTCAATCTCTATTGCCATGGTCTATTTCTGCTTCGACACCTCTACTCCCGAAGCAATCACTGCATTTCTATAGCATCGTTTGGCCAAATCCAAATCCCCGGCGACCTCTCCAACTCCATGGGCCGTAGGAAATTTGATTTTGAAGTGAAGAATAGAGGTCACAGCTTGTAGAGCATTCAAAGTAGGCCTCCCTAGAATAGCATTATAGGCATAATCTACATGCACAACATAAAATTTACAAGTTATTTCTACCTGATGGGGAGCTGTGCTGAAGATAACCGATAGCTCAATAGTCCCTGCCACTCTGATTGGGTCATTGCTGAAGCCATATAAGGGAGCTTCCTGCCCAACCTCCATCTTCCGCCCATCCAGATGCATCCTCTGATAAGCGTGGGCAAAGAGAATATCCACAGAAGATCCATTATCAATCATCATCCTCTTAATGTCAACCGAACCCACTTGTGCAGTTATTACCAATGCTCCTTCATGGGGTTTGATGGGCTCCGAAGGATAATCCTCGTCAATAAAGGAAATTACCGTGCTTGGATAAGGTCTATCAGTCTTTGGGAGTGTACCCGCCACTAACATGAACGAATCCAGGTATCCTCGATGCTTCTTTCCAACCAGTTTGCCAGAAGTCCCCTAGTGATGACATCGACCACATGCCTTGCTGGTTGTCCTGGAGCTGTCACTGCAGGCTGAGCTGGCGGAGCAACCTGAACAGGTTCTCTTTCCCTCTACTGAGCTTGTTGAGTTGTTCTTGCTGCGACATACTGAACTAGGGAAACCCCCTGAACCTTCCTCTCAATAAAGTCCTTCAGACTGGCACAGTCATTTGTGTCGTGACCCGAAGCTTGATGATAGTCACAATACTTGCGAGAGTTACCTACTAAGGGCTTAAGGTTGTCCTTAGGTGGTTCATAAATGGGTTGATTTTTGATTCGATCAAGGATAATAGCCCTATCAGTATTCAGTTGAGTGTACATCCTATTCACCTTCTAGGTCGGAGCGGACGAACGACCTCCACCCTGTCTCCAGTGGTTATTGTACTTCTTTGACCGTCCCTCGTTACGGTCATTATTTCCTTCATTCCTCTTCTGGCTACCTTCTGTCTTGTCCCGATCTGTCTCCTTCAGCCTATCCGAAGAAGGACGTTTCAGACTATTCATAGCCTCCTCCACTACTATATAGCCCTCCGCCTTATTGAAAGCTTCTACAAGACTCTTCGGGTGATGAAACATCAGCTTCTTCTCCAATTTCTCTGACTTCACTAGTTTCTCTGACTTCACTAGGTCCAAACCATTCTGGAACAAGCCTACGACTTAAAGGTCATTCAGGTCGGTCACTTGGCCAACTGCTTCCCGGAATCGCTTCACATACTGGTTCAAGGACTCATTCAAAAATTATCGAACCTGAGCCAACGAGCCTGTTGGTTTCCCCCTTCTTTTGTTGCTCCCGAAGTGATCATGGAACTTACAGCATAAATCTGCCTAGGATGAGACTGAATCCGAAGGCAAAGTCCCCATCCACTGCCTGACATCTTTTCGGAGCGTCGTAACAAAGGTATGACACTTAGCTGCATCGCTAAAGTCGTAGTAGTCCATCAGTCTATCGAACACTTGACTGTGGTCATAAGGATCTCTAGATCCATCATAGCTTTCCTTATGAGGTAGTTTTTTGGTAGGGTCAGCTTTTTCTTTGAGAATCTCCGCGGAAAAAGGAGATGCCTTCTTTCCCGAAGTATCCTTTACTTGTTGGACTTCGGCAAGCTGTTTTCGAAGCTCCTTCAACTCTTTGACCAGATACTCCACTCCTTCTGGCTGAGACGAGATTTCTTTTTCAGGTGACTTTCTCTTCTTCTGAGTAGATTGACCCTTATTATCTGAACCCCCAACCCTCGGGGGACTTTTTTGACGACGAGAGTCCACAGGGTGGTGTACCCTCGGTGGGATCTCGGGAGTGCGACCCCTGGATCTGCTTCGTGGTGGGGCTCTGTCGCTGTGGTGAGAATACTCAAAGCGAGGTGCCTTCTTTGTATTCTCGGGCGTGTACTCTCTGGATCTGCCTCTTTGTCTACTTCGACCCTGTTCCCTAGAACTGATAGGGTGGAGTACCCTCATCAATCTCTGGGGAGTAGGGCTTCTTGATCTTCTCCGTTCCCGAGGTTGGCCTCGAGACTCATGACCCGAATAGACATGCTCCTTTCCTTTCCTTTGTCTTCCACCTGTATGCCCACTATGACCTTCGGACTGGGCATAGCTAGACGCTTCGTCCTTTAACTCCGCTATCCGAAGCATATGTTCGGCTATATCTTGTCTTTGTTTCAAAAGCACCTCCATAGCCTTGTCTGCTTCGTTCGCCATCTTGGCTAACCTGGAGGTCTTATCATCCTGATCATCTCGATGTCGGGTTCTAGGCGGTGTGCCTTCTACCCATTTTCGACCATGATCAGGTCCTTTCTCGGCCGTGAAAACTAATCTTATCTTAACATTACCCACGACCCTCGGGCGAGAACCTTCAGATGCACGTTTAGAAGCCGTGCTGGCATGAGCACTGTTAGTAGGACCCAACCGATCCTTGGCAGATACTCGTGGTGTAGACGAACTAACAGCCATTGGCTGTCCTTCAGGTGTAACTGTTCTACTCTTCACTATGGATTCTGACGTAGAACAACTAAGATTTGTGATTGAAAATTTCAAGGACACTAGAACACCCCCTCATTCTAGCGCTAATGTTAACGCCAAGATCTTTCTTCACGTCCCAATCACTTAAGACGTGTCTTTATCCTGCACAGTAAACACGACAATCACCAAAAGCTTGACAGCTTGACTGTCGGGGGATAGCTTCGGCGTGAGAGTCAGTACAGGCGATCACAAGGTTAACAATGGAGGATAAAAATATCTAGTGCTTGAGAGAGAAAAAAAATAATTCAGTTAAGTGTTGTTACCTTTTGATTATGTGTGATCCTTCTCATATACACTCTGTCCGGTTTTTCGTGCCACCCACTCCGCACTAACACAGTCCCCCACTCATAGTCACCTCAGCCGAATACAGGCAGCTCACCTGCTCCATCCTTTCCCTGTTTGCTGCCTTCGGCCGACTAGATCCCATCCACATTAATACATGGCAGATATCACAGTCAACTGTCATATTCTTTCATCATTACCTGTCAAAGATGTAGATATTTAAATATGTAATGGGTCGATCCAGCATTCCAGCCTAAGTCTTACAGGATTCAATAAAAGTAATTCATTGAATTGGCCCAATATATAAAATATCATGATTCAAGGGAGGGGCCCATTCTATCCGGCCCAATACTTAAAATATTATGACCCAACAATACTTATTTTAAAATTCTCAAACAATTTATATTAAGGGACAAAAATATTTTTTTGAAATGATTTATATTAAAGGATAGAGGGAGTATAAAATTAGTATCCAATATTTTCATACCCTTTGAGACTTCTCTTTATAGTTTCATTACCTGGTGGCTACATTACTCGAGGAACATCTACGTGTACCCCTTGGACCGAGAGTGTATTGGCTTCCCTAACAGGCTTCTCTTAAGTGTATTATAGTTAACGGTTCTTGGGCCTAGGCTAATTTGATATGGATGAAGCATTTGAGCATATATCCTAACAATCGAAGATTTCAAACTTTAAAGTTAAATTTATATAAATATTGCACCCAAAATAAAATTATATAAATATTTTAATTTAAATTTATATAAATATTGTACCCAAAAAAAAAACAAAAAAATTTATATAAATTTTTTTGTATCCACCTACTTGTGTATGTATCCGATCTCATGTTGCTTATATTTACGACAGATTGATATTTCATGCATGGGACAGATGTTACATTCTCAGACCTTAAAGCACGTGCGGGACACCATCTGGATGCCGAGATTGATTGAATCCGTGAATTTAAGGGCACCATTGATTCCAATTTCGGACGCTATATCAGTCAATCATTTGATGTCTTTAGTTTATGGAAGACGATACTTTTCGAACCAGTAAAAGTATTTACAAGTATGTGTATATATTATTAATAACTGGTCTCATTAACATTATATTGTAGTAATTATGAAGAAATTTAACAAAAATAAATTGAATATAACTTCATAGATATATGAAATAAAACAGTTAATTTTCTATCGGATTCCGAAGTATATATCGAGTTACATTTCGTACCCATAAGTTTAATTTCTCCAATCTTGCACCCCAATGTTATATTAAGCATGTACAATGTTTATATGAGTTTATTTTTTCACTTGAATGTTGACACGTGTGAGAAAAAATAGAAATAGGCATTTACCATATATGTACGTATCTGAAGGAATTAAATTTCACTTCAAAGTCAGATATACAGTTAATCTTAAGTACAACATACACCGCATAATGTATCGTTTTATCTTATCTCCGAAGTATTTAAAATACAATTATGTTCATGTTTTATTTCTTCGGCCAATTTGGCTAATTAATTTTTTTTCCAGGCTGAATAGTTTTTTTAAATGACATAATAGATTTTAAATGAGTGATTTTTATTAGAAAGTTTTTTAATTTTTATAATTGAAAAAGTTTTAAACTTTTATAATTAAAGAGTTTTTAAATTTTACAGTATGACAATTATTTATTTATTTATATAATTAGATAGTTGTTTTAATAAGTAAATTTTTGAAAAATAAAATATATGAGTGACAATGGTTTAAAATACTGTCAAAATTCTAATGAATTTATGTTAATTAATTGTAATTGTATTTAAAAGTATAATTACTTTTTAGAAAAGTAGAGGATATAAAGAGTGGTTAAACTTTAACGTATAGAAAAATATGCGAGCAACTTTCACATGGTAATTCCAAAAACTTTGCGGATACAATTGATGATATCCATACTTTGAGGTGCAAATTGAAAAACATCTAAATTTTGGGGGATAATTTTATCATTTGGTGAATCAAGAATTAAAATGCTTAGTCAAACTTAACTCAACTAAGCCTTATTCTCGAATGCTTAAGACAACATCAGAAAGATTTATATATTTAGCGCTATGAGCATGAATCAAAATCTTGTGAGAATTATAAAATTAAATACTGATTTACTGAAGTTGAAAAGTATAGGGCAACTGTGGGAAATTGAAATCTCAAAAGACGACTATGTTATACACGTTTGAATCAAGGATTCAACCAATTAGATAAATTTTATGAACTAGTTTCTCAACAAAAAAATCCAAGTGGAATGGATAAAACAACAAATGGTAGATGATGGTGTTCAAATAAAATTTGCAAGATAAATATGAAAACCAAAGACAGATAATTTTACGGAGAGGAAGAATTCAACATAATACAGAAGGGAGATAGCATTAATCAAGGTGTGGGGATCGAGAATGAAGAAGTAAAGAAGCTTATAAAGAGATGTTGGGTTGTGATCACAAAAAAAGAAATGAACATGAAGGAGATTAGTGATATTATCCGATTAATTGAGATGAAAATTATAAGTATGATCAAATTTGTGCACGGGCACCACTACAAGAAACAAAGCTATTTTAGACGGATAATTAGGTTAATAATAATTTCATCAAAAATATATTAGTAATCCGACGGAATTCCGTCGAAAATAATCACCATTCCTTGGCGTCTGTGACGCCCCCAAATTCCCTACGCTTCCTGTAGCAGATTTGGTGCTCACGTAAATATTCTATAAGATAATAATCTCTATCAATCCAAGGTTCATAGTATTCATAACAGATAGCAGTTCTCGTCAGAACAATTATCATGATGAATACTATCACTTAGATGCATAGATTTATAATCTTACAGAGATATTTCTTTCGTATCAATAATTCCTATCCATCCAGGGGCGGATCCAGCCCATTAATTTAGTGGGGTCAATTTTTTAAAACAAAAATTTAAAAAAAAAATAAAATACAATAAAATAAAGGCGTCAAAATGCGAGGGATATTGCAAATAATTGTGTGAGCTATCATTTAAAATTGATATTTTTTTATGTAATTGAATACACTTCGAATTCTCGATCTTATATTATATATAAAATGATATTTTATAATTTTTTAAAATACTGTTATTATAAGAGACACTTCTTGTGTCCTTTAAAATAAATTACAAAACTAAATAATATTGTTAAAATATAATTTATAATAACATTTTTTGATATTTTATTGTTTGAAACTATCGTAATGATAGTTTCATTTCAATAGCTGCAAAAATATCATGCTCAATGTAAGTTACTAAACAATATAAAAGAGTGGAGTGTTTGTGTTAGTAGAAATTTGAGACATTTAATAGTCTTTTAATCTGAATTTTTTATTTTCACTAAACACTTTATAAAATTAAAATCAAATTAAAAATTAATTTCCAAAAATTCAGTGGGGTCAATTGACCCCACTGTCCTAAGGTAGATCCGCCCATGTATCCATCTGACATTAACAATACCAATGACAAGATTGTTCCTGGAACCGAGGGGCGCAACCAAAGTGCTTACAGAACTCACTCGGTCATTGAATACCCTCATTCAGATAAACAGTTCATATTAATACTGTACTTGATTTCTAACTCTTATTCAGAAAGGTGAAAACCAAACCGTTTATATAACTAAAACTTAATACACGATCCCAAATTTAAATTATTACATTTAAGTCTTACAGAAATAGAAATAACTTAAACTATTACAATCTTCTCTATCCACAAGAGTGCACATTTGAACTTCCAGGGATATCAGTCATAGCTGCAAAGGAAAATAATATTTATAAGGGATGAGCTTTAAAAGGCTCAACAAGTTTAAACAATGTGTATTACATACTCACACTATGACTGAAATAGATGAACATATAGTTCAGAAGTTTTTTCATGTATATATACTGAGGTTTATCTGCAAAACTCCGCACATTACGAGTTACTGTCAGTCATATAGAGTTAGCAACCCGAGTTGATTCGCTCAACCAAACATCTTAGGAGTATGCATATCATCCTTTTAATTAACCCCCGGTCATTACAATAAATGTCGGTCATAAAACCCCGATCAGTGTATAACTGCCGGTCATAATAGTATCAGTATATATTTGTACCAAACAACATTGGTGTATCACAGTCTATGATTTGATATCAAATCAAATACATTTTACGCAGATAACAGTTCATATGTCCTGGTTATGCTTGAACAATAAGCTATAACCTTTTTAAATAACAACTATTTAAACAAGTTTATATAGCATCAATACATCAAGAACATTTAATACAAAGATTAAATGTATATGGAAAACTTGCCTGCTTAGAGAATTGTTATCCTATGTTATTCAAGCCGTCTACACAACCTATATATGTTTATATCAGTTATTAAAAATAATCTCAGCTAATAACTAGTCAACCTATTAGTGTCTGGGTTGTATTTGATGTCCATTCGGTGTTTTATAACTTAATCGGATAATTATCAAATTATTTTTCTAATAAACTTTGACTAAGAGTTCAAATATCACTTTAAATAATTTAATTATTACTTATAATAATTTCTAGAAGCTTAAAACAACTTCTCAATGATTAATATTAACTTTAGTTAATTTATTATTAATTAAAATGATTTTAAAATCATTAATACTATTTTTAGGTAATTAATAATCATTCATAATGATTTTTAAACCATCAATATTATTTTCAAATAATTTACTATTATTGATAATGATTTTTAAATCATTAGTTTCATTTTTAAATAATTTATTATTATTTAAAATGATTTATTATTATTTTTACTAATTTATTTAATAGAATTATTAAATAAATTTCATTATCATTAATATTAAATATTAATGAAATTTTATGTCAAAATATTAAAAATTATTTATTATAATTTAAAATATATTTTAGAAATTAATTATTAATTAATAATAATTATTTATTATTTATTTCTATTAATTTTAAACTAAATTGTCGCTAAAAGACCCTATAGTGACAGAAACCGTCGCTATTGGTGTTCTTCATCAACTGAAGAATACTAAAGTCAAAGTCCAGGAGGTGAGTTTGACTGGATTTAATTCTTAACTGAAAGTGTTTTTGATCATAAAAGTGGTTTAAGGGTGTAATATTAATATAATACTATAGACATAAAACAAGTGGATGATCTAATTTTATCACATCAGCAAGTTATAGGTGGTCAGAGTACCTATCAAGGCCTGATATTGAGTTTCTAGGTAACCCAAAAATTCAGTCAGTGTCCTACACCCTACTTCAAAGCCTAATATCTTGGATTCTAGGTATTAGGTAAGTGTTACAATGTAACAATCGTATAGTATATGTGTCATACTACAACAATACAACACTTAAAGTGTCATAGCAACATCAGAGGATCAAAATCTAAGCTAGTCAAACTGGCTGTTAGGCACGGTCTTAAGATTTTTTGGGTTACCCAGAAAACTGGGATTCCAGTTTCGGGATCTCACTTTTGAGCACCCATATCTTTCACTCAGTTGGTGTAATGGTCAGTCGGTTGTCATGGGCATGTAGTCCATATGTCAGTACACACAAGAGTTACACTTAGGGGTCCTATAACTACCACAGTTGAAAGATCTAAGGGGTTAAATAACTTGTCAGACACTGTTCTTGATGTTCTGGGTTTTCCAGAAAATTTTTTATGACTGGTCAACGGGTTTTGACCTTAAATAACTTACAATCCTTACATGTTTTGGCTTTGATTTCACTTCTATAATACTAACCTCATGTCATAGTATATCAACAATACACTTAATAGTTTAAACAAGTAACAGATTCGGATCTAAGAGGCCTGACATTCGATTATCAAACATGTTTTTAGGGTTCTTGACTGCTTTCTCAAATCTTCATTTTTATGTATTTAACAGTTATGAATTCATGTTTAAGCAACTCAGATCACTAAATAACATGTTATTTAACATATCTAAATACTAAAACATAAATTTTAACCTAGCTTCAAAGATCTAGGGTTAGGGTTCTTACCTTTTTAAGAAATCCTTGAAATCTGCCTTTGTGATCTGAATGCTAGCTTGTTATGAGCTATTTGTGGATGAATATCTTAGATGTTCTTAGTATAAATTCGTTGGTTTGAGAAACTAACACTTAGCTTATAAGTAAAGATATCAAGTAGGGCTAAAAGATAGATTTTTCTAATTTTTTGACAACTAAGGCTTTGATCTGATATGAGGTGTCCAAAAGGGGCTAGTGGGGGCTTATTTTACACATGTTGCAAGTCCCCCCAAGTGATGTGTCATAGATTTGATCTTATCATCAAAATTTGGAAGAGAAATGGCATTTTAGTAATTTCCTATGTGCTAAGGATACTTTTGTAATTTCCCAATCAACTTTGAGGGTAAATTGGTAACTTCACATATATATACACTTTAAAATTTTTATTAAGTTATTGGCCATTAGAATCTTTGAAAATAAGAATAAATAAGAATTAGGGTTTATTAATTAATAATTAGGGTTTAGTGTTTAGGTTTAGGGTTTATTAGTTTAATATTAAGGTTATCAAATCCTCAATTAGGGTTTATCAGGACAAGTATTCTTAATTAAAACCTTACTTAGCCATACTTAATGTTAACCACATAATAATCAATAAACCCTGATTTAATTTCTGGTTATAACCCTAATTAGGATTAGGGTTTCTATTCTAGGATCAAAGTCCTAACTAAAGTTTTCTTATTTACCTTTTAGGATCTCTACCCTATATCTTGCCTTACTAAGCCATAACTTAGTTATTGTATGTAAGACCCCAACTTTTATGAATAAAGATGAATTTTTCTCGAAATATATTTTTGAATATTATGCAGTGAATTTGATATAATGTTATAGTTGTGGGTAATATTTATGAATTTTACAAAGTAAGCAAGTTGTTATAAAATATTCGATTGGTCGGGGAATATTCGTTTTAAATATTTGTACGAAACGCAATCATTGGTGGACTCCACAACAGAATTATTATCGGAATGAGAAAACGACAGAAATATCTTTTTATAAAAATAACAACGAAAGTTTTACCGTTAACTGTTGAAATACCCTGTGTTAAAAGTACAGTAATACGCTTGGTTGCATAGTAGCACACGATATTGATTATTGATGCTTACGTGAGAAGTCACTCAGTTATACTTAATTCTTGCTACAGTAATTGCTGCATAGTATCTCATGTTATCGGATTCAATTATTGTCAATATTTTATAATATTAAATCAATAATTGAGATGAAAAGTTATTCATATTATTATTTGCATAATTAACAATGTCTAGAAAGTTCTGTCGAGGAAGGAGGTTATGTTATTTAATTGAGCGCCAATATGGAGAAATCCTTATCGAAAAGCCCCCTCTTTCTTGGGAACGATCTGGCTGTTAATATTGTGAGTTATAATAATGATGAATAAATATTGTGAAAAACATTGAGGGATTTTTTTATGAAGTATTTGTTGTAAATGTTATTTATTATTTGAACCCCCATTTACCCATTTTTCAAAACTGTCGGTAGAAGTTATCTCAATTATATATATATATATATATATATATATATATATATATATATATATATATATATACATTCAAAGAATCATGGTAATGATAATTGGGGGGGGGGGAGTACTTGCCCGGGGAAGGAGGGTAATTATTATTATATATTATTATAAATTTTATTTTTTATGAAAAATAGAATATATTATATTTTAATATGCATAGTGTTTGCATTGTGCCTGCATAGTGCATCATAGTAGAAATCATGTGATTTTGAAAATCAAAGCCTGCTCGTGAATTGAATTCGTCCGAATATATACTGTGCAGTTCGTCATTTCTAAATTCAAATAGTATCCTTTCCATTTTTCTATAAATAGGATGCTTAATTGAAAATCACACCAGAATTAGAGAATTCTTCTTCTATAATATTGAGCGTATTTCTTTCGAGTTTTAGAAAGCTTTGAGCGTATAAAACAGTATAAGTTTTCTTCAAGAATATCCCCGCTATACCAGTTGGAATACTCTCCTTTTTAAGGTAAGGGATATTATTTTTGTTCAAGATTCGTAAGAAATAATATTTCCTTCCATATTCTGTAGTATGTAAGTAATGTTATTTTGTTTCAAATTTCAAATTCTATACTCATTTGTTAAGTTTTGGCTTCTATACTCTATAAAATTAGTAGAATATCCTTGATATTTGCGCTTCATCCAGTATCTTTTTACGAAAATATTATTCTGAGCATTCTTGATAAGTTTTAACTTTTTCATGTCAGAGTACTATTCACGAGATACTATTTTCGAATTACTATTCATGGGGTACTATTCACTCAGGTACTATTCACCCGGAGCACTATTTATGACAAAATTTAATTTTTTTTGGGCAAAATCATTTTTGATACAATATTATTCTTGAATTTTACTCCACAAAGCAGTATCATGTTGACAATTTAGATATTATTGAATTCTGGATAAATTAAATTATAAATCTTTAAAAATTTATCCTTTGCTTTCTTTTACTTGAATTCTTATATCATTGTCATCAATGTCATGCTTATATTGTGATAAAAGTCATCTGTGGCTTACGCTCATAGATGTACTGTTGATTGGTATGATTATGACCAGGGATTATTCTGTATAATCATGACCGTAATGTTACAAATGATGTGGTAGAAGTCCTCATTGGCCCGTAGTGCATTGATGGACAGTTGTTGACATAATCATGACCATTGATGAAAATACGAATATCCTTGGCCCGTAGTGCATGGATAATTCGTGGTCGTGATACTAATGAATTTTCTAGGCCGTAGTGCATGGATGATTCGATGATGTACATTATTTATTAAGTTGAGTCTCAACGATAAAATTGATGATAAACTTTTTAAATCATAGAAGATAGTAGATATTATGCTCTACTTGACTCTTCTAATGGATTGCTTATTCCGCTGCAGTTAAACTTGAAGTTTATTATATTTTATCAGTTTAACACTGTTGAAGGCTAACGATAATTTATTTTGTATTATCTTAGTCATAATATTTCTTACTGGGCTAATTGAGCTTACCCTTTTACTTTCATTATTCTTTTCAAGAAATGAGAACGTAGCCGGGACTAATTGGGGAACGGCAGTCCAGATGTTTGCATTAGTAGTCCTCACTATTCTGTGAAATAGTGTGATAATAATTGTAATGAGGACTTATTTTGAGTTTGAATACTGTCTAGACGACAATATTTGTATTAAAACTCATATATTATGTTTTGTCATATTTTACACGACACTTAACAGTTGTATAAATTAAGTTTGTATTTGAATTATGTACCATATATTTGGCGACTCAGAATAGGTGATGTATACCTATTTTGGGGCGTCACAGTTGGTATCAAAGCTTAGGGATATGATCCCTGGCTAAGATGTGAGATTAGAACTAGGAGGAGAGAGACGGGTAATTCCTTCGCTAACATGACCTACCTAAGTTTATTTGTTATTTAATTGGTCGGTCAGAATATAGGGATAATATGTTGCATGTCAATTGTTAGAGTCAGTGCCCTAGAGGCCAATTATTTGATATAATTGTTTAACATTTCGATATTATATTTTATTGAATAAATGAATGATTTTATTATGGTTTTATTTACTGTGTTTATAAATGTTAACATAATAAAATTTCTTAGAATAGTGATACAAATTATATAGTTTCAAGTATGTGACTTGAACATGAGATTATATAATTACAATTAGTATCATTGCTCTTAAATGTCCCTAGTCGAGTATCATTGTTGATGGGACAACAATGATGCATTGAGATTAGTATGTGGATTGACTGATGACCAAATCTCATTGGTGATAAATATATGAGATATTAAGTCAATGCATAGGTACATGTTAGAGAACGATGTACTGGACAGACCCACCATGAGAATTCTATGTGGAGCATTATGCGAAGTGTCATTAGCGATTCTCATAGTGACAATGATATAATGATCCTCCGACTTGAAATCACTATATTACTACGCGGGAATTTACGTACTTTGATATCATCAAAATTCACCTTTAATAGGGTGGACAATAAAGATGATTATTGGGTACATCATGAATTGTGTAAGGAATATGAGTGATCTAGATGGAATTTAACCCTCCTATATATTAGGGGTGATATCCATAGGCCTCTTGATTGAGTAGGACTATGAAATGCATGGCCATGCTCAAATAGTGTTTTGTTTCATATAGTCTACTCATTGATCAAGAAAACTCAGATTAAATTATGAAGAATATGACACATTCCATGGCTCGAGTTTAATCTAAGATATCAAGGTTAAAAGGATTAAATTACATTGAAACATTGGTCACGAAAAGGTTGCATCGAATCATCGATCTTGTTATTACTTGGGTAGCAGTGATGCATTACTAGATGTCGCTCACTGTTTATAATTTTATAATATGATTTTAAAATTATTGCCAACGTAATAATAACCTACAGGGTCACACACAAATAACGTAATTAAAAGGGAATTAGTTTAAACTGTAAAGATTTAAATATGTCAATATGATTGATAGAATTTAAATTACGAATTTAAATTAATAGGATAATTTATATATAGGTATATTAATTAAGTAAGACTTATTTAATATATATATATATATATATATATATATATATATATATATATATATATATATATATATAAATTCAAATTTTATTTTAATTAGATTAGGGTTTTGATTAATTCCTAGTAACTATTATATATATGATATATAGCAGCCAATTTAGGTAACGAATCATAACCTAAAAAAAAAACCTAGCCACTCTTAGAGAGAGACTAGAGAGGAATTTTGAAAATCCATTCCTTTGGTGGTTAGTACCGCAGGTCCCTTCATTTGCAGAATCGTGCGACGGTTCACGTGCGTTCGCGTAGTTCTTTCGAATTGCGTTGGAGATTCGAAGCGGCTTCAGAGTTTTCTATAATAGGTATAACTTCTAAACCACTTAATTATTTTAGTTTCGCATGGATCCTGTGTTGGGTTTTGGGAATTGCTTTATAAATTTTTATATTCCGCTGTGTGTTTCTGTGCCGAAACCCTACATCAAATAACCCTTGTTTTGTGGTAATATTTGAAAATGACATCCGAGAATGTTGAGAATAGCAATGGAACACATGAGACCGTTGAATCACCAACGATCAATAACTAGGATAATGTGCATCAGGAAGGCAACAATCCTCATGCAAACAACAACAGCGACCAAATGATGAACGACAAAATGTTTAGTAGCTTTTTGCAATTCGTGTAACATCAGGCAAGAGAGACTCCTGTTCAAAATGCTGGTGGAAACACTGGCAACTCTCGGACGGTCACCGCTAAGCAATTTAAGGAGCTGGGACCACCGGAGTTTTTGGGAAATCCAGAACCACTTAAGGTGGAGAAGTGAATAAAGCAGATCACCAAGATATTTGATATATTGGGATGCTCCGAGGAGCCAAAGGTTTCCTTTGCTACTTTCATATTGCGAGGATAGGCAGATCATTGGTGGGAGTCTGTAAAACGTACCAAACCTGCCGTACTGAAGATGTCTTGGGAGAAGTTCCAAGAACTGTTCAACGACAAGTACTTTCCTAAAAGTATTCATCACATGAAGGAGGTAGAGTTCATCAAGCTGGAGCAAAACAATATGACTGTGTCGCAGTACGAAGCTAAGTTTACTGAGTTGTCCCGGTTTGCGTCCCACTTAGTTGATAATAAAGAGAGAATGACGCGGATGTTTCTAAGAGGTTTGAAACCCGAGATACGTCAATATCTCATTTCTCACAAACTTTGCTTGTATTCAGATGTTGTGAATAGGGCGTAGTTATTGAAGTGCGATAATGAGTCAACCCAACCAAGAGAGAGCAGCTGACAAAATGATAATATCAGTGGTAGCAGTCATCGAAGCGGTGACAACAAACGTGGAGGGAATCAACATGCCAGAAATGGTAACCACTTCGGTGGTAATCATGGCCAAGACAGTAAAAGTAAAAATTTCAAGAAGAGAAGATTCAATAATGATGGAAAGACGTCAGCACCAGCACCCGTTGTTAAGGAAGGAGAATGACCGCCTATCATATGCTTCAAATGCGGAGGGGAGGGACACATCAGTCCAAATTACATGCAGAAGTCTAAAACGTGTTACAAGTGTGGAAGAGAAGTTTACCTAGCTCAATTTTTTCGTGCAGCAAAGCCAAGTCTAGTTGGGATGGTGACACCAAATGCCGTCCAGACAAGTCAAAATTAGTAGTTCAAGGGAGAGCGTTTGTCGTGACCTCCCAGAAACTAAGGAATCCGAACGAGGTCATCACGAGTAAGCTAATCATAAACTCTAGCGAAGTCTATACCTTATTTGATACTGGTTCTACCCATTCTTTTATTTCTCCTACTTGCGCTCAACATTTAAATTTGACTCCGGAGAAATTAGACTTTGACTTATCTGTTGAAACTCCGTTGGGAGAAACTGTCATTACATCCACTGTTTATAAGTCTTGTTTGATTCAAATTGGTACCCTCACACTACCTGTCGATCTTATTTCCTTAAAAATACTTGCGTTTGATTTGATTTTAGGGATTGATTGGTTAACTATTCATCATGCAAAAATTGATTATTTTCGTAAGGTTGTTGGCTTTCATATTCCTAACCAACCTATTATGCGAATTCATGCGACCAAACCACTAAAGTCAATCACTGTCATATCAAGCCATAAAGCTATTCGTTTATTAAAAAATAGATGTCAAGCTTTCTTAGTCCATGTCACAGATTTAAACAAAAAATACGTCAGATTTGAATGATATTTCTATTGTTAATAAATTTCCTAACGTATTCCCTGAAGAACTTCCTGTCCTTCCCCCAGAGCGTGAAATTAAATTTTGTATCGACCTTGAACTCGATACAAAACCCATTTCTAAAGCCCCATATCGAATGGCTCCTATTGAACTTCAGGATTTAAAAACCCAATTGCAGGAATTATTAGACATCGATTTCATTCGTCCTAGCACGTCTCCTTGGGGTGCTCCTATTCTATTCGTAAAGAAGAAAGATGGGAGTATGCTACTTTGTATTGATTACCGGGAGTTGAATAATGTCACCATCAAAAATAAGTACCCGTTACCTCGCATTGATGACCTATTTGACCAGTTGCAAGACGCCAAATTCTTTTTAAAGATCGATCTTCGTTCCGGATATCATCAGTTAAAGATTAAAACTGATGACATTCCAAAGACTACTTTCAGAACTCGGTACGGGTATTATGAATTCCAAGTCATGTCCTTTGGATTGACTAATGCTCCTGCTGCCTTCATGGATATGATTAATCGAATATTCAAGGAATATTTGGATCATTTTGTGGTTGTCTTTATTGATGACATCCTCATTTACTCCAAAAGTCATGAAGATCATGAGCAACACTTGAGGCTGATACTCCAAAAGCTTCGTGATAACAAGTTATATGCCAAGTTGAAGAAATACGAGTTCTGGCTTGAAGAAGTAGCATTCCTTGGGCACGTGATATCAAGTCATGAAATATCTGATGACCCAGCGAAGATTGAAGGAATACAAAGCTGGGTGGGAGCAACCTAAGTCAGTGACCGAAGTACATAGCTTTCTGGGCTTAGCTGGTTATTACCGGAGATTCGTGGAAGGATTTTCTTGAATCGCTACTCTATTAACTCAGCTGACTCAAAAAGATACAAATTTCAGTTGGAGCGAGGAATGTGAAAAGAGTTTTCAAGAACTCAAAGGAGACTCATTTCAGCACCTGTTCTGACAATACCATCTGGATCGGAGGGATTTGTCATCTACAGTGATGCTTCAGGCAAAGGGTTAGGATGTGTTCTCATGCAACATGGGAAAGTCATAGCCTATGCCTCACGATAACTCAAAGAATATAAGAGGAATTATCCTACTCATGATCTAGAGTTGGCAGCTGTTGTTTTTGCACTTAAAATCTGGAGGCATTACCTGTATGGGGAGAACGTTGAGATCTATACGGATCATAAAAGTCTCAAATATTTCTTCACCCAAAAGGAACTCAACATGCGGCAACGACGTTGGCTTGAACTATTGAAAGATTATGATTATACCATTCAATACCATCCTGGAAAAGCGAACGAGGTAGCTGACGCATTGAGTAGAAGATCATATGCGGGTACGAGTGCGATATTGCCAACGCAAAGGCCCATTTTATATGACTTGCAAAGGATGGAGATAGAGTTAAAGACTCCAGGGATCCACGTGATGATGACAAATATACGAGTAGAACCGACTTTAATCGATAAAGTTAAAGTTGCTCAAGCTACAGACCTGGAGCTGATGCGTATGAGGAACAAAGTGCAAGAAGGTGCTATCTCGGAAGCAAGAATTGATGAAGAAGGAATACTTAGAGTCAACTCTAGACTTTGTGTTCTTAACGACCCTAATTTAAAGTATAAAATCATGATGGAGGCACACAACACACCGTTTGCAATCTATCATGGGAGTATCAAAATGTATCGTGATCTTCGACATACATTTTGGTGGAGCAATATGAAGAGAGAGATCGCAGAGTTTATCTCAAGGTGTTTAACTTGTCAATGTGTCAAGGCGGAGCATCAAGTGCCAAAAGGTCCATTGCAACCACTTAAAATTTTGGAATGGAAGTGGGAGCACATTACCATGGATTTCGTTACTGGTCTTCCCAAGGTTTCTCAAGGCATAGATGCAATTTGGGTCATTGTTAATAGATTGACCAAGTCTGCTCATTTCTAACCTATACGAGAAAGTTATACACTTGAACGTCTTGCTCGTATATACATACACGAGATTGTAAGACTGCATGTTATGCCAGTATCCATTGTTTTTGATCGAGATCCATGATTCACTTCACTATTTTGGGTCAAGTTGCAGAAAGCTATTGGTACGGATTTGCGATTCAGTTCAGCATATCATCCTCAGATGGACAGGCAGTCGGAGAGGACTATTCAAACTCTGGAGGATCTATTAAGACTCTATGTCCTTGATTTCAAGGGAAGTTGGGATAAGTTCTTGCCATTGGTGGAATTCTCCTACAACAACAGTTATCAAGCAAGTATCGACATGGCTCCATTTGAGGCATTGTATGGAAGAAAGTGTCATTCTCCAGTATGCTGGGACGACATGGGTGAAGCAACGTTGTTGGGACCGAAATTGGTACGTATGACAAAGGAAAGTATTCAAATGATCCGGCAATGTATAAAAACCTCACAAGATCGACAAAAGAGTTATAATGATCTTCATCAAAAAGACGTGGAATTTAATGTTGGAGAACATGTATTGTTACGTGTTGCTCCATGGAAGGGAGTTACAAGATTTAGAAAGAGAGGAAAGCTCAATCCTCGATTCATTGAGCCATTTGAAATCCTTGACCGAGTAGGAACTGTGGCCTATAGACTCGCTTTACCGCCAAGTATGTCTCGTGTTCATAACATTTTTTACATATCTATGTTATGTAAATATGTGGAAGACCCGAACCATATTATTGAGTTAGAACCGGACGAAATAGCGAAAGATTTAACGTATGAAGAGGTACCTGTTAAAATCTTGGATAAGAAGGAACATATTCTACGCTCCAAGGTTATACTTCAAGTCAAAGTTTTACGGAGAAACCACGATGTTGAGGAAATGACCTGGGAGTCAGAATCTAAAATGAAATCAAGGTATCCTTATCTCTTTGACATACCAAGTACGTACACTAATTTCGAGGGCAAAATTTCATAAGAAGGGGAGGTTGTAAGACCCCAACTTTTATGAATAAAGATAATTTTTTCTCAAAATATATTTTTGAATATTATGGTGTGAACTTGATATAATGTTATAGTTGTGGGTAATATTTATGAAATTTTCAAAGTAAGCAAGTTGTTATAAATATTCGATTGGTCAGAAAATATTCGTTTTAACAGGGAATATTTGTATGACGACGCAATTATTGGTGGACCCCACAACTGAATCATTGTCAGAATGAGAAAACGACAGAAATATCTTTTTATAAAAATAACGACAAAAATTTTACCGTTAACTGTTGAAATACCCGGTGCTAAAAGTACAGTAATACGCGTGGTTGCATAGTAGCACACGGTATTGACTATTGATGCTTACGTGAGAAGTCACTCAGTTATACTCAATTATTGCTATAGTAATTACTGCATAGTATCTCACGTTATCTGATTTAATTATTACCAATATTTTATATTATTAAATTAATAATTGAGATGACAAGTTATTCATATTATTATTTGCATAATTAATAATGTCTAGAAAGTTTTGTCGAGGAAAGGGGTTATGTTATTTAATTGCGCGCCAATAGGGAGAAATCCTTATCGAAAAGCCCCCTCTTTCTTGGGAACGATCTGGTTGTTAATATTGCGAGTTATAATAATGATGAATAAATATTGTAAAAAATATTAAGGAATATTTTTATGAAGTATTTGTTGTAAATGTTATTTATTATTTGAACCCCCATTTACCCATTTTTCAAAACTGCCGGTAGAAGTTATCTCAGTTATATATATATATATACACACACACACACACACACACACATTCGAAGAATCATGGTAATGGTAATGGGGGGGGGGGGGAGTACTTGCCTGGGGAAGGAGGGTAATTATTAGTATATATTATTATAAGTTTTATTTTTTTATGAAAAATAGAATATATTATATTTTGTTATGCATAGTGTTTGCATATTTCCTGCATAGTGCAATATAGTAGAAATCATGTGATTTTGAAAATCAAAGCCTGCCCGTGAATTGAATTCGCCTGAATATATACTGTGTAGTCCGTGATTTCTAAATTCAAATAGTATCCTTTCCATTCTCCTATAAATAGGATGCTTAGTTAGAATTGAAAATCACACCAGAATCAGAGAATTCTTCTTCTATAATATTGAGCGTATTTCTTTCGAGTTTTAGAAAGCTTTGAGCGTAGAAAACAGTATAAGTTTTCTTCAAGAATATTCCCGCTATACCAGTTAGAATACTCTCCTTTTTAAGGTAAGGAATATTATTTTTGTTCAATATTCGTAAGAAATAATATTTTCTTCCATACTCTGTAGTATGTAAGTAATATTATTTCATTTCAGATTTTAAATTCTACACTCTTTTTGTTAAATTTTGGCTTCTATACTCCATGAAATTAGTAGAATATCCTTGATATTTGCGCTTCATCCAGTATCTTTTCATAGAATTATTATTCTGAGCATTCTTGAAAAGTTTTAACTTTTTAATGCTGGAGTACTATTCACAAAATACTATTCCCAAATTACTATTCATAGGGTACTATTCACTCGGGTACTATTCACCTAGAGTACTATTCATGATAAAAATTAATTTATTTTCGGTCCAAATTATTTTTGATACAATATTATTCTTGAATTTTACTCCACAAAGCAGTATCATGTTAATAATTTAGACATTATTGAATTCTGGATAAATTAAATTATAAATCTTTAAAAATTTATCCTTTGCTTTCTTTTAATTGAATTCTTATTTCATTGTCATCATCCTCATGCTTATATTGTGATAAAAGTCATCTGTGGCTTACGTGCATAGATGTACTATTGATTGGTATGATTATGACCAAGGATTATTTGGTATAATCATGACCGCAATGTTACAAATGATGTGGTAAAAGTCCTCATTGGCCCGTAGTGTATTGATGGACATTTGTTGGCATGATCATGACCATTGATGAAAACACGAATATCCTTGGCCCGTAGTGTATGGATAATTCGTGATCGTGATACTAATGAATATCCTTAGTCGTAGTGCAGGGATAATTCGATGATGTGGAATATTTATTAAGGTGAGTCTCAGCGATAAAATTTATGATAAACTTTTTAAATCATAGAAGATAGTAGATATCATGCTCTACTTGACTCTTCTAATGGATTGCTTGTTCTGCTGCAGTTAAACTTGATGTTTATTATATTTTATCAGTTTAACACTGTTGAGGGCTAACGATAATTTATTCTGCATTATCTTAGTTATAATATTTCTTACTGGGCTAGTTGAGCTCACCCTTTGCTTTCATTGTTATCTTCAGGAAATGAGAATATAGCTGGGACTAGTCGGAGAATGGAGTGACAGTCCAGATGTTTGCATTAGTAGTCCTCACTATTCTGTGAAATAGTGTGATAATAATTGTAATAAGGACTTATTTTGAGTTTGAATACTGTCTAGAAGACAATATTTGTATTAAAACTCACAACTTATATTTTGTCGTATTCTACACGACACTTAACAGTTGTATAAATTAAGTTTGTATTTGAATTATGTACAATGTATTTGGCGACTTAGAATAGGCGATGTATAACTATTTTGGGGGCGTCACATTGTAACACTTATTACATTAGCATACAAGAAGTTGTAAATTACAATGATAATTAACATTCTCAATTTATTGATAATCCTAATTTAAGTTCGGATTATTACAACGTCAGTTTTACCGCTGTGTCAAAGTTAATTTAAACGGACAAACTTTTCTTTCTGATGAAATGTCAGTCGGAATTAACTATTTTCGAGGGAAGTAATTTAAACGGAAGTTCCGTTGAAAATAAGGCATCATAAAAACCTAATCGCTTTCTCAACTTCGTACAGTACATAAAAGCCCAAAATTTTTATTCTCTCTCTCTCTCTCTCTCTCATGTAACCTCACGCTGACATGTTTTGATCCCTCAGTCGGCGCCCTCCATCTCGTTTTCGCCTTCATCCTGTTGGACAACCCCTCCTTCCTTCCTAGCCAGACCCTCTAACTGAAAGTAGTATGCACACAAGTCAATCATATTTGATAATATAACATATACTTTAAAACAATCTTATTCATTTATTAATAAAAGAATTGTTTAATTAAAGGCTTTTAATTTATCTACATGGTGCTGTTTTATAATATGTGATAAACCCATAGCACTACAAGAAAAAGCCTTATTTCCGACGGAATATTCCCTCGAAAATAAGACTATTCCGGCGGACCTAACTTATTTTCGATAGAAGAATCCGTCGGATATTCGGTCGTAAATACATGCGTCAGAGATAAGTTCCGTTGCAAATTTCGTCGAACTTTTCTAATTTTCGACTGACTTATCACTGACGGAATTCCGTCGAATTTAAGGTAACTTCGATGGACTAAATACGAGGGAAAAATTTCGTCGAGTATAAGAGCCACTTATGTCCGACGGATATTTCTCTCGAAAATAAACTTATCTTCGACGGAAAATTAAATTAAATAAAACAATATTAAAATCCAAGTTCAAAGGAAATTTCCCTCGGAAATAAGGTAGTTTCGGCGGAAAAATAAATTTAATAAATAATTTTTATAATTTGTCTAAGCATTAAATCTGATGGAATATCCGTCAAAAATACCTTATTCAGTCGAAAATAACCCTTTTTTAATAAATATTTTAAAATTTCAATTTCCAAGTATTTAAACCCATTTATGTACCTGTAAAATGTTTTATCCCAATACAGACATATAATAATTTATTTCACATTCAAATATTCAACGTAGCGCTAAAAACCTATATCACTTCTCAACAACAATGTAATCTACTAACTTATTATCATCAACATGACCAGATAACAATTACAAATATAAACTAATGTTTTAGCATCACATCAACAACAATATGTACAAATTTTTTATAATTTAATGAATAACATGAATACAACGTAATCTACTTATACAAACACAACTAGAATATAATATGTACAAATGTTCTACAATTTAATGAATAACATGAATACTAATGAACTATAAACTAGTAAAAGTATCATCATCGGGCGGAGGTGGGCGACGCTGCTCTGGTGTATGAAAATCCCGGTCGTCCTGTTGGTCACCATCGTCAGTCTGCTAGCCATCGCCACCTTATTGATAGAATTATAAATAAAAATCATTAGTCTGTATATCTGTAAAGATTAAGAAGATAGCCTTAATTGAAAATAACATAAACATGAAGAATACCTAAGTAGGTGGAGGCTGACGAAAAGCCTCCTCTATGAGGTTAATTACCATCCAGAGCATCTCGCCACTGAAAGCGTCAAACTGCTCCTACGGTAATTCTATACTCTCTGTGGAGGCCGCTATTATAACCTCCTGAGCAAGATGGTGAAGACGAGAACTTCTAGGAAAATGCTGACGATGAAAGACTGGATCGATATGGAACCTATGGAATAACTCGTCATCAAAGCCAGTGCCCGTATAAGATGGTCCGACATGTGCTCTCGGACGCTAGCGCTGGCTAGAGCCTAAAAAATATATTGTTCTATTACTAATAATAATTTATATAATGTGATAAATTATGATAATTCTGTGAAATATAAAAAATATTATTACCTCTAGGTAGTGTATATACGGGTATCGTCGGCAGACCCAACACTCGATACCTACCGGTACTACTAGTAGGGGATCTTGAGACACGACCCACAGTCTCAGCTCCTCATCCTGAGATAATACTGTTAGGCTTGTAAGATCCATGAACACAATCAAATTGCATAAAATAGCGGAAGCATGACAAAATTAGATTTTAAAAATTTACATACCAATTACCCGGATCAGCCTTTATGCATAATTATTAATTAATGAAAGAGGGGAAGTTATAGAATCATACCCTTGTAGATCTAAGTTTCCACATGTACGAGTTCAACTCTAAATCCTTCGCACAATCAATTTGAATTCAACGGGATTGATTCCTTCCTTTGATCAACGTTAGCCACCCAAGCGTTTGGCCTCTAGAGGTGATCCACCAAGAAATAAGAAGAAGTCAAGAAGAAGGGTGTGTGGCTAAACTCTAATTTTTGTCTCTACAGAAATCTCTGTACTCTCTCAACAATTGAAAAAACACGTTATATCAATATCTAACATAAGACTCCTCATATATAGATATTAGTCAACCATTCTAACCAAATTAGGAATAGAGTTTTATTTAATTAATTAAATTCTTTTAATTAATTAGGCTTTCTAATCTCTATTAGGAATAATGGAGAGTATATATATATATATTAAATTAATTCCCAAACTTTTTTAGGAAATAAAATAATAATAATAGTAATAATAATAATAAGACTTCTCTTATTAATTTATATTTAATATTTCTAAAATATTAAATAATAAATATTAAGCTATTTAATTTATTCTATCACCATAGATTAAATTAAATACACTTAACTTATTATTACGATTATGCCATTAACTTCTTAAATAATTATTCTTCCTTTTGCGGTGTGACCCTTTAGATTCTCCATATTAAGCCGCTTGTGAATAAATCAATTAGAATAAATCTAATCTTATTTAAATAAATAAATTAAACTATTAATTTATTTAAATAAATAATATTTATTCTATAATAAGGGTAAGCCCCCTTAGCAATCAATGATTTTTCAGATAATATAAATTTTTACATTAATCATAAAGAACTTTTGAGTAAATAGTTACCGCATAATTCAATCATTCCACCATATATTGTCCCAATTAAATATAAGGCATGTAATTTTTGTCAAGTCTTATTTTATTTAATTATATGTATTTCGATTCCCAAATGCACAACTCTCAATGAATGCAAATTAAAAACTCCTTTCTAATTTCATTTCACATTGGCCAATGATTCTTAGGTTGTCATTTATCGATTCACATAGGACATATCGCTTCTTTTACTAAAAGTGGTAAATTCTTTATTGATCATACATTACATCCATATACTTATTACACCCAAGCATACCCTTTCATATACCCTAAGGGTCTTAAGGGACATGTCAAAGTATAACTTATTATATACAAGATATTATGATGATCTCAAGTCTAAGGATCACTTGTACTACTATCACTACAGGAATTCTTATTGACAGACAAGTAAAAATTCATTAGGTATTCCTTAGCGAGTCACGTTCAGTGAACTTATTCTCCAATAAGAACTTATATAATTGCTTTAGTATCTCCACACAAATGATCATGAGATCAATCATCCTCATCTAATGAGCAAACAATATATACCAATCTATTCAGATTTACTAATCCCCTTTTTAGTAATCCAACGATTGGGAACATTTTAGTTTTAAGCTATCTAATAATTTAGATCTCATTAGCACGATCTCATCACAATTCTAAAAGCATTGCTTAAAACTATGAGTTTATCACATATTAATAAACAACACCATGTAGATAAATTAATGCCTTTAATAAATAATTTTTTTTATTAATAAATGAATAAGATTGTTTACAAAGTATATATTTTATAATCATACATGATTGGCTTGTATGCATAATACTTTCAATCTTCCACTTACACTAAAGTCAGTTGCTATTGTATCTCATACCCATCTTCTCTAAGTGACTATCAAACTGCTGTTGTGTTAACACTTTAGTAAATAGATCTGCAATGTTGTCTTGAGAATTCACACGCTCTAGGGTGACGTCTCCTTTTTCAATGATCTCTTTGATCAAATAAAAACACTGCAACACGTGTTTGAATTTTTGATGAGACTTGGATTCCTTAGCCTGCACAACAGCTCCGGTGTTGTCATAGCATAAAGGTATTACTCCTCTAATGCTATGTACCACACCAAATTCGGTTATGAATTTCTTTATCCAAACAGCCTCCTTTGCAGCTTCACTCCCAGCTATGTACTCTGCCTCTGTCACTAAATCAACAATTGTTTACTACTTGGAACTCTTCTAACTCACCGCACCACCGTTTAAGGTAAACACATACCCCGAAATAGATTTACTATCATATTGGTCCATTTGAAAACTTGAGTCTGCGTAGCCCTCGAGTTTCAATTCAGATCCACCGCAGACAAGAAATACATCCTTAGTTCTTTGTAAGTAATTTATGATATTTTTCACTGCCTTGCAGTGCTCTTATCCAGTATTCAATTAATATCTTCTTGTTACACTAAGTGCATGAGCGACACCGATCTAGTACATATCATACCGTACATGATAGATCTTATTGCTGAAGCATAAGAAATCTTACTCATACGGTCTCTCTTTTCAGGTGTCTTTGGGGGTCTGTTTCTTGGAGAGATGTATTCCATGACTCATCGGCATGAGACCTCTCTTGGAAGCTTCCATGCTAAACTTCTTTCGCATCGAGTCAATGTATTCTCCTTCGGATAAGCCGAGCATCCTTTTAAATCTATCTCTATAGGTCTTTATCCCAAAAATATAGGATGCTTCTCCCAAGTCCTTCATAGATAAGTGTTTAGATAATCAGATTTTTATCGATTGTAGCATAGAAATATCATTCCCTATCAGTAATATATCATCAATATATTATACAAGGAATGAAACAGCGCTCCGACTAACTGTTGGGCTTGTTTCAGGTTAACAAAATAGACTTTAACTCGTGCAAGTATACACGGTCAACAAGTAGTACAGAGTAAGAAAGTATTGTTCCCACGGAAAAAGGTAAACATTTCTAAACTAGCATGCAACAACCTTATCGCTATCTCTGGCTGCTTAAACGATCAATCAACAAGTAAATTAAAATCTAGATTAATTATCAACACAAAATTACTAATTACTAAATTTAGGGAATCAAAGTGGAGAGAAATGAGATCCTAATGTCATTTAATGCTTTATCCAAAATGTACACCTCTTGTTAAGCTTGATTGATTACTATGGACAGCTAGTCGAGAGCATGAAAGTGAAACATGGCCATCTTTCGATGTACCATGTCAAAATCACACAAAATCCACAAAATGATAAAATTCATATGAGCATCAATATTACCTAACCCACTATATGTCTATGTGAATTAAAAGCAATAATGATTTAAGCACAAGCCCTCTCAACGACTACACATGGTGAACTGGTATATGTCTATCCGGGTCACGAATCACGAAACCTAACACATGTAAATCTCATGAACACATGCTAACATGGTTAAATCTGAACTTATATTTCCTTTTTCAATTCCATATAAGTTATTAGGGTGAATGGTGATCAAGCATTCAAACATTTAGGTGCAACCAAGTTAGGCAATCCAACTATAACCATACAAGCAATCATAAATAGGCATACAAATCTGAACTACGCAATAAACTTCATTAGAATCCCATAATGAAGGTTAGTTCATTTCTGAATCAACACCCATTATGGGATTTATTCCAAGCATGGAAATAAACCAAGAGAGCAAAGAGATTAAGGAGAAATGAGAAAGCAAATCTGATTAAACCCAGCTCCAAAGTGTGCTTCCACTTAGTTCAGATCCAAAATCACAACCAAAATAAAACCTAATATTCACAATCTATTCAATCTAGAGAGAGAAGCTAAAAATGGTAGAGAAAAGCTATGGATTCTCTCTAGACTATTAAACCCTAAAATAGTAAAAGATAACTGCTGGAATATGTCTTTCGCAACAAGAAATTACACCCTTATAAGGTAAATACACTACAACAATATAAAATGGAAAGTCAACTTTTTAAGTGCCGCGCAGGAGTGTAATACATGTTAGGTTTATAATATTCATGAACACAATCAAATTGCACAAAATTAGCAGAAGCATGGAAAATCAGAGTTTCAAAATTTTACAAACCATATACCCGGATCACCCTTTATGCACGATTATTAATTAAACGAAAAGATAAAGAACAAGAATCATACCCTTGAAGATTCGAGCTTCCTCAGGTACAAGTTCACCTCCAATCCTTTTCGCGTTCAACTTGAATCCATCGGGTTTGGTTCCTTCCTTTGATCAACGTTAGCCACCCAAGTGTTTGGCCTCTAGAGGTGATCCACCAAGGAAGAAGAAAGATTCAAGAAGTTGGGTATTTGGCAAAACCCTAGTTTTTTTATCTCTCATAGAAAAAGAGCGTACTCTCCAACAATTGAAATTGTCTGTTGTGAAAAAGTCAACAACAACTCTATCACCCATAATAAGACTCCTCTTATTTATAGATGTGGGCAACCCTCCTTAACCATTAAGGAATTGAGTTTTATTTTAATTAATTAAACTCCTTTAATTAATTAGGCTCCTAATCTTATTAGGAATAATTAATTAATTTTTTTTAATTAATTAGCCTCCTAATCTTATTAGTAATATATGAAAGTACTTTTATTAATTAATTCTCAAACTCCTTTAGGAATTAAATAATAATAATAGTAATAATAATAATAATAATAATAATAAGACTCCTCTTATTAATTTATATTTAATATTTCTAAAATATTAAATAATAAATATTAAGCTATTTAATTTATTCTATCACCATATATTAAATTAAATATACTTAACTTATTATTACGATTATGCCATTAACTTCTTAAATAATTATTCTTCCTTTTATGGTGTGACCCTTTAGGTTCTCTATATTAAATCGGTTGTGAATAAATCAATTAGAACAATTCTAATCTTATTTAAATAAATAATATTTATTCTACAATAGGGATAAGCCTCTCTAGCGATTAACGACTTTCCAGATAATATAGATTTCAACATTAATCATAAAAGAACCTTTGAGTAAATAGTTACCGTACAATTTAATCCTTCCACCATACAATGTCCCAATTAAATATAAGACATGAAATTACTGTCAAGTCTTATTTTATTTAATTATATGTATTTCGACTCTTAACTGCATAACTCCAAATAATGCAAATTAGAAACTCCTTTCTAATTTTATTCTACCTTGGCCAAGGACTACTGGGTTATCATTTATCGAATCACATAGGCCATTTCTCTTCTTTTACTAGAAGCGGTAGATTGTTTATTGATCATACATTATCTCCATGTAGAACTTATTATATCCAAGCATACCCTTTGATATACCCTAAGGGTCTTAAGGAATAAGTCAAAGTATAACTCATCATAGACAAGATACTATAATGATCTCAAGTCTAAGGAACACTTGTACTACTATCACTACAGGAATTCCTATTGACAGGCAAGTAAAACTTCATTAGGTATTCTTTAGCGAGCCACGTTCAGTGTACTTATTCTCCAATAAGCACCTACATACTTGCTTTAGTGTCTCCACACAAATGATCATGAGATCAATCATCCTTATCCAATGAGCAAGCAATGTATGTACCAATCTATCCGAATTCACGAATCCCCAATTTAGTAATCCAACGATTGGAAACTATTTTAGTTTTAAGCTTTCTAAGAATTTAGATATCATTAGAATGATCATCATCATTATTCTAAAAGCATTGCTTAAAACTATGAGTTTATCACATATTATAAAGTAGCATCATGTAGATAATTAAAAGCCTTTAATAAATTAATACTTTTTATTAATAAATGAATAAGATTGTTACAAAGTATATGCTTTATCATCAAACATGATTGGCTTGTGTGCATACTACTTTCAATACAAGCTTGGCGCAGGCGCGCTGTGACTGCAATTGATTTTTTTTGGCGCGGGCGCGTTGGCCTTGGCCTGTTACTGGGCACGGCCGCGCTGGCCCTTGCTGTTGCATACTGCTGGTGCAATGCAGCTAGTTATCTGCTGCTGTTTGTTGCTTCTTCTTCACTTCATTTCTTTCTTCTTTCTTCAATTTCCTTCCTCATCCATCACTTGATCACTTTAGATGCCCTCTTCACATGCTTGAGCTAAGCTATCTTTTCATCCTTGCCATTACTATGCCATCTGTAAGACTCCGAATTTTATGAAATAAAAGTATTCAATTTTTCTTATAATTACTATTCAGTAAATGGTTAAATTGATAAAAGTTTAAAATTATGGATGAAATATGAATTTTTTTTCAAAATAAGCAAGTGGTTATAAAATAATCATTGTTGTCGGGGAATATTCGTTTGGTCGTGGAATATTCTTTCTGTCGGAGAATATTCGTACGACGGCGCAACTATTTGTGGGCCCCATAAAGAATAACTGTCGGGTGAAGAAAATGATAAATTTGAGTTTTTACAAATAACGGCGTAGTTATTACCGTTAACACTGTTAGAATACCCGGTGGTTAAAATACAGTAATATGCGTTATTACACAGTAGCACACGGTATTGCATAGTATTTTTGAAATTATTGATTCTTACGTAAGAAGGCACTACTCAATAATTGTTACAGTAATTACTGTTCAATATTTTATTTTATTGATTCACACGTTGATATTTTATATTATTGTTGTTCAATAATTGTCACTGCACAGTATTTCCCATTATCAGATCAATAATTCATATTATTTGAATAATATTATTAGATAACATTATTGGCAATGTCTAGAAAGTTCTGTCTAAGGAGAGGTTTGGTCACCTAATTGCGCGCCAGTAAGGAAAAATTCTTATTGGAAAGCCCCCTCTTTCCTAGGAACGACCTGGTTGTCATAAATGTGATTCTGTAATATTATTTGTGAATAATTAATTATTGATTCATATGATAAGGAAATATTTATTTTATGTGGATATAAACGAGGGATATATTTTTGTGGTTAAAAATGAAGCAGTTAATGTTGAGGTTTTTATCCGTATTTTTGTCGGAATGGAGGTATTAAAAATCAGGGTTTTTGAGATATTTTGCGGGGGTTATAATTTTTAATCCGACCGTTGGATCGTGGTAATTTCTGGATATGTTATACATATATAAGTTGAGTATATGTCCACAAATTTTGAACCGTTAAAAATGAACGTATGATTTATTATAAATTTTACAAGATGACTGGTTCAAAAATTGTTGAATTTTCGGAGTTTATCATTTTGATGAAAAATTCTAGAATTGGTGGGCCCCACTTGTATTTGGTGAAAAAATGTGCTGAATTATATTTCAAATGTGATGGGTGGAAATAGTAGCAGGTAAAGCCATCAGGTTGCAGGTCAAGTTTGCTAAAATTTTCCTATAAATAGAGGGCTAAGTTAGAATTGAAAATCACACCAGAAACATAAGCTTTCTCTCTTTCTCTCTCTATATTATGAAGCATATTTTGTGAGTATTTAGATACTTTGAGAGTTGCTATTCAGTGCAAGTTTCCTTCAGCTTTGCATACCGATCAGAAGTACTGCTCTTTTGAGATAAGGGATAGTAAGGAATTTTAAGGGTTGTTATGTTTTTCAGTTTCGTAATTTTTCTGACCTTCAAAAATTCTGGAAAAATTTGAAATGATATTTTGATGAGTTTTCTTGATTGTGTCCAAAAATGGTGATTTTTGGATGTATAGATTGAGAGTTATGAATTTTATGAGAAAAGACTATTTTAAAAGTAACCGCTTATAATTCCTTGTGGTTAACTCCAAAATTGATGAAATTTTTATTGGGAGTACATGTATATGATAGAAGTATACTCTGTAAATTTTAGAATTTTTGGACAAAAGTATAATTTTTGATAAATGTATAAATATTCGGCTGTTTTTGCCATATGAAAAATAGTAAATGACTTTTAAAAATTCTGAGAAAAATATATGTTTACTATGAGACTATATTATGCTAAATCCCAGGAAAGAAATATTTTTGGAACTGATTTGGTATTTTTCATGAAAATGGTCTAGTTATGAGTAAATGAATTAAATATGTTTTGTGAAGTAAGAAAATTAGAAAATAGGATTTTATGACTTGATAATCTTATATGAGGTGTATGCAGATTTTTGATGAGGGTTTTTGGTTATTGGTGATGAAATCTTATGAGTTTGGCATTTTAGGATGATTAAATGTATTATTTAGTAAAGTGTAAACAATTAAAATAAATTGTTTATAAGCTTAAGAAATATTATTCTTTCAATATCATTATACCGAAATATTGGTATATATTTTATTGAAGAATTTCTACATTTTTGTGTCGAGTTACTATTCACGAGTTACTATTCATGAGTTACTATTCACGAGTTACTATTCACGACAAAATTGGTTTCTTTTTCTAACCAAATTATAGTTGGTTTATGAATATTACTCTTGAGATTAAATCTATATGTTGATTATATTAATTTTATTATCATATATAACATTTTTATAACCCTAGTGATGATATTTTTCATTGACTTGAGTGTAAAGGTGGGTAGATTTCTGGTATGATCATGACTATGGGTTCTCTTTGGCCAGTAGTGCAAAGTTGAATTGTTGACTGGTATGATCATGACCATTGAATTTATAAGTGAATATCTTTAGCTTAAGTGCAAAGGTGAATTGATCAACATGGTTATAATTATTGTTTATATAAATTCTGAAATGATTATATATTTCTTTGAGATATTAATATATTTGGCCTGTAGTGCAAATATGAACTGTTGATGAATATATTTGGCCGTAGTGCAAATATGAACTGTTGAGGAATATCTTTGGCCTGTAGTACAAAGATGAATTGTTGATGAATATCTTTGGCCCGTAGTGCAAAGATGACATGTTGTTGAATATCTTTGGCCAGTAGTGCAAAGATGAAAGATGTTGAGATAAACATGACCAACTGGTGATACAAATGAATATCTTTGGCCGTAGTTCAAAGATGAAGTTATTAGTATGATTATTAACAGGAAATGTGATTTGGTGTAACCATGATCTTTGATGTTTCAGGTAAAGATAGGTGATGAAAATTATCTTCGTCCTGGATGAGAAGAGGAATTTAGAACTACAGTTATGATTATGAGTTATTCATATGATTGTGGACCAGAATTGTTGATTAATGTTACAGGGATAAAACATTGTTGATGGATTTTTAACATGGAGAAGATAATAGACTTTATAGTCTATTTGACTCTTCTAATGGATTGCTCGTTCCGCTGCAACTATGGTTAAAATTTTTATCATTTACCATATGTTCTAAATCTCTGATTTATTATTGATGAAGGCTATTGATAATTTAATTATCTTTAGTCATGATATACTTTACTGAGCTAGTTGTGCTCACCCTTTTGCTTCACAATTCCTTTCAGGTAATAAGAGTGTAGCTGGGTCGAGCGAGGGTAATGGAGAAATAGAACGGTGGTCTCTAACTGTGGATGTTCTCCCGAAGCAGTATAGAAAAGTTCATTTAGTAATTTTATTTGGTGAATCCAATAGGGTAAGGTGTACCCAACGTTGGAAGGGTGGTTTTCCACTATCATACAAGATGTTTAACGACATACAACCTCGTGTCATCATAAGACAGGGATGTGCTCATCCACTTGCTGAGTATATATACGAGCTGTGACAACCCCAAAATAGGTCCATTCTATCCAACCCATTCTGAGTCACCAAATACATGGTACAGAAAACAACTACAACTTTATTACAATAATTATCGTATAAAATATAACAACACATATGCTGTGAGTTTGGATATAAATATATACCAAATGTGACACATGTCCCAACCGTGGACAACACCTCACAGTGGCACCTTACATAAAGGTATAGTAAAAGACTGTTTTAGAAATTAGAATCTTTGGGAAGTGCTCAAGGAAACCCTCGTACATGGGAGGCCATGCTTCTAGGTTATGATAGATATCATATGGCCACAGAATTATCATTGGTTGACCCAATAGACCCCAAAGAAAAATGAGAAGATTATTATCATATTCTTCCCAATGGTGAGTCTTCTCTCGACTTATCATTATCTCAACTGTCTCTAATTGAGAATTATACTTCAAACAAACACCAAGATTATATAGGTAGTGCTCGTAGATATACTCGGCAAGTGGATGTGTACAACCATGTCTTATGATGACACGAGGTTGTGTGTCGTTAGACATCTTGTATGATAGTGGCAAAATACCCTTCCAACGTTGGGTTCGCTTCACCCTAGATGATTCACCAAATATAACTACTAAATGATGACCACCGTTCTATTCCCCTGTTACCCCCGCTCGACCCATCTACACTCTTATTACCTGAAAAGAATTGTGAAACAGAAGGGTGAGCACAACTAGCCCAGTAAAGAATATCATGACTAAAGATAAATAAGTTATCAATAGCCTTCAACAGAATTAAATCAGAGATTTAGAACATATGGTAGATGATAAAACTTTTCAACCATAGTTGCAGCGGAACGAGCAATCCATTAGAAGAGTCAAATAGACTATAAAGTCAATTATCTTCTCTACGTTAAAAGTCCACCAACAATGTTTTATCCCTGTAACATCAATCAATAATTCCTGTCCACAATCACATGTATAAATCATAATCATAATTGTAGTTTTAAATTCTTCTTCTCATCAAGAACAAAGATAATTTTCATCACTTGTCTTTACCTGAAACACCAAAGATCATGATTATACCAAATCACAGTTCCTGTTCTTAATCATACTAATAATTTCATCTTTGCACTACGGGCCAAAGATATTCATCAACAACTCATCTTTGCACTACAGGCCAAAGATATTCTTCAACAGTTCATATTTGCACTACAGGCCAAATATATTATTATTTCAAAGAAATATATAATCATTTCAGAATTTATATAACCAATAATTATAACCACGTTGATCATTTCACCTTTGCACTTAAGCTAAAGATATTCAATTATAAATTCAATGGTCATGATCATACCAGTCAACAATTCAACTTTGCACTACTGGCCAAAGAGAACCCATCGTCATGATCGTACCAAAAAGTTACCCATCTTTACACTCAAGTCAAAGAGAAATATCATCATTAGGGTTATAAAAATGTTATATATGATAAAAAAATAATATGATCAATATATAGTTTTAATCTCAAGAGTAATATTCATAAATCAACTATAATTTGGTTAGAAAAAGAAACCAATTTTGTCATGAATAGTAACTCGTGAATAGTAACTCGTGAATAGTAACTCATGAATAGTAACTCGTGAATAGTAACTCGTGAATAGTAACTCATGAATAGTAACTCATGAATAGTAACTCGTGAATAATAACTCATGAATAATAACTCGTGAATAGTAACTCGTGAATAGTAACTCATGAATAGTAACTCGTGAATAGTAACTCGTGAATAGTAACCCCGACATGAAAAGATAAGAATTTTACAAGAAAAATCCTAACAATATTCCGGTATAATGATATTGAAAGAAATAATATCATTGAAAAAATAACATCCCTTACGACAATATCCCTTATTATCCCTTACCTCAAAAGAGCAGCACTTCTGACTGGATATCGGATATGACGCTGAAGGAAACTTGCACCGATGAATAGCAACTCGTCAAGTATCTAAATACTCACAAAATACACTCAATAATCTAGAGAGAGAAAGAGAGAAAACTTGTTTCTGGTGTGTGTTTTCAATTCTAACTTAGCCCTCTATTTATAAGAAAATGTTAGCACGCCGAAGCAGACTTAACCTGCAACCTGATGGCTTTACCTGCTACTATTCTCACCCACCACATTTGAATAAAAATCTCAGCACATTTCTTCACCAACCAAGAGTGGGGCCCATCAATTCTAGAATTATCCACCAAAATGATTAACTCCGAAAATTCAACAATTTCTGAACCAGTCATCTCGTAAAATTCATAACAAATCATACGTTCATTTTTAACGGTTCAAAATTTGTGGACATATACTCAACTTATATATGTATAACATATCCAAATATTACCACGATCCAACGGTCGGATTAAAAATTATAACCCTCGTAAAATATCTCAAAATCCTAATTTTTAATACCTCCATTCTGACAAAAAAACTGATAAAAACCTCAACATTAACTCCTTCATTTTTAACCACAAAAATATATCCCTCATTTATATCCACATAAAATAAATATTTCCTTATCATATGAATCAATAATTAATTATTCACAAATAATATTACAGAATCACATTTATGACAACTAGGCCGTTCCCAGGAAAGAGGGGGCTTTCCAATAAGAATTTCTCTTTACTGGCGCGTAATTAGATGACCAAACCTCTCCTTAGACAGAAATTTCTAGACATTGCCAATAATGCCCTCTAAAAATATTATTCAAATAATATGAATTATTGATCTGATAATGGGAAATACTGTGCAGTGACAATTATTGAACAACAATAATATAAAATTTCAACGTAGCAATTATTGAATCAATAAAATAAAATATTGAACAGTAATTACTGTAACAATTATTGAGTAGTGCCTTCCTTCGTAAAAATTAATAATTCAAAAATACTGTGCAATCAGTGTGCTACTGTGTAACAACGCGTATTACTGTATTTTAACCACCGGATATTCCAATAGTATTAACGGTAACAATTACGCCGTTAATTATAAAAACTCAATTTTTATCGTTATCTTCATCCGTCAGTTATTCGTTATGGGGCCCACAAATAGCTGCGCCGTCGTACGAATATTCCCCGACAGAAAGAATATTCCACGACCAAACGAATATTCCCCGACAACAATGATTATTTTATAACCACTTGCTTATTTTGAAAAAAATTCATATATCACCTTTAACTTTAACTTTTTATCAATTTAACCATTTACTGAATCGTAATTATAAGAAAAATTGAATACTTTTATTTCATAAAATTCGGGGTCTTACAATCTCCCCTCCTTATGAAATTTCGTCCTCGAAATTTGCGTACCTGGTATTTCAAAGAATTTAGAATACCTTGCTTTCATTTCAGATTCCATCTTTCCTGTCATCATTATTTCTCCATTGCTAATCTCCTGTATTTCAGATATCATTCTAGAATACAACTTCAAAAACAAAGGTTAATTTAACAAATTAACATATCACATCATATCCCGATAGTATGACTGACCAACAAATAAGCTTAGGTAGGACACACTAGCGAAGGATTTACTCATCTCTCCCCTCCTAGTTGTATTTCCCGATCTCCGTCAGAGATCATATCCCTAAGCTCTGATACCAACTGTAACGCCCCCAAAACAGGTCCATTCCATCCAACCCATTCTGAGTCACCAAATATATGGTACAGAAAACAACTACAACTTTATTACAATAATTATCGTATAAAATACAACAACACATATGCTGTGAGTTTGGATATAAATATATACCAAATGTGACACATGTCCCAACCGTGGACAACACCTCACAGTGGCACCTTACATAAAGGTATAGTAAAAGACTGTTTTAGAAATTAGAATCTTTGGGAAGTGCTCAAGGAAACCCTCGTACATGGGAGGCCATGCTTCTAGGTTATGATAGATATCATATGGCCACAGAATTATCATTGGTTGACCCAATAGACCCCAAAGAAAAATGAGAAGATTATTATCATATTCTTCCCAATGGTGAGTCTTCTCTCGACTTATCATTATCTCAACTGTCTCTAATTGAGAATTATACTTCAAACAAACACCAAGATTATATAGGTAGTGCTCGTAGATATACTCGGCAAGTGGATGTGTACAACCATGTCTTATGATGACACGAGGTTGTGTGTCGTTAGACATCTTGTATGATAGTGGCAAAACACCCTTCCAACGTTGGGTTCGCTTCACCCTAGATGATTCACAAAATATAACTACTAAATGATGACCACCATTCTATTCCCCTGTTACCCCCGCTCGACCCAGCTACACTCTTATTACCTGAAAAGAATTGTGAAACAGAAGGGTGAGCACAACTAGCCCAGTAAAAAATATCATGACTAAAGATAAATAAGTTATCAATAGCCTTCAACAGAATTAAATCGGAGATTTAGAACATATGGTAGATGATAAAACTTTTCAACCATAGTTGCAGCGGAACGAGCAATCCATTAGAAGAGTCAAATAGACTATAAAGTCTATTATCTTCTCTATATTAAAAGTCCACCAACAATGTTTTATCCCTGTAACATCAATCAATAATTCCTGTCCACAATCACATGTATAACTCATAATCATAATTGTAGTTTTAAATTCTTCTTCTCATCCAGAACAAAGATAATTTTCATCACTTGTCTTTACCTGAAACACCAAAGATCATGGTTATACCAAATCACAGTTCCTGTTCATAATCATACTAATAATTTCATCTTTGCACTACGGGCCAAAGATATTCATCAACAACTCATCTTTGCACTACAGGCCAAAGATATTCTTCAACAGTTCATATTTGCACTACAGGCCAAATATATTATTATTTCAAAGAAATATATAATCATTTCAGAATTTATATAACCAATAATTATAACCACGTTGATCATTTCACCTTTGCACTTAAGCTAAAGATATTCAATTATAAATTCAATGGTCATGATCATACCACTCAACAATTCAATTTTGCACTACTGGCCAAAGAGAACCCATAGTCATGATCGTACCAAAAATTTACCCATCTTTACACTCAAGTCAAAGAGAAATATCATCATTAGGGTTATAAAAATGTTATATATGATAAAAAAATAATATGATCAACATATAGTTTTAATCTCAAGAGTAATATTCATAAATCAACTATAATTTGGTTAGAAAAAGAAACCAATTTTGTCATGAATAGTAACTCGTGAATAGTAACTCATAAATAGTAACTCGTGAATAGTAACTCGTGAATAGTAACTCATGAATAGTAACTCGTGAATAGTAACTCGTGAATAATAACTCGTGAATAATAACTCGTGAATAGTAACTCGTGAATAGTAACTCGTGAATAGTAACTCGTGAATAGTAACCCCGACATGAAAAGATAAGAATTTTACAAGAAAAATCCTACCAATATTTCGGTATAATGATATTGAAAGAAATAATATCATTGAAAAAATAACATCCCTTACGATAATATCCCTTATTATCCCTTACCTCAAAAGAGCAGCACTTCTGACTGGATATCGGATATGACGCTGAAGAAAACTTGCACCGATGAATAGCAACTCATCAAGTATCTAAATACTCACAAAATACACTCAATAATCTAGAGAGAGAAAGAGAGAAAACTTGTTTCTGGTGTGTTTTTCAATTCTAACTTAGCCCTCTATTTATAGGAAAATGTTAGCACGCCGAAGCAGACTTAACCTGCAACCTGATGGCTTTACTTGCTACTATTCTCACCCACCACATTTGAATAAAAATCTCAGCACATTTCTTCACCAACCAAGAGTGGGGCCCACCAATTCTAGAATTTTCTATCAAAATGATTAACTCCGAAAATTTAACAATTTCTGAACCAGTCATCTCGTAAAATTCATAACAAATCATACGTTCATTTTTAACGGTTCAAAATTTGTGGACATATACTCAACTTATATATGTATAACATATCCAAATATTACCACGATCCAACGGTCGGATTAAAAATTATAACCCTCGCAAAATATCTCAAAAATCCTAATTTTTAATACCTCCATTCTGACAAAAAAACTGATAAAAACCTCAACATTAACTCTTTCATTTTTAACCACAAAAATATATCCCTCATTTATATCCATATAAAATAAATATTTCCTTATCATATGAATCAATAATTAATTATTCACAAATAATATTACAGAATCACATTTATGACAACTAGGCCGTTCCCAGGAAAGAGGGGGCTTTCCAATAAGAATTTCTCTTTACTGGCGCGTAATTAGATGACCAAACCTCTCCTTAGACAGAAATTTCTAGACATTGCCAATAATGCTCTCTAAAAATATTATTCAAATAATATGAATTATTGATCTGATAATGGGAAATACTGTGCAGTGACAATTATTGAACAACAATAATATAAAATTTCAACGTAGCAATTATTGAATCAATAAAATAAAATATTGAACAGTAATTACTGTAACAATTATTGAGTAGTGCCTTCCTTCGTAAAAATCAATAATTCAAAAATACTGTGCAATCAGTGTGCTACTGTGTAACAACGCGTATTACTGTATTTTAACCACGGGGTATTCTAATAGTATTAACGGTAACAATTACGCCGTTAATTATAAAAACTCAATTTTTGCCGTTATCTTCATCCGTCAGTTATTCGTTATGGGGCCCACAAATAGCTGCGCCGTCGTACGAATATTCTCCGACAGAAAGAATATTCCACGACCAAACGAATATTCCCCGACAACAATGATTATTTTATAACCACTTCCTTATTTTGAAAAAAATTCATATATCACCTTTAACTTTAACTTTTTATCAATTTAACCATTTACTGAATCGTAATTATAAGAAAAATTGAATACTTTTATTTCATAAAATTTGGGGTCTTACACGAGCACTACCTATATAATCTTGGTGTTTGTTTGAAGTATAATTCTCAATTAGAGACAGTAGAGATAATGATATGTCAAGAGAAGACTCACCATTGGGAAGAATATGATAGTAATCTTTTCATTTTTCTTTGGGGTCTATTGGGTCAACCAAGAATAATTCTGTGGCCATATGATATCTATCATAACCTAGACGCATGACCTCCCATGTACGAAGGTTTTCTTGAGCACTTCCCAAAGATTCTAATTTCTAAAACAGTTTTTGACTATACCTTTATGTAAGGTGTCATTGTGAGGTGATGTCCACGCTTGGAACATGAGTCACATTTGGTATATATTTGTATCCAAACTCACAGCATATGTGTTGTTGTATTTTGCACGACAATTGTTGTAATAAAGTTACAGTTGTTTTCTGTACCATGTATTTGGCGACTCAGAATAGGTTGGATGGAATGGACCTATTTTGGGGTCGTTACATTTGGTATCAGAGCTTAGGGATATGATCTCTGGCGGAGATCGGGGAATACAACTAGGAGGGGAGAGATGAGTAAATCCTTCGCTAGTGTGTCCTACTTAAGTTTATTTGTTGGTCAGTCATAATATTGGGATATTATGTGATATGTTAATTTGTTTAATTAACCCTTGTTTTATGGCAGTATTTGAGAATGGCAGTTGAGAATGCTAACAATGGAGTGAATGAGACTGTGGGGATACCTCTAATCACTAACCGTTATAATGTGATGTCAGACGAAGAAGGAATTAGAGATATCCATGTGGTGAGTGAAGAATTGATAGTTACACCCGAGATAGTCGCAGAGGTAACATCTAAGACTGAGGAAGAAGAGGAAGAAGAAGTACCAGAGGAGAGTTTATTAGAGGTATTATATGATCAAAATGTAGAATTTCAAAATCGTATTCATGAGTTAGAAGAGCAGGCAGAAGAACGACAGGCGATCGTGGAACAAAATGATGCAACAATTCAAGCTTGTGTTACCCGATATGTGATGCTTGAACAGAAGCATTCTTTGGCAGAGTATAAGATGATAAAAATAGAATCTGAGCTGAGAGAAGAAAAAACTGAACGAGTGAGAATAAGTGATGCATGGGCAGAAGCCGCACGACACGTGGATATTCTAGAAAGAGATGTTCGATCTAAGAAGGCTAAAATAGATGATATAAATTTCTCTTTTTGGAAAGCAATTGGGAGAACCCAACATCGAGTTTTGAATTACCGTGTACATAGCGTTCAACCTGAATCCGATATGGATCGAAGATTGATGATTCAGATCATGAATGAGGAGTACGAAGAGGCAGTTGAGGGGGGAATATGTCCTATAGAAATGTATATTCCAACGGTAATGATGACGCCAAATGCTGCTCCAGACAAGTCAAAGCCGAGTAGTTCGAGGGATGGCGGTTGTCATGACTTCCCAACAAATGAGGAACCCAAATGAAGTTATCATGGGAGATGAGCAATGGAGAAATCATGATGATCTGAGAGATAGAATCTGAAATAGAAGCAATGTATTCTCAACTCTTCGAAATACCAGGTACGTAAATTTCGGGGACGAAATTTCATAAGGAGGGGAGATTGTAAGACCCCGAATTTTATGAAATAAAAGTATTCAATTTTTCTTATAATTACTATTCAGTAAATGGTTAAATTGATAAAAGTTTAAAGTTATGGGTGAAATATGAAATTTTTTTCAAAATAAGCAAGTGGTTATAAAATAATCATTGTTGTCGGGGAATATTTGTTTGGTCATGGAATATTCTTTCTGTCGGGGAATATTCGTACGACGGCGCAGCTATTTGTGGGCCCCATAAAGAATAACTGTCGGGTGAAGAAAACGACAAATTTGAGTTTTTACAAATAACGGCGTAGTTGTTACCGTTAACACTGTTGGAATACCCGGTGGTTAAAATACAGTAATACGCGTTATTGTACAGTAGCACACGGTATTGCATAGTATTTTTGAAATTATTGATTCTTACGTAAGAAGGCACTACTCAATAATTGTTACAGTAATTACTGTTCAATATTTTATTTTATTGATTCAATAATTGCTACGTTGATATTTTATATTATTGTTGTTCAATAATTGTCACTGCACAGTATTTCCCATTATCAGATCAATAATTCATATTATTTGAATAATATTATTAGATAACATTATTGGCAATGTCTAGAAAGTTCTGTCTAAGGAGAGGTTTGGTCACCTAATTGCGCGCCAGTAAGGAAAAATTCTTATTGGAAAGTCCCCTCTTTCTTGGGAACGGTCTGGTTGTCATAAATGTGATTCTGTAATATTATTTGTGAATAATTAATTATTGATTCATATGATAAGGAAATATTTATTTTATGTGGATATAAACAAGGGATATATTTTTGTGGTTAAAAATAAAAGAGTTAATGTTGAGGTTTTTATCCGTATTTTTGTCGGAATGGAGGTATTAAAAATCAGGGTTTTTGAGATATTTTGCGGGGGTTATAATTTTTAATCCGACCGTTAGATCGTGGTAATTTTTGGATATGTTATACATATATAAGTTGAGTATATGTCCACAAATTTTGAACCGTTAAAAATGAACGTATGATTTATTATGAATTTCACAAGATGACTGGTTCAAAAATTGTTAAATTTTCGGAGTTTATCATTTTGATGGAAAATTCTAGAATTGGTGGGCCCCACTTGTAGTTGGTGAAAAAATGTACTGAATTATATTTTAAATGTGGTGGGTGGGAATAGTAGCAGGTAAAGCCATCAGGTTGCAGGTCAAGTTTACTAAAATTTTCCTATAAATAGAGGGCTAAGTTAGAATTGAAAATCACACTAGAAACATAAGCTTTCTCTCTTTCTCTCTCTATATTATGAAGCATATTTTGTGAGTATTTAGATACTTTGAGAGTTGCTATTCAGTGCAAGTTTTCTTCGGCTTTGCATACCGATCAGAAGTACTGCTCTTTTGAGGTAAGGGATAGTAAGGAATTTTAAGGGTTGTTATATTTTTCAGTTTCGTAATTTTTCTGACCTTCAAAAATTCTGGAAAAATTTGAAATGATATTTTGATGAGTTTTCTTGATTGTGTCCAAAAATGGTGATTTTTGGATGTATAGATTGAGAGTTATGAATTTTATGAGAAAAGACTATTTTAAAAGTAACCGCTTATAATTCCTTGTGGTTAACTCCAAAATTGATGAAATTTTTATTGGGAGTACATGTATATGATAGAAGTATACTCTGTAAATTTCAGAATTTTTGGACAAAAGTATAATTTTTGATAAATGTCTAAATATTCGGCTATTTTGGCCATATGAAAAATAGTAAATGACTTTTAAAAATTCTGAGAAAAATATATGTTTACTATGGGACTATATTATGCTAAATCCCAGAAAAGAAATATTTTTGAAACTGATTTGGTATTTTTCATGAAAATGGTCTAGTTATGAGTAAATGAATTAAATATGTTTTGTGAAGTAAGAAAATTAGAAAATAGGATTTTATGGTTTGAAAATCTTATATGAGGTGTATGCAGATTTTTGATGAGGGTTTTTGGTTATTGGTGATGAAATCTTATGAGTTTGGTATTTTAGGATGATTAAATGTATTATTTAGTATAGTGTAAACAATTAAAATAAATTGTTTATAAGCTTAAGAAATATTATTCTTTCAATATCATTATACCGAAATATTGGCATATATTTTATTGTGGAATTTCTACCTTTTTGTGTCGAGTTACTATTCACGAGTTACTATTCACGATAAAATTGGTTTCTTTTTCTAACTAAATTATAGTTGATTTATGAATATTACTCTTGAGATTAAATCTATATGTTGATTATATTAATTTTATTATCATATATAACATTTTTATAACCCTAATGATGATATTTTTCTTTGACTTGAGTGTAAAGATGGGTAGATTTCTGGTATGATCATGACTATGGGTTCTCTTTGGCCAGTAGTGCAAAGTTGAATTGTTGACTGATATGATCATGACCATTGAATTTATAAGTGAATATCTTTAGCTTAAGTGCAAAGGTGAATTGATCAACATGGTTATAATTATTGTTTATATAAATTCTGAAATGATTATATATTTCTTTGACATATTAATATATTTGGTCTGTAGTGCAAATATGAACTGTTGATGAATATATTTGGCCGTAGTGCAAATATGAACTGTTGATGAATATCTTTGGCCTGTAGTGCAAAGATGAATTGTTGATGAATATCTTTGGCCCGTAGTGCAAAGATGACATGTTTTTGAATATCTTTGGCCAGTAGTGCAAAGATGAACAGATGTTGAGATAAACATGACCAACTGGTGATACAAATGAATATCTTTGGCCGTAGTGCAAAGATGAAGTTATTAGTATGATTATGAACATGAAATGTGATTTGGTATAATCATGATCTTTGATGTTTCAGGTAAAGATAGGTGATGAAAATTATCTTCGTCCTGGATGAGAAGAGGAATTTAGAACTACCGTTATGATTATGAGTTATTCATATGATTGTGGACCAGAATTGTTGATTGATGTTACAGGGATAAAACATTGTTGATGGATTTTTAACATGGAGAAGATAATAGACTTTATAGTCTATTTGAATCTTCTAATGGATTGCTCGTTCCGCTGCAACTATGATTGAAATTTTTATCATTTACCATATGTTCTAAATCTCTGATTTATTATTGATGAAGACTATTGATAATTTAATTATCTTTAGTCATGATATACTTTACTGAGCTAGTTGTGCTCACCCTTTTACTTCACAATTCCTTTCAGGTAATAAGAGTGTAGCTGGGTCGAGCGAGGGTAACGGAGAAATAGAATGGTGGTCTCTAACTGTGGATGTTCTCCCGAAGCAGTATAGAAAAGTTCATTTAGTAGTTTTATTTGGTGAATCCAATAGGGTAAGGTGTACCCAACGTTGGAAGGGTGGTTTGCCACTATCATACAAGATGTCTAACGACATACAACCTCGTGTCATCATAAGGCAGGGATGTACTCATCCACTTGCTGAGTATATATACGAGCACTACCTATATAATCTTGGTGTTTGTTTGAAGTTTAATTCTCAATTAGAGACTGTAGAGATAATGATATGTCAAGAGAAGACTCACCATTGGGAAGAATATGATAGTAATCTTCTCGTTTTTCTTTGGGGTCTATTGGGTCAACCAAGAATAATTCTGTGGCCATATGATATCTATCATAACCTAGACGCATGACCTCCCATGTACGAAGGTGACCTTGAGCACTTCCCAAAGATTCTAATTTCTAAAACAGTTTTTGACTATACCTTTATGTAAGGTGTCATTGTGAGGTGATGTCCACGGTTGGAACATGAGTCACATTTGGTATATATTTGTATCCAAACTCACAACATATGTGTTGTTGTATTTTGTACGACAATTGTTGTAATAAAGTTACAGTTGTTTTCTCCATGTATTTGGCGACTCAGAATAGGTTGGATGGAATGGACCTATTTTGGGGTCGTTACACCATCACCATACCTTGCCATGCCATCACCATGCCTTAGGAGCTTCCTTAATGCAAAATACAAAACACACATGAAAAATAATTAAACCATACTAAAAATTCTTAAGTTGAGCAAAATTCTAGTAAGTTGGTAACCAATAAGGAGGTCTAAAACCTACTTATCGAATACCCCCAAACTTGAACTATTGCTTGCCCTCAAGCAATAAACACAAATACGAATTACGAAATGCAAACTACATGCTATGCAATTACACTATCATGCAAATGAATCCAAAGATTTCCAGCCATGCTAGAATTCCAACAAGATATGCCTCAGAGAAATATCCAGATTCAAGAACAAAGTATCAAACTGAGCTACAGGCATAATGACATACAATCAAATAATCCACACCTGCTATAAAGATGTTGTTTGTGTGTGATGTGTTCACAAATAAGCTTGACAAAGGCTAAAATTTCACATGCTATGCTGCTTAAAAAAGAAAACTGAGGTTCAAATCAAGAACTATGCATACAAATGAATCAACAACTACTCCAACACATTAATACCAGCAAAGGTTCATTAATGGGTTTATTCTGAATTATTTTTACTCATGAGGGCAAATTTCGCACTTTCTCGCGGTGTTTATTGATTTTTTTTCTATTTTCCATGACTGTGCAATGTCTCATTCTATTAGGCTAATAATGCTACCCCTTAGCGAGCTTTCAACCAACGACTCCCAGACCATTAAGACCTTAGGGCGCTAGGTGTAAAGATAAGCCTCTCGGGTGTACTTGCTCAAGTAACAAAGGCCCCAAAACAAGACTAGCCACGGTATTAATTCATTATATATATATATATTTATATATATATATATATATATATATATATATATATATATATGTATATATAGTAAGTATACCCATGCATTCCCAAAGCTTGAGTTTCAGTGTTTTCATAGTCATTACTCACTTTCTATACAATTCTATCTTTAAAACAACGTTTTCCTCTCAGCAGACAAACAAGTTAATCTTAACCAACAAGCAAATGTGAACACTAATGTGCTATCCTGTAGCATCTGAACAACAGGCATAAACTATATCATGTATAAAATTATAACTCAGCTCAAGATATCAACCTAGCTTAAGAATCTGTCAAATTTCTTAATTCATCATTGGCCAAATTAGAATTCAACTAACTAGATACTTGGGATTATGCAATGCTATGCAACTAAGCAGATAAACTAAATAGATAATAAGCAACAAAAAGAAAAAAAATTACTACAAAATTATACTAATACTACTAACATGCAATAACTAAACAAAATATGGATAAATGATGCAATTATACTACATGCTCTAAACTACTAATTAGACCCAATACCCCCAAACTTAGCATATTCATTGTCCCCAATGAATGAAGGTAAAGGGCAAGGAAAACTCCCCTAAGTGTCGGTATGGCCACCCTCCTCGGGTGGTGAATCTAGCGACGGATAAGGCATGGCTGAACCGAATATAGGCCACTCTACCATCATCCCCTGCTATGCGAAGGCTTCGACCAATGATCTAGACAGTCTATTTATGAATGCCAAAAAGTTATCGTGCAGGGCATCCACTTTCCTCTCCAATCGCCTTAACCTGCGATCATCAACCTCTAAAGTGGCATGAGGAGAGGCGGCTGCCTCAATCGGTTGCGGAGATGGCACTAATAACGGAGCTGGCAAAATAAATCTATTTCCCCTCGGGTGTGGTGTGTGTGATGACCGTGAATTTTAAACTCCTTATTAAATAAATATATGATTAAATTTTAATGAGTTAATTTTGTGAGTCTATTTAAACCTTATGTGGTTATGTGAATTTATGAAATGATTAAAGGGAGTCACTAATAGTTTATTTAAATTAGTGAGCTAACCCTAAGACTTTAATATCAAAGAATTGATAGGGTTATTAATAATTAAATATTCAATTTATTTGAATATAGTGGCAAGATTTGATCATATTGAGTAATTAAATTGATTCGCATTGGAGTAATACGAATTAAGAAGTGTGAAAGTTGAAACTGACTTGAAGCTAAACTAGTTTGGCACTGTCAAGGACTAGCGCAACTGCGCCCTCCCAGCAGTACAAACTGGCACAGCTGGTGATCAGTCGGAGACAGTTGGTTTCTTATGTGGAAATGAAATGGAACACTTTTGTGGTATGTGTGACATAAATAAATCATATGGATAAAAGTATATTATGTTGATATAAAGCATCAAGTAGTACAAGAAATCCCATGTGATCTTTAATACAGAAGTAATTAAAATAGCTGTGTAATTTAGAAACTGGGAAAAGAATTAGATGTTTAAATAAACATTAATACCAAATAATGTTACTATGTGTTTATGAGAGTAGTAATAATCATAGAGCTACCTGGACAATAATATCTAACTGCGTTATTTTATTGCGTGTATTTAATGTACATGGATTATATGATGTGAGTATATAATTAATCCTTAATTTCCTAAAATGGTAACAATTGTTCATTAAGATTTCATTTTGGGAATTCAAAGGGGACTAAACCAAGCCTTAATTGATCAAGTTGCTGAGATTTTTGTTCTTGTCCCAAATTAAGTGTCACAAAAGTACATGAACAGTGACCTAAAACTAAAATACGTAACTTCCAAGTTGATATCAGTGGCTAGTGATTGCTAGGCCAATGGCTATGGAGATGGCTGGTATTGGGTTGTTGAACCACTCCTTATTAACCAAGGTTTCCTGCTATTACACTATGAGTTCAACCTCAGTACAATGTGATTGCCTAGTCCAAGTTCCTTCTATAAATATAAGCTCCAAATTCAGTTTTTGGGTTGTTATAATTTGTTTGATAAGTCTTAGTTGGAGAGTTCTAAGTTGCTGAGCATTGTAGAAGCATACTCAGAGTGTAGGAAGTCAAATTCAAGCTCAAGAAGGTATAAAACTCTAGTAATGTCCTTGAATTGGGTTTTGCTAAATTCTTGAAATTACTTGAATTTCTCTGTCAATCAAAGTGAATTAGCATACTATAATGTGTTTAGAAGGTATGTTTACATGTATGAACTCATTAATGGTGGATTGATACAAGTTTAAACTGAAAAGAATCAAGTAGAGTAAGACTCTGCAAAACAGAGTCTGTTACTACCTTTGTTCCAGGTATGGCATAGCTGCGCCCTATTTGTACTAGGGTGCAGCGTAGCTGCGCCGTACCCCAGAATCAGTTTTTGATTTTTATTATGCTACATGATGTGAACTTGGTATAATGACTTAAATACATACCTGAAAAGAAGTATAGCATGAGATTTAAAGTTATCTTATGTGGTAAGAAGAGATCAACATGATTTAGTGAGAAGTTTATAACAATACTTAAAATGTTGAACACAAACTTTGATGGAAAACTTATGTTTACAAGTTCTGAACTTAGTGGTTTATATACATGATTGAGTTCAAATATAAATAAGCATTATATAGTGTTTACAGTGTCTTCGTTTATGGCCAAACTTGTTAGTCCATTTGTTAGAGAAGTTTTCAAGAAAAAGCTTGACATGTTAGAGTTAATATACATGAATGTTACATAATGTAGGTTCTAATTTTGAAAGGATGTTAAACATAACTTAGTTACATATGATAAGAGTTTTAAAGTTGTTTTGTATGTGTTATATTCCATCATTCATATTAAAGTGATTTCAAAGGCAACCTTGAACATATTTTTCCAAAATCTAGTTGCATTACATGAATATCTAGATTCTAAAGGGTTAAGATGTCATGTTATGTCTATAATATCCCTAGACATGATACATATGTATTGAGCATAATGATTACATGATCTTTCTATGTTTTAATGACATGTAAATTGTAAGTTAAAATTTATAAAAATAAACTCAAGAATGGTCATATGCGTATGTAAGAATCTTTAACATGTATGTATGTTAAAGTATAAGGGCATAGGTGTGTTAGAGTTGAACTGAAGTCAGGAGAACAAAGCTCAACCCTGGTCTGGCCAGGGGACAGCGCAGTTGCGCCGTCCCTAAGCCTAGACCAGGCGCAGCTACGCCATCCTGCAGTCAGTTTTGTTTTCTGTTTTTGATCTGATGATTCAAGACATGCTTATATGATTACTTTAGCTTGTATTATATAACCAATATGTTATGTAATGCGTTAAGAAGCATGCTATGTGATGATTTGATTCTTATAAGTGTAGACTCATATTAGTTTACACATACTAATTGAAAAGACCGACTTGTTAACGTTAGGTCGTTTCAATGCAAGTTAATTAAAGCTAGAATTAAATTATAGCTAAGCAAACAGGCAAGTCTCAGAACTTTCCTCTTTGATTGTGCAAGTTGCTAAACTTCACTTATTTTTGTAAAAGTTTCCTATCCTTCTCATATTGTATTGAGCAGGTTATTGTTGAATTGAAAATTATTCATTTAAGCTTGAATTTTATTTCCAAGCATGCTATTAAGTGGTTTAAATACTCTACAATTATTCCACATTGATATTATTGATATTCACACTTAGTGCACTCGAGTTCGTACAGTCTTAGACTTATACATCATTTAAAGTTCTATAATTCTTGAACTGTGTCAGATAGAGTCTGAACCTTTGTCCGGTCAGACAAAGTGTATGAAGTTTTATAAAAGCTATCCAATTGATGGTAAGGATTCTTAGATTGAAAGAACACCCCTTTTATAATAGGGGAGTGCCCCAGGTATCTAATATAAGATACAAATAGCAGATTTAAATGTTATGCATATACATGGTGTACGCGAGGCTGATCCCCTCAAGTACTTATTTTGTAGCCAGTAACCAAAGGGTCAATCAATTATTGATTCCATTGGAGTTTTATAGTTCAAAGTCTACTTGACTATCAATTATTCTAAAAGCAATCAATATTTTTACTTCTAATATTCATATTGTTGAATTCATTATCAGATATTTTTTCATTCATTATGATATATCTTTATTGTCGTATTTAAACTTGCTGGGCAAACTTGTTGCTCATCCTTGCTATATCATGAATTATATTGCAGCTAAGCCCTAGACCTCAGGAAAGGACAAGGGTAAAGGAAAGATGTAGGATAATTACGAGGAGCAGACTTTACCTTACGCCTAGTTTAAATTACTGTTATGTAATATAAACCCTAATAATTATTTTAGGGTATATTTGTAAGACTTTATTAAGGTTATCGAATCTTGGGACTAGTAACACCTTTTGAATGAACGACGTACGTTTATTATCTTCCGCACTTTAGTTATCGTATGTTGTTTAGAGGTGGATGTTTGTATTTTATCGTGACGACCGAACCAGGGTCAGAGGACCCGAATTTGAGGGTGTCACAGGTTGGTATCAAAGCTGTAGGTTATAAACGTTAGGAATGCGAAACTTAGGTTATAACCTTAGTAGAAAACTCAAGTAGAGTATGTAATTGATGGGTTGAGAAAATTCATAGAGTTTTATTGTGATACTGAAGTTGTTTATTTAAATCAAAAATGATTAATAGACGTCTTAAACTTCTTAATGTTAACATTGATAGCATATCACATTAAACCTAATTATTTTCTTCCTTTCCTCAGATCATGCTGCTTTGGAGTCTACCACGAAATCAGAGGGAGGAAGGATCCGTTAACAATGGAGAAGGGGAAAATGTCGATCCAATGCAGAACTTCGTTAACCTGTTAATTGAGGCAATACAGAACAGACCCCCACCAGTAGCAGAGCAGGCAGGACATTACTTTGCTAGCTTTAAGGACTTTAAATTGGTAGGACCACTTGAGTTCCAAGGAACCTTGGACCCAATTGAAGGCCAGACATGGATAGAAGAAATGGAGAAGGTGTTTGAGGTCGCACGAGTGGCCGAAGCACAGAAGACAAGTTTTGCCACTTCCATGATGAAGGGCGATGCTAACTATTGGTGGAAAGCCAATAAGAGCCGAACAGATGAAGGAGTTATTCCTTAGGATAGATTTAAGGAGCTATTCCTCGAGAATTATTTCTCAGAGAATACACAACATGATATGGAAGTTAAGTTTCTAGAACTGTAAGGTAGTATGTTTGTCGCAGAGTACGCGACAAAATTTAACGAGTAGGACCGATTTGCTTCACATCAGGTTGACATAGAGGCTAGGAAGGTAAGGGGGTTCAAATTAGGACTGAAACCATAGGTGCATAAAGTAGTGACTGTATTGAAGATTAAGACTTACTCTGATCTATTGGAAAGGGCTATCATTGTCGAAGGAGGCAATGAAGCCATCACTCAATTCAAACAAGAAAAGAAGACCAGTCAGGAAGGACAGAAAGGGGGAAGCAGTGGAGGCAGTAACCCCAACAAGGGTAAATGGACGGAGAGCCAATCCTCTGGAGGTAATAAGTTCGGGGGGGCAAGAAAAGTATGAAGTGCAACAACTGTGAGAGGAATCACTCGGGGGAGTGCATGAAGGGAAAGAGTGTTTGTTATCATTGCAAACAACCGGGGCACATGACTCCTCAGTGTCCGAATAAACAGAAGGGAGGATGTTTCTTGTGTGGAGCCACATACCATCAAATTAAGGACTGCCCAAAGAGAAAGGCCGATGCAGCTAGCGGTAACCACAATAACAACAATAATAGGGTAAACATTGGAGGGCCAGCCAGTCAAGCCAACAGACTAATGGCGTGAACGTTCAACATGACCGTACATGATGCGGTGGAGTTTAAGGACATGGTGTCAAGTATCATTCCGATCAATGATATAGATGCATACATGTTATTTGATTCGGGTGCTACCTGCTCTTTTGTTTTTGAAGAATTCGCTAAACAGTTAGACTTACCCTGTGAGAGATTAGAATACCCTATGAACGTAGAACTAGTGAACAAGGAAATTATCCCCGTAGAATACATTTATAAGAATTATTATACCGAATTGCGAGGATTTAAGCTTAAAGTAGATTTGATACCGATTCGTTTGGGGGAGTTTAATGTAATCCTTGGAATGGATTGGTTATCAGTTACCAGAACAGTTATAAACTGTAAAAAGAAGTGTGTACACCTTAAGACTCTGAATAAGTCGAAGGTGGTATTTTATAGTAGTAAATCGCTGAGACAATCTCATTGTCTGGCGATGGTGCAAGCGCAAAGATTGCTTAGGAAGGGTTGTGTAGGTTATTTGGCTCATGTGGTTGATACTCGACGAGTCGAGGGTGAACTGAGTCAGATACCTATTGTAAGGGATTTCGTTGATGTATTCCCAGGCGAGATTCTGGGATTGCCACCGGATAGAGAGATTGAGTTTGTTATTGATTTGGCACCAGGGACAACACTAGTATACAAAGCACCGTATCGTATGGCACCCTTTAGTAGGCATGTTCATGCCTGGTTTGTAGTTCCACCTAGTGCTAGGTACGCACAAATCAGTAATAACCCTATCTAAATCCATTTCAAAGCTTGCAGCCTCCACCCAATTGGCTTGACCAGTCGACGGGTCAGGCAGATTGAAGACCTCCCTAATCTCCTGTGGGAGATAGTCCACCTGCACGCCTATAACAAAAGATATCCCACTCATTGTTTCCTTAGCATTTGTGTAAAACTCACATACAATGGCCATTGGTGTAGGCATTGGGCTAGATACAACCCCTACCCAACACCTTTCCCTAATCATTCTCCACAACTTTCCATCCTGTTTTCCCTGGCTTGAAGCCTCTTTCTTTTACAAACATTTTTGTGATAATTCTATAGTACTCTGTCTGAGCCTCTAAATTGACAAACTTGGTGAGGTCTATGATGTCTTTATCTTGACTGTTGGAAGAAGAGGACTCAGGAGTGCGTGATCGTGCTCGCTTGAGTGCTATGGAAATTGATAGAGAAAAACCCTAACTTTGATGTGAGAAGAGAACCTTGGCTGAACTGAACAATCTCTGTACATGCTGAAAAGAACCCCCAAACTCGTTGCTTTCGATTACTCTGAAAAACCCTAGGTAAATCTTCTGTATCTAAATGGGTGATGTGTGGAAGTTGAGTATGGGAAGAGAGTTGAGATATATTGCAGTTTCTTTAGGATTTTATAGGGAAGAAACCTAATGGAGTAGGAGAAGAAGAAGATATTTCAGTTTTGTAGGAGAGGGACTAAGTGGGCGCTCAAGTGAAGGATGGGTTATAACTGATATGAGATGGGTCACGATTTAAATCACTTAAAATTACCTAGACCCGGACTCGGGCGCGGCCACACTGAGTTTGTACGTGTATATGGCGCTGGCGCGCTGGCCTTGGCGCGGGCGCTTTGATGTTATACTTGGTGTAGGCACGGGCGCGCTGAGGGTCTGAGTTCTCTGATGTTTGGCGAGGGCGCACCGACTTTGTACTGCATGAGGGCGCGGCCGCGCTGCCTTGTTCCCCAGACTGAGATTGTGTTGCACAAGAAGAAGAGACAAACAACAACTTGATGCTAACTTTTAACCTATATACCAAGCATTCACAAAAATGAGATATACCTATTCGCAAATCAAAATTTGAACTGTATAACATGTATGTATGATTGTATATCCAAAAATGCTCTATATGTAATTTCTATCAAAAAGATATGTGCATTAAGCTCTATTCAAAATTGATGTCATTTTTTTTATGATTTCAGGAATTAAACATGGGGGGGGGGGAGGGGAATAGACATGATACGCCATCATAATTAAACCATAGGAAAAAGTAGAGATATATGTATCTTAAGAATTAAACAGTAGGGAGAGAAAAACATGATCATATAGAATTAAACATGAGGGAGAAGTAGACATTATCATATAGAATTAAACAAGAGGAGAGAAGAGAGATAATAGGGTGCCTCCCATCGAGCACTAGTTTATAGTCTGTTAGCTTGACTATCTCTGCCTTGATCAAGTAGTAGAAAGGATTGAGGCGACCTTCTGCCTGTCGACCTCACCACCATAGTAATGCTTCAGCCTTTGTCCATTAACCTTGAAGGGCTTGTCATGGCACTTGTCAAAAATTTCTATTGCACCGTGTGGATATACAATCTTTACAGTGAAAGGCCCTTACCACCTTGACTTGAGGTTTCCTGGGAAGATTCTAAGTCTGGAATTAAATAACAGCACTTCTTGCCCTGGCTCAAATGTCCTTTCCATAATCTTGCGATCATGCCACCTTTTCACTTTTTCTTTGTACAATTTAGAATTTTCATAGGCCTACAATCGAAATTTTTCCAAATCATTGAGTTGAAGTAGGCCTTTCTCCCCTGCAGCCTTTAAGTCGAAGTTCAGCTTCTTGATTGGCCAATAGGCCTTGTGTTCGAGGTTCGTGGGAAGGTGACAAGCCTTTCCATAGAAATGGCGACATACCCAGCGATGTTTTGTAGGCAGTCCTATAAGCCCATACCGCATCATCCAGCTTCAACGACCAATCTCTCCTCGTGGGGTTCATAATCATTTCCTGTATTTTCTTCACCTCACGATTTGACACTTCTGCTTGGCCATTAGTCTGGGGGTGGTAAGCTGTAGCTATTCGATGATTCACCCCATATTTAGCCAACAAAGCTGTAAACTGGCGATTGTAGAAATGGCTACCTTCATCGCTAATGATCGCCCTGGGAGTCCCGAGCCTCGTGAAAATGCTCTTTTGGAGAAACCTCAGAACCACCCTAGCATCATTTGTTGGTAGAGCTGTCACTTCCACCCATTTGGACACGTAATCAACTGCCAGAATGATGTACAAATTCCCATATGATGAAATGAAGGGCCCTATAAAATCTATCCCCCAAACATCGAAGATCTCCACCTCGAGGATTGCATTCAAAGGCATTTCATTTCTTTTTGATATATTTCATACCCTCTGACATCTATCACATCTTTGAGCAAAGCTGTAAGCATCCTTGAAGAGAGTCGGCCAATAAAAACCTGCTTGCAAAACCTTGGCCGCTGTTCTTTGTCCCCCGTAATGACCTCCATATACTGATGCGTTGCAATCCTGCAATATACTCTCCGTCTTACTATATGGAATGCACCTTCTAATCATTCGATCAACACACTACTTGAACAAGTAAGGTTCATCCCAAATAAACCATTTCACATCGTGTAGAAACTTCTTCTTTTGTTGCCCAGTCAATTCAGAAGGGATGATATTGCTCACTAGGAAGTTTGCATAATCTGTGAATCATGACACTTTGCCTTTCACCATAAATAATTGTTTATCTGGGAAGGACTCATTGATCATCACTTTGTCATTTATATCCTTTCCCAAATTTTCCAATCGAGATAAGTGGTCATCCACTTGGTTCTCAGTCCCTTTTATGTCCTTGATTTCTAAGTCAAATTCTTATAGAAGAAGTATCCACCTGATCAGACGGGGTTTGGCATCTTTCTTTGCTATCAAGTATCGGAACACTGCATGGTCTGTATACACAATCACTCTAGTCCCAATCAAATAAGCACAAAACTTGTCGAATGCATACACCACTGCTAAAAGCTCCTTTTTTATGGTAGTGTAGTTCAACTGGGCGTGAGTAAGGGTCTTGCTAGCATAATAGATGACATGAAAAACCTTATCCATACGCTAGCCCAATACAACTCTGACAACAAAATCGCTTGCATCACACATCAATTCGAATGGAAGGTCCCAATCTGGTGCTGTAATCACAAATGTCGTAATCAACTTCTTTTTCAAATGTTCAAAAGCAGTCAGGCAGTCCGCATCAAATTTAAACTGGACATCTTTTTCTAACAAACTGTAAAGTGGCTTGGTAATCTTCGAGAAGTCCTTTATAAACTGACGGTAGAAGCCTGCATGCCCCAAAAAGCTACGAACACCTTTTACAGAAGTAGACGGAGGCAAGTTCTCAATAGTTTCCAATTTAGCCTTATCCACCTCTAATCCTTTCTTTGAAACTTTATGTCCCAAAATAATACCTTCTTGTACCATAAAATGACACTTTTCCCAATGCAGAACGAGATTCGTCTCAACACACCTTTTCAGCACCATTACCAAATTCCCCAAACACAGGTCAAAAGAATCTCCAAAGACCGAGAAATCGTCCATGAAGACTTCGACATTATGCTCAACCATATCAGAGAAAATGGCCATCATACACCTCTGAAATGTGGTCGGAGCATTTCACAAACCGAAAGGCATCCTTCTAAAAGCAAATGTTCCATACGGACAAGTAAAGGTAGTCTTTTCTTGGTCTTCTGGGGCTATCACTATTTGATTGTATCCTGAGTAACCATCCAGAAGGCAGTAGTATTCATGGACTACCAGCCTATCCAACATTTAATCAATGAACGGGAAAGGATAATGATCTTTCCTTGTAGCCTTATTTAGTTTGTAGTAGTCCATGCAGACTCTCCAACCTATCACTGTCCTGGTAGGTATTAACTCATTGCTGTCATTGGATACCACGGTCATACCCCCTTTCTTTGGCACACACTGCACTGGGCTCACCCAAGAGATGTCTGATATAGGATAGATAATCCCTGCATCTAGCCACTTTAATATCTCCTTCTTAACTACTTCCTTCATGATAGGGTTTAATCTTCTCTGTTGCTCTATTGATGGCTTACTATCATCTTCCAGCAGGATTTTATGCATACAAAATGAGGGACTGATCCCCTTTATGTCTGCTATGGTCCAACCAATTGCTGATTTAAACTCTCGTAGTACTCGTAGCAATTTGTCTTCCTGGCAAGATGTTAGTGCAACAAAAATAATAATAGGCAACTTTAAAAATTCACTTAAAAATGCATACCTTAAATGATCTGGAAGGGGTTTAAGTTCAAGATCTAGAGGCATCTCAAGAGATGGCTTGAGTCACTCTGATGTGTCCCTAGAAAGTTTTAGTGGCTCAATGGGAATCTTAAACCTTCACAACTGTGGTGATGTGTCAAGAATTTGCACATATTCTGCAATCTCAGTATCTTCCATCTCTAAATCTCCCAATATAGCACTCTTCAATGGCTCAATGCCAACCAGATTTCTAACTTCTTCATTTAACACTATGTCTACCATATCAATCCGGAAGCACTCTTCCTCGTCGGTGGGTAACTTCATAGCCTTAAAAACATTAAAAGTGACCTCTTGGTTATGCACTCTCATTGTTAACTATCCTTTCTGGACATCTATAAAAGTTCCCCCCGTGGCTAGAAAAGGTCTCCCAAGGATGATTGGTATGTTTCTATCCTCTTCGTAGTCTAAGTGATGGATCTGTCAGCAAGCTGTAGTGATATATTCGTTGGCTTTGGAGTAGGCAATCCCAATTGATTGAATATAGACAAAGACATCAAATTTATGCTCGCCCCTAAGTCACACATGTATTTGTTGAAAGACAACTTTTCGATGGAGCATGGTATTGTGAAACTGCCCGGGTCCTTAAGCTTTGGAGGTAGCTTACGCTGTAGCACTGCACTGCACTCTTCTGTCAAGGCCACTGTCTCATAGTCTTCAAATCGTTTCTTCCTTGATAGAATGCCCTTCATAAATTTCGCGTAACTTAGCATCTTGTTGACGTATGTCATACTCCATCCTATATGTTTTGATGATGGCCATATTATTCCTCTAATCATGTTCTATGAAATTTCAGGAAGAGAAATGGCATTAAAGGAACATCGAGGAGAAAAATATAAAACTTGAAGTCTTTGAAGGATGAAACGGCATTTTGAGTCCTAGGAAATATATGTAAGATTTTAGCATTAATTACTTGTCAATACAAGGCTTTAGGACATGTGCGTTATATACATATAATTATATCCCGTGCTAAATATTGGTACACTAAGATAATATAGCAAGTGATTAAGGTAAGTCATTAGTTATTTCCACTGACCCATTATATAGTAAACATGACATCTTAGTTAGTTAAGGAAATACCATGAAACATGCATCATATAATTACTCTACGATCTAAGGAGTCTATCGGTCACTTCCACCGAACCAATTTCTGGTAAATCAACTATGATATCCTGATTGATCATGCGTTATATAATTACTTAAATTAAGGAAAGTGATTAGATTGGTTCTAGCCCATTATATGTTAACTCGTTATGGATATAATCTTAGTGGTTGTAGACTGCAGAATATGGTAATTAATATGCCTATAATTATGCTATAAATGTATATATAAAATCTACATATCTTCGTAAAACGGGACATGATTTAGGAGATATGTTGTAAACATGTGACGAGCTCTTAATCAGGCATAAATTCTTCTCCAATCATTGATATATCGTGACATCATGGGAAACTATAAGAGATATGATATTCACCATGTGAAGAGCACTAAATCTGGCCTAATTTTTTATCAATCACACGGGTGTATTATATAGCCTGAAAGAGTCTCGGCAATGGCATAATCTGGATATGATTCTAAAATGCATGATTTGTGTAAAAATGTTTCAAACGGTCACATTACAAACTAGTCTTCATGCAATGGAAATGTACTAGGTTTACCTATAAAAGAACTGGACTTATTGAAAAGAAAATAAGAAATAGAGACTGCTCACATTAATATCATACATACAGTAATCTTGTTGACTTCTTCCTACTGTTCACTGCAACTATATTGAAAAAGTTACTGTTGGTGATCTTGTAGCAAATACTCTGGTAATATCTTTCTTACATATCATCGCATACTAGAGCCTTGCATTGTTAAGTGATAAATTGCTTAGATCATTAGACCTCTATTGTGTATTTTGAATTTCTCATACAAATCAATATTATCTGAATTGTAATCCAGTTTGGATTATTGTACTGTTACAATCAAGTTCGAAGAAAGCATAGGTGCTTGTGGGTGCATAGGTGCACAAGGAGCAAAGGTGCTCAAGTGGTTGAAACTTGTATTGTAATTGAAAGTATTTAATAAAAGTGAGTCTCCAATACTAGTTGGTATTGGACGTGGATTAGGCTACTATTATAGAGGGTAGTAGTTGAACCACGTAAAAATTCCTGTGTTCATGTGATTGCATATTGTGTTATTATATCATTCTGCAAACTATCCAACAGCCTGCATTCAATATCTATAAAATTGCACAACTAATTTAGCAAATTGTTTTCACATAATCACCTCCTGAAAAAGGTTAAGTTTTTAAATTAAGTATTTTGGAAAGTGTTAAATCAATTCAACAACTGGTCATAACATTTCAATTCATAAAGGATTTAGAATCCATCTCGCTGCATTCAATAACCAAAGGAATTTTTATTTGATCAAAAGTTGGACATAGTTTGTTCCTACACTTATTCAACCCTATTGGGTAAAATCAAATTACGCACAACACGCAAGTATACGTGGTCAACAAGTAATAAAGTGAAAGTAGAGTATCGTTCCCACGAGAAATTGTTTAATAAAAATCACCAAGTACTAACTCGTAACCAACTCAATCTTATTTAAACAAATGAATTTCAAATTATATAATTAAACTAATTCTAATTACCACTAGTTAAATTAAGATTATGGAGATTTAAGATCACAACTTCACTTATTGCTTCATTTAAGTTAACACACTTCTCATCAATTATTCTCTATCCTGAATTGTTAATCAAGAACACTAAAGCAGATAAAACCACCTTTCGATGCATAATACCCATACTCACTTAAATCTATAGATGATAGAATTAAGCAAGACACCCTAATTAACTAATCCACTATATCTCTATGTGAATTACAATTAAAAAGGATTTAAAGCACAAGTTCTCTATAAGATTGCATATGGCGTAAAGGCATATCTCTATCCTAAACACGAATCATGAATTCCATCTATACAGAAATCACAAACACATGCCATCATGATCAGATCTAAATCTATACTTCATCTCTCGAGTTCATATAGATTATCACGGTAATTAATGGCCAATCAATTAAACAATTAATTCCAAATCACAATAGACAATCCTCACAATAGAATATAATAATTGATAGCGAAGCATATTAAAATAAATTACACAATAAGATCCGTTGTAATCTCAAACAAAGAATTATTTCATTGAATTAAAACTAAGAATCCACACTTGAATACACATTAAAAGACAAAAATAAGAGTAGAGTAAAGAATAAATCTGTTGTCAGCAAATCTTCATCTTCCTCAAGCTCCTGCTCTTGATCTTCAATGATCTCCAAGTTGCTTCAATCTCCAACTTTAATAAGAACTAGGGTTTTACTCCTAATCTACTATAATCTAATTTAATGGAATAGTTCAAAACTAGCCTTTATCTTCCCTCTTTTATGCCTCTCATCATGTATTTATAGTTCTAATGGACACCCTAGCAAGTTAGGCAACTAAGAATCCTATTCTAACTCAATTTGGACATCAAATAACCCAAATAAGTTGCTTCCCCACTGATCGGCGCGCCCCAAGCTGTTCTTAGGCCATTTTAGGTGTACACCGCGCTACAGTGTCAGAAATTCTGGTGGCCTAGCGCGCCCCGCGCTGTTCCTAGCGCGGTCCGCGCTACTCTGTTTTCTGCTGTGATGTCCTTTGGTAAAACATGCATAACTTTTGATCCGCTAGGAGTTATGGGGCCTGTCACCTATCAAATCGAAGATATCGATGAGATCTACAACTTTCATTCTTTGAAAATTGACAGATTCTGGATGGATCAAGATCGAAATCGGGCTTGAATAGATGCTATGTAAATTGCAAGCAGGACAACTTCGAGCTTTGATCTTTGTTGATATAAAGGCCATAACTCTCGTATTCGAACTCCGATCGGGACAATTCAAGATATTCCGGAAAGCTAAGAAGTAGATCTACAATAAAATTCAAGTTCGAAATCGAGAACATGCATCCAACTTGGTGCTAAAAGTCCTTCAATATTTCCTTCTTGCATTTGCTTACATATTTTAGTACAGAAGATGTCTGAATTGCTTTTCCTTGCTTCTTCATGCCAATGTCGTGTCATAGCCTACAAAATAACATAAACTGTAAGAAATAAACACACAATGCATGCAAAGTAACTACAAAACATAGGTTTAAGAAACTAATTCAAGTAATAGATACCGAATAAGTAGGTATAAAACCTACTTATCAAATACCCCCAAACTTAAACAGTTGCTTGTCCTCAAGCAAAAACACAAAACAACAATGCTATGCAATGCAACTAATCTACATGCCTACGAATCCAGCAGTAATGACAGAAATAAGTCTATTCAACCGGCCTTAGAGAAATCAAGTAAACATGATAATACATCATATCAAAACAAATCATTAACTTCCCAATCAATCATCAAATCTTAGAATATTATCACTAATATAGTGCGTGTGTGCTCCACAACAATGTTAACTGATATAAAATCAAATTTAACACATAACAAGTCTCTTCGAAGGCATCATATAGTGTAAACTCAAGAAATCTAAAAATAAGCTAGATCTAACTAAAATCAATCAATTACCAATATCGAAGGTCAACATGGGATACTTATGCTTTATTTTTCATCAACGGGGGCTTTTTTCTCTTATTTTCCATTTTGTTCATTTTTTTTCTTTTAGTTTATATACAAATAGCTATGCAATGTCTTATTCCCTTAGGCTTTTCAATGTTACCTTAACGAGCTTTCGACCAACGACTCCCAGACCATTAAGACCTTAGGGCACTAGGTGTAAATACAATCCCCTCGGGCTTACTTACTCAAGTAACAAAGGCCACAAAACTAGACAAGCATGCCACGATGTTTATTCATACTTTTTTTTTCTTTTTTTTATAGCTTATATACCCCAAATATTCTCCCAAACTTAGGTTCTTGTCTAACTTTAGCCATCACTACTTATTCTTGTCATTTTTTCATTCAAACTAGCATTATCCTTTAGAGTCCCATTATGTATCAATTTAAACTTAATCAATCAACAAGTTGTTTTTACTGTGCTATCCTTATTATACTAGTTTCAAACAGAAATAGACTCAATTCATAACAAGAAATCACATCAAAGCTCTAATAGTCAGTACTATACTTGTCTACCCAATTCCAATCTCATCATTGGCCAAAACAAACTATAAATATCAAACAGCTGGACTCATGCAAGATGTATTAAATGTTATATAAACATAGTAAACTAACTACTAATTTTTCAATTTTTTAATTTTTTTTTCAAGAAACTGAATGCAAAAACTAAATGTAACAATATGAACTACAATGTAAATAACTAACTATATGCAATACGACACTAAAATCCCCCCCAAACTTAAACTAGACATTGTCCTCAATGACTGAAATAGGAAAAATTAAAGTAGAGGACTTCCCTGAAAATATAGCAATCCTCCTCCTTATCCGCTAAGTTTGGAGAATAGGTTAGGCACATGGAACAAATTGGGCACCACACTTGAATTTGACTTGCATAACCTTTCCACAATCTTTTGCCTGTCCATTGAACCTCCAATACCTACAATGAAGAGAGACAACATGGATTCGAATAACACTTTGGATTGGAAAGAGAACTTAATAAGCAAATTATTTCCTATCTACTAAATAAACTAATAAAGCATATAAATATAAAAATTTCTGGGTTGCTTCCTAGTTAGTGCTTGAATTATAGTCTTTCTGCCTGACTTTGTCTGGTCACGCTATCCAATTTCCCTTTGATAATTGAGGAACCCTCCATCCATCGGAAATAATATAGCTTTTGGTAGGTTCCCATTTGTGATGGCCAATGCATCAAAGTCACCTAGCATGCTCTGATTTGGTATGATCTCAATCAAGAACATCCCACAGCTAGGTGTTTTCTCCATTGTGTATGTGATCACTTTGGGGCATGGAAGCTTGTCACACACAATGGGCTCTTCGTCTATCTTCTCTTTGTCATCCCACCATGGATTCAAAATTGTACTCGCTCTTATGTCATCAAGAGCTTCGCCGACGACATGACTACCAAGTGGGCATGATTTTGCAAATCTGACTGACTCTTTGATCTTTGGTGGAGGCCCATTTAGATCTTCGTCGACATCTATTTTATTATCCCAAATTTTCTCCACACTTTCGATATCTTGTGGCTCATTCAGTCGTAAATTTGGTTCGAGTTCTTCATAAATTTCGTCCTCCATGTTATAAAGCCAAGTGTTTGGAGGAAGGCTGCTTATGGCTTTGGTCATTTGCTCTATCTGATCCTTAAGATTTTGAATTGACCTCGCTTGATTACTCATCTTCTCCTCATTTGAAGCTATGAACTTGGACAAAATTTCCTCCAGCCTTGAATTTTCTATTTCAGTCTCGGAAGCCATGTATTGAGGACCATTGGTTGATGTAGTGACGAGTTGTTCCATCTGATTATTAAAATTTTTGGTTGACAACTCTTGGCTAATCCTCATCTCCTCTAGGTTTGCTATGCCCTTCAATATTACATCCCTTGGATTTGGCTTTTCTTCTTGTGGCAATGGAGGTGGACATGAAAATTCCGGTGTGTATGATGGATTTGGAGCAAAGTATTGGTCTTCATAAGTATAGCTCCATGACGAATCCGGGTGATACCCCCAAACTTGATGATAATTAGCATATGTATAATCGTTGAGGTATTCACCACTGTGTTGTCCCGGCCCAAAACTAACGGTGCATTGATGACTCAGATGATTACCAACACAATAATTGCAATTAACTGCTATCCTTCGATCACGTTGGGCTGCAACAACGTCCAACCTCCTCGAAAGTATCTCAAGTTGCGCTGATAATGCAGAAAATGCATTGAGACCATCAATCCCTGCTCTCCTTGGCTGAGTCGTTCTCTTATACGGCCATTGATAATTAAATTCCGCCATGGTACCTGAAAAGAAAGAAAAATAGGAAGAGAATTAAATAAAAAGGAAAAAAATGTTTAAATTAAGACTAATTTGATTGAAGCTAATATTGGCAAAAATATATTAACTAATTCCCCGGCAACGGCACCAAAAACTTGTTGGGTAAAATCTAATTACGCACAACACGCAAGTATACGTGGTCAACAAGTAATAAAGTGAAAGTAGAGTATCGTTCCCACGAGAAATTGTTTAATAAAAATCACCAAGTACTAACTCGTAACCAACTCAATCTTATTTAAACAAATGAATTTCAAATTATATAATTAAACTAATTCTAATTACCACTAGTTAAATTAAGATTATGGAGATTTAAGATCACAACTTCACTTATTGCTTCATTTAAGTTAACACACTTCTCATCAATTATTCTCTATCCTGAATTGTTAATCAAGAACACTAAAGCAGATAAAACCACCTTTCGATGCATAATACCCATACTCACTTAAATCTATAGATGATAGAATTAAGCAAGACACCCTAATTAACTAATCCACTATATCTCTATGTGAATTACAATTAAAAAGGATTTAAAGCACAAGTTCTCTATAAGATTGCATATGGCGTAAAGGCATATCTCTATCCTAAACACGAATCATGAATTCCATCTATACAGAAATCACAAACACATGCCATCATGATCAGATCTAAATCTATACTTCATCTCTCGAGTTCATATAGATTATCACGGTAATTAATGGCCAATCAATTAAACAATTAATTCCAAATCACAATAGACAATCCTCACAATAGAATATAATAATTGATAGCGAAGCATATTAAAATAAATTACACAATAAGATCCGTTGTAATCTCAAACAAAGAATTATTTCATTGAATTAAAATTAAGAATCCACACTTGAATACACATTAAAAGACAAAAATAAGAGTAGAGTAAAGAATAAATCTGTTGTCAGCAAATCTTCATCTTCCTCAAGCTCCTGCTCTTGATCTTCAATGATCTCCAAGTTGCTTCAATCTCCAACTTTAATAAGAACTAGGGTTTTACTCCTAATCTACTATAATCTAATTTAATGGAATCGTTCAAAACTAGCCTTTATCTTCCCTCTTTTATGCCTCTCATAATGTATTTATAGTTCTAATGGACACCCTAGCAAGTTAGGCAACTAAGAATCCTATTCTAACTCAATTTGGACATCAAATAACCCAAATAAGTTGCTTCCCCACTGATCGGCGCGCCCCAAGCTGTTCTTAGGCCATTTTAGGTGTACACCGCGCTACAGTGTCAGAAATTCTGGTGGCCTAGCGCGCCCCGCGCTGTTCCTAGCGCGGTCCGCGCTACTCTGTTTTTTGCTGTGATGTCCTTTGGTAAAACATGCATAACTTTTGATCCGCTAGGAGTTATGGGGCCTGCCACCTATCAAATCGAAGATATCGATGAGATCTACAACTTTCATTCTTTGAAAATTGAAAGATTCTGGCTGGATCAAGATCAAAATCGGGCTTGAATAGATGCTATGTAAATTGCAAGCAGGACAACTTCGAGCTTTGATCTTTGTTGATATAAAGGCCATAACTCTCGTATTCGAACTCCGATCGGGACAATTCAAGATGTTCCGGAAAGCTAAGAAGTAGATCTACAATAAAATTCAAGTTTGAAATCGAGAACATGCATCCAACTTGGTGCTAAAAGTCCTTCAATATTCCCTTCTTGCATTTGCTTACATATTTTAGTACAGAAGATGTCTGAATTGCTTTTCCTTGCTTCTTCATGCCAATGTCGTGTCATAGCCTACAAAATAACATAAAATGTAAGAAATAAACACACAATGCATGCAAAGTAACTACAAAACATAGGTTTAAGAAACTAATTCAAGTAATAGATTCCGAATAAGTAGGTATAAAACCTAATTATCAAATACCCCCAAACTTAAACAGTTGCTTGTCCTCAAGCAAAAACACAAAACAACAATACTATGCAATGCAACTAATCTACATGCCTACGAATCCAGCAGTAATGACAGAAATAAGTCTATTCAACCGGCCTTAGAGAAATCAAGTAAACATGATAATACATCATATCAAAACAAATCATTAACTTCCCAATCAATCATCAAATCTTAGAATATTATCACTAATATAGTGCGTGTGTGCTCCACAACAATGTTAACTGATATAAAATCAAATTTAACACATAACAAGTCTCTTCGAAGGCATCATATAGTGTAAACTCAAGAAATCTAAAAATAAGCTAGATCTAACTAAAATCAATCAATTACCAATATCGAAGGTCAACATGGGATACTTATGCTTTATTTTTCATCAACGGGGGCTTTTTTCTCTTATTTTCCATTTTGTTCATTTTTTTTCTTTTAGTTTATATACAAATAGCTATGCAATGTCTTATTCCCTTAGGCTTTTCAATGTTACCTTAACGAGCTTTCGACCAACGACTCCCAGACCATTAAGACCTTAGGGCACTAGGTGTAAATACAATCCCCTCGGGCTTACTTACTCAAGTAACAAAGGCCACAAAACTAGACAAGCATGCCACGATGTTTATTCATACTTTTTTTTTCTTTTTTTTATAGCTTATATACCCCAAATATTCTCCCAAACTTAGGTTCTTGTCTAACTTTAGCCATCACTACTTATTCTTGTCATTTTTTCATTCAAACTAGCATTATCCTTTAGAGTCCCATTATGTATCAATTTAAACTTAATCAATCAACAAGTTGTTTTTACTGTGCTATCCTTATTATACTAGTTTCAAACAGAAATAGACTCAATTCATAACAAGAAATCACATCAAAGCTCTAATAGTCAGTACTATACTTGTCTACCCAATTCCAATCTCATCATTGGCCAAAACAAACTATAAATATCAAACAGCTGGACTCATGCAAGATGTATTAAATGTTATATAAACATAGTAAACTAACTACTAATTTTTCAATTTTTTAATTTTTTTTTCAAGAAACTGAATGCAAAAACTAAATGTAACAATATGAACTACAATGTAAATAACTAACTATATGCAATACGACACTAAAATCCCCCCCAAACTTAAACTAGACATTGTCCTCAATGACTGAAATAGGAAAAATTAAAGTAGAGGACTTCCCTGAAAATATAGCAATCCTCCTCCTTATCCGCTAAGTTTGGAGAATAGGTTAGGCACATGGAACAAATTGGGCACCACACTTGAATTTGACTTGCATAACCTTTCCACAATCTTTTGCCTGTCCATTGAACCTCCAATACCTACAATGAAGAGAGACAACATGGATTCGAATAACACTTTGGATTGGAAAGAGAACTTAATAAGCAAATTATTTCCTATCTACTAAATAAACTAATAAAGCATATAAATATAAAAATTTCTGGGTTGCTTCCTAGTTAGTGCTTGAATTATAGTCTTTCTGCCTGACTTTGTCTGGTCACGCTATCCAATTTCCCTTTGATAATTGAGGAACCCTCCATCCATCGGAAATAATATAGCTTTTGGTAGGTTCCCATTTGTGATGGCCAATGCATCAAAGTCACCTAGCATGCTCTGATTTGGTATGATCTCAATCAAGAACATCCCACAGCTAGGTGTTTTCTCCATTGTGTATGTGATCACTTTGGGGCATGGAAGCTTGTCACACACAATGGGCTCTTCGTCTATCTTCTCTTTGTCATCCCACCATGGATTCAAAATTGTACTCGCTCTTATGTCATCAAGAGCTTCGCCGACGACATGACTACCAAGTGGGCATGATTTTGCAAATCTGACTGACTCTTTGATCTTTGGTGGAGGCCCATTTAGATCTTCGTCGACATCTATTTTATTATCCCAAATTTTCTCCACACTTTCGATATCTTGTGGCTCATTCAGTCGTAAATTTGGTTCGAGTTCTTCATCAATTTCGTCCTCCATGTTATAAAGCCAAGTGTTTGGAGGAAGGCTGCTTATGGCTTTGGTCATTTGCTCTATCTGATCCTTAAGATTTTGAATTGACCTCGCTTGATTACTCATCTTCTCCTCATTTGAAGCTATGAACTTGGACAAAATTTCCTCCAGCCTTGAATTTTCTATTTCAGTCTCGGAAGCCATGTATTGAGGACCATTGGTTGATGTAGTGACGAGTTGTTCCATCTGATTATTAAAATTTTTGGTTGACATCTCTTGGCTAATCCTCATCTCCTCTAGGTTTGCTATGCCCTTCAATATTACATCCCTTGGATTTGGCTTTTCTTCTTGTGGCAATGGAGGTGGACATGAAAATTCCGGTGTGTATGATGGATTTGGAGCAAAGTATTGGTCTTCATAAGTATAGCTCCATGACGAATCCGGGTGATACCCCCAAACTTGATGATAATTAGCATATGTATAATCGTTGAGGTATTCACCACTGTGTTGTCCCGGCCCAAAACTAACGGTGCATTGATGACTCGGATGATTACCAACACAATAATTGCAATTAACTGCTATCCTTCGATCACGTTGGGCTGCAACAACGTCCAACCTCCTCGAAAGTATCTCAAGTTGCGCTGATAATGCAGAAAATGCATTGAGACCATCAATCCCTGCTCTCCTTGGCTGAGTCATTCTCTTATACGGCCATTGATAATTAAATTCCGCCATGGTACCTGAAAAGAAAGAAAAATAGGAAGAGAATTAAATAAAAAGGAAAAAAATGTTTAAATTAAGACTAATTTGATTGAAGCTAATATTGGCAAAAATATATTAACTAATTCCCCGGCAACGGCACCAAAAACTTGTTGGGTAAAATCTAATTACGCACAACACGCAAGTATACGTGGTTAACAAGTAATAAAGTGAAAGTAGAGTATCGTTCCCACGAGGAATTGTTTAATAAAAATCACCAAGTACTAACTCGTAACCAACTCAATCTTATTTAAACAAATGAATTTCAAATTATATAATTAAACTAATTCTAATTACCACTAGTTAAATTAAGATTATGGAGATTTAAGATCACAACTTCACTTATTGCTTCATTTAAGTTAACACACTTCTCATCAATTATTCTCTATCCTGAATTGTTAATCAAGAACACTAAAGCAGATAAAACCACCTTTCGATGCATAATACTCATACTCACTTAAATCTATAGATGATAGAATTAAGCAAGACACCCTAATTAACTAATCCACTATATCTCTATGTGAATTACAATTAAAAAGGATTTAAAGCACAAGTTCTCTATAAGATTGCATATGGCGTAAAGGCATATCTCTATCCTAAGCACGAATCATGAATTCCATCTATACAGAAATCACAAACACATGCCATCATGATCAGATCTAAATCTATACTTCATCTCTCGAGTTCATATAGATTATCACGGTAATTAATGGCCAATCAATTAAACAATTAAGTCCAAATCACAATAGACAATCCTCACAATAGAATATAATAATTGATAGCGAAGCATATTAAAATAAATTACACAATAAGATCCGTTGTAATCTCAAACAAAGAATTATTTCATTGAATTAAAACTAAGAATCCACACTTGAATACACATTAAAAGACAAAAATAAGAGTAGAGTAAAGAATAAATCTGTTGTCAGCAAATCTTCATCTTCCTCAAGCTCCTGCTCTTGATCTTCAATGATCTCCAAGTTGCTTCAATCTCCAACTTTAATAAGAACTAGGGTTTTACTCCTAATCTACTATAATCTAATTTAATGGAATCGTTCAAAACTAGCCTTTATCTTCCCTCTTTTATGCCTCTCATCATGTATTTATAGTTCTAATGGACACCCTAGCAAGTTAGGCAACTAAGAATCCTATTCTAACTCAATTTGGACATCAAATAACCCAAATAAGTTGCTTCCCCACTGATCGGCGCGCCCCACGCTGTTCTTAGGCCATTTTAGGTGTACACCGCGCTACAGTGTCAGAAATTCTGGTGGCCTAGCGCGCCCCGCGCTGTTCCTAGCGCGGTCCGCGCTACTCTATTTTCTGCTGTGATGTCCTTTGGTAAAACATGCATAACTTTTGATCCGCTAGGAGTTATGGGGCCTGCCACCTATCAAATCGAAGATATCGATGAGATCTACAACTTTCATTCTTTGAAAATTGACAGATTCTGGCTGGATCAAGATCGAAATCGGGCTTGAATAGATGCTATGTAAATTGCAAGCAGGACAACTTTGAGCTTTGATCTTTGTTGATAAAAAGGCCATAATTCTCGCATCCGAACTCCAATTGAGACGATTCAAGATGTTCCGAAAAGCTAAGAAGTAGATCTACAATAAAATCCAAGTTCGAAGCCGAGAACATGCATTCAACTTGGTGTTAAAAGTCCTTCAATATTTCCTTCTTGCATTTGCTTGCGTATTTTAGTCCAAAAGATATCCGAATTGCTTTTCCTTGCTTCTTCATGCCAATGTCGTGTCATAGCCTACAAAATAACATAAAATATATGAAATGAACACACAATGCATGCAAAGTAACTACAAAACATAGGTTTAAGCAACTAATTCAAGTAATAGATACCGGATAAGTAGGTATAAAACCTACTTATCAAACCCCCCTTCTAAGTGTGCCTACTTAAATTTTATTTGGTATCAGGGCTTGGCTCTACTTATCTTGGTCTTAAAGGTGACTTGTAGGGGAAGATTCTATCATGGAACAATTTGGAAATGCTCATCAAGAAGGACAATCAACAAACCGACCTCCGTTACTCTTCGAAACAGAGAACTACAATTTCTAGAAATTCCGAATGAGGATCTATCTTAAGCGAGACCCATGAGAATGGTGGGTGGTAGAGAATGGACCGGTGATCCCAAGGAAAGATGACGACACTCCAAAAACTCTACTCAAGATGGACTCAACTGAAACCTATATGGTTTCATACGATTCAAAGGCAATGAAAACACTTCTCAGCGGCATGGTACAATCCAAAATCGATAAAGTCTCATCATGCAACACATCAAAGGAGATATGAGATACTCTAGTGGTGAGTTATGAAGGAACATCCAAAGTACGAGAAGTTAAGTTAAGCATGCTCATGCATGATTATGAAATGTTTAAGCTAGAAAAAGACGAAACAATTAAAATGGCTCAAGCACGATTTCTAGTACTCATAAATTCCTTGAAGTTGCTCGACAAATCAATTCCACAAAGTGAAATCAATCATAAGCAACTTCGGGCTATGCCCAAAAGGTTTGCATCCAAAATTAATACTCTTCAAGATTCTGTAAATATTTCTTCCATGGACAGTTTAACTCTCTTTGGTGAACTAGAAGAATATGAACATCAATTAAAAAGATATGATGACGAGGAAGAAGTTCCTCAAAAGAAAGTATTAGCATTAAATGCAGAAATTGAAGAGGAACTTGAAGATAACTCAGATGATGAAATAGCTATGATCTCAAGAAGACTCAAAGGATTACTTTAGGGAAAGAACAAAAGGAAGAACACATTCAATTCAAACAAACTCAAAACCAAGCAAGCTGAAGAAACATGTTTTGAATGTGGACGACCAGGACACTTCAAGAAGGACTATTTCCAACTCAAGAACAAAGGAAAGCAAAGTACTAAAGAGATCAAAAAGAACAAAGCCTTCTTAACTTGGAGTGACGATGAAGAATCCAAAGTGGAGATAGATGCAAATAATGACCTAGCTCAAGTATGCTTCATGGGACTTGAAAGTAAATCTAGTGAGGTATCTCTATCTGATATTATTATTTTGAAACAATAAAATGAAAAGCTAAAAGAAAAAAATGCGTACTTAAAGGATCTAGTAAACACGCTAATGGGCGAAGTTGAATCACTAATAGATGAAAAGAAGGAAATAGAGAAAATAACACACACGAATGAAGAAAATGTATTAGCTACAAAAAATGACTATTTAGATAACTACAACAAAATACTTTTTAACAATGTAAAACAATTAAATGATGAAGTTGAAATATTAACAAATGAGATAAAGACGAGAGACGTATGCATTGATGCATTTAGTGACGAGTCTTGTAGAAAAACACCTCCAACTAATGAACTTCAAAAGGAAATAGAATCACTAAAACTTTCCTTAGCTAAATTTGTACATGGTGAAGAAAATTTAAATGTCATGTTTGGGAAACAAAGACCTAGTTATGATAAACAAGGCATTGGATATAATCCAATATATAGAAAAGAAGTAGAAATACTTAAGTTTAAATCATCATTTAAATTAAATTATTGTACGCCATTCACTACATGCAAAAATTGTGGCACTAAAGGACATTTAGAGATAAATTGTTTAAAGAAGAAAAATAACATTAGAAGTAAAACATTATGGGTAAAGAAAAATAATGTGAATTCAACTAACACAAATGGACCCAAAAAGATATGGGTACCAAAAAGATAAATTGCACCTTCTTTGAACATGTATGTTTTAAGGCAAAAGTCTCTTCTCAAAAGTGGATTCTTGTCAGCGGATGCTCACGCCACATGACGGGTGACAAATCAAAGTTTGTGGAACTAAATATCAAAAAGAAACATGGAACTGTCGCGTTTGGAGATAATCGTTCATGTGAAATAGTGGGGAAAGGTGAAATCGGCAATGGTAAGGTTAATATTAATAATGGTCATCTTGTTAATAGTTTAGAATTTAATCTTATCAATGTCAGTCAACTAATGGATAATGAACATCAAGTAAATTTTGAAAAAGATAAATGTATAATTTCACATGGTATTAACAATGCTACTTTAGTTGCCCAAAGAGAAGGGAATATATACACTATTGGTTTTGAGCAACAGGAGGAAGAATTATGCCCCTCCACAATTCAAGATGAAACAAATCTATGACATAGAAGAACGTGACATGTTCATATGGACCTAATCAAAAAGCTATCATCAAAGAACTTAGTGAAAGGATTACCCAAAATGAATTTTGAGAAGAAAGGAATTTGTGAACCCTGTCAACTCGAAAAACAAGTAAGAACATCATTCACAGTCAAGAACATGGTATCAACTTCTTCTCCTTTACAATTACTCCATCTTGATTTATTTGGACCCGAAAGGCATGCTAGTCTAAATGGTAAATTTTACGCATTTGTGATAGTTGATGATTTTTCTAGATACACATGGGTACTATTTCTTAGAACCAAAAATGAAGCATTTAAAGAGTTTAAAAAGCTAATTAGAAACTTGGAAACAAAATATAGTCTAAATCTCATAAAAATTAGAAGTGATCATGGTACTGAATTTCAAAAGGATTTTATTATATTTTGTAATAAAAAAGGAATTACTCATGAGTTCCCAGCACCTAGAACTCCTCAACAAAATAGAGTGGTGGAAAGGAAAAATTGAACATTACAAGAAACAACTAGAACCCTAATTCAAGAAAGTAAGCTTCCAAAGAAATTTTGGGCCGAAGCTATAAATACATCATGTTATGTACTAAATAGAGTGTTAATCCGTCCAATTATCTTGAAAACACCCTATGAATTATTAAATAATAGACTTCCTAATATAAGTTATTTCAAAGTATTTGGATCTAAATATTTTATTCTTAACACTAGTGAGAATTTGGGTAAGTTTGACGCTAGATCATATAAGGGAATATTCATTGGCTACTCTCAACATAGTAAAGCATATTGTATATATAATGTTCAAAGGATGTGTATCGAAGAATCTATACATATTAAATTCAATGAGACTTACCATGATATTCCAAAAGAAAGAGAAGAAGATGCAGGTAATTTAGAAGTTGCTGCAAATCCAACCTACTATATAAAGAAAAATAGCAAGTCGATGGAACCTATCCAGCAAGCTAGATTAGACGAGCAGCAGGACCAGGAACCTATTCAGCAAGCTGAATATGAAGACCAGGAACCTATCCAGCAAGCTGGATTAAACGAACGACAAAACCATAATCCAGAAGTTACTGAAAATCAACAAGAAGAAGTGATCCATGACATTCAACTTCCAAAATTAGCAAGATACATCAAAAATCATCCTCCCGATAACATTATTGGCAACATAAATGAAGGAGTTACTACAAGAAGAGGAGCATAAAATATGTGTGCCTTTTCAGCATTCCTATCCCAAATTGAACCAAAGAATGCCAAAGAATCCATACTTGACGAAAATTGGCTACTAGCAATGCAAGAAGAGCTACAAAAATTCGAAAGATGCCAAGTTTGGGAGTTGATGCCTCCTCCAAAAGATGCATCCATTATTGGAACCAAATGGGTATTAAAAAATAAACTTGACGAGTATGGAACAATTATAAGAAATAATGCTAGATTAGTGGCTCAAGGGTACAACCAACAAGAAGGAATAGACTATGAAGAAACATTTGCCCTGTAGCCCGATTAGAATCCATTAGAATATTGTTAGCATTTGCGTGCTTCAAAAAGTTCAAACTACACCAAATGAATGTCAAAAGCGACTTCCTCAACGGTTCTATAAATGAAGAAGTATACATAAAACAGCCTCCTGGATTTGAGCATGAAAAGTTCCTACATTACGCATACAAACTGAAGAAGGCACTCTATGGACTCAAACAAGCTCCAACATAAGAGGTAAAATCGACTCTACTCTATTTATTAAATGTCAAAATAAAGATATCAACATTGTATAAATATATGTAGACAATATAATAGTTGGTGCTACTAATAACTTTCTTTGTGAGTGGTTTTCCAAATGCATGCACAAGGAGTTTGACATGAGCTTAATGGGAGAACTCAATTACTTTCTGGGCCTTCAAATCAAACAAAATCAGGAAGGTATTTTTATTCATCAAACTAAGTATACAAAAGAACTACTTAAGAGATTCAGTTTTGACAACTCAAATCCAAAGACCACACTAATGAGCACATTAACAAAATCACAGCAGATGCAAAAGGTATGGATGTGGAAGTAACAAAATATAGGGTATGGTCGGATCCTTATTATATTTAACTGCCTCCAGACCTGATATAATGTACAATGTTTGTCTATGTGCTCGCTTTCAAGAATAACCCAAAGAATCACATTTACAAGCTGTTAAACGAATATTATATTTGAGTGGTACCACAAATTTAGGATTATTTTACCCAAAATGTAACAATTTTGATCTAATGGGTTACTCAGACGCTGACTATGCAGGTTGTCAAATAGATAGAAAAAGCACACGCGGTGCTTGTACATTTCTAGGACAAAGCCTTGTCTCATGGCATAGTAAGAAGCAAACATCAGTTGCTCTATCCACCACTGAGGGTGAATATTTAGCTGCAGAGAGTTGCTGCTCCCAAATTTTATGGATGCGTTAAACACTATGTGACTTTGATATTTTGTGTGAAAATGTGCCTATATACTGTAACATTCCAGATTTTAATTATAATTTTAAATATTTATTGAATTATATAAATATTTAATGGATGTGTTTATCATCGAATAAATATGTGTTTAATTTGATTTGAGTTGATTGATTAATTATTTGTTAATTAAATAATTAAGGAGTTAAGAAATTAATTGTTATGGGTTAATATTCTAATTTAATTTAATAATTAAGTTAGAGAGTTTATAATAATTAAATGAATTATTATATTTTGATTTTTATTTGTAATTTAAAATGAAGTGTTTGTTGATTAAATAAAATTATAATTATAAAAAAAATTATAATTATGTGGTATTGATATATGTGTTAAAGTAATTTAATAAATTAGTATTAGATTTAATTAAATTGATTATCAAAATTTAATTAAATAGAAGTGTGACAAATAACTTTACTATAAAGGAGTTATTAAAATAAAATAAAGGAGTTTAATTAGTTTTTTTTTGCTAAACAAGCCTTAATGCATATTAAGACTTTAATCTAATAGTATTTTATCAAACAAGGTGTAAGAGTTAATGTGTTATTTTTAATTAGCCTAGCCAAACAAGCCTTATGACTTTTGATTTTCAAAACTTAGATAACTGATATCAGTTATATCTAGAGTTATATTATATAATTAATATATATTATTACTATTTTATGTTATATTATACTACGTAAGATAGAATAGAGAAGAAAGACTTAGAAGGAAGAAAAAGAAGAAAAGGAGAAAAGTGATAGAGAACTTGAGGGATTCTAGAGAGGATTTGAGAAAGAAATTGGGAAAAGAAGCTTGAGAATCCAAGATAGCCATCATCTTCTTCTAAATTAAGGTATCATCTTGCTCCTATTTTCTAAAAACTATAGTTATCCTCTTCTCCAAAAAGTTCTCTGTAAAATAATTGTAAAAGATGAATTGTTGGTGTATATAGTTTTATATGATAATTGATTGTTGTAAAACTATTTTTCATATGTTATGTGTGGTTATAATCAATTAATTCATGTATATATGTAATTTGTGAAGAAAACTATATTACAGAGTGTTTATATGAAATTTTATGAATATGGATTAGTTTAAAATAAAATTAAGGTTTGATTAGTTGTTAATATATATATATATATATATATATATATATAGATTGACTATTGATTTTGAAAGTAGATGAATAAACATAAACATGATAGTTTGAATTAATGGTTTTGGTTGAAAAACAAAGTTACAGTGATGAGTTTCATTAAAAATGTCAAAAATAGAGTTTTTGTCAAAAACATTGAAATTGAGTGTTATAAAGTTGATGTTTATGTTATTATATGTATAAAAACAAGTTAAGAGTATTGAAATTATGTTTATATAAAGTCTATATGTGTATTACATGTTAATTAGTTTGTTAGATTGGAGCTTGTAGGTCAATTTGGCTTTTTGTTTATACTGTTACCGAGGCTGTCGTCGAAGTCTGGAGTTTGGCACCGCAGCGTGGCCCAGCAGTATTATTCTCGTGCCGCAGCGCCGGTATCACGCCGCAGTGCCAACTGCTAGCCTGAGTTTTGCGCCGCAGCGCCAACCCACAGTATAAACTGTGGCGCCGCAACGCGAGTTAGCAGAATGGTCTGACAGTGTACTTTTTGTACTCAAAATTTGAAGAAATTATTATGTGCTAGTAGTATGACTGTTAAATGATGATTTCAGTAGTACTAAGCAAAAAAATGAGCATGTTATCAAGGGTTAACTAGTATTAACGTACTTCGATTATGTGAATTAAAAATCAAACCTACATGATGTATATACTTGTTTATATATATCTATAAAGTGTTGGTAAAGACTAATTATGTCATGATGACATATATATAGGGTATTGAGATTCAAGTTGTAAGGTTTAGCTTGTGCTCAAGGTAAGTTTTCTAACTCTAACATTTCGTTGTGCAAGTTTAATTTCGTTGAGTACGTTATTGCTTTTAATTCAATTACAATTACGCAAGTTGCTAACTCTACACTTTCGTAGAGCTAGATTGTTTATTATTGAGAAAGTCCTTGTATCTAGTTGTTCACGAGGATACAAGTATTCTAAATCTTATACTTTAATATTGAGCAAGTTTCTTTAATATGTAACTTGTTATTTAGCATGGGAATCGCTATATTTTAATATTCTAGTGTTGAACAACCTTATCGTTCAAATTACTATTCACTTTGCATGCTTAGTATCCAATTCTCAATAACCTTGACTTTATATGTTTCAAGCAAATTACGTTATGATTATTCAGTGTTTATGCTATTAGATTATTCCTAAAGCATTATATTAAGTTACAAATATCGATTCAGTTATGATTATTCCAAACGTACAGTTAGTTCTTTTGTATTCAACTAATCCTTAGTTGATGACCGTTGAATTCTAAATTACCTTGTAATGTATCCAAACCAAACCTACTTTGGTACGGACTTGTATTCAAATACTGAGATGAACAACTCTTTTATATGAGGTTTACGCTTAGGGTTGAAATGGTTGTGCACAATACATTGTACGAAGGGCTGATCCCCCTAAGTACGTGGAGTACTTATAGTCTTATGATTGTTAAAGTTAAAGTTGAAAGATTACTTATAAATGTGGACATGGTTCGTGGTCATTAGACCCTCAGTTGTATATTTTCGAATGTTAATAGAACATATTGTTCAGTTCTATTGAGCCTATTAGTTGGCAAATATTGTAAGATTTTCTTCATTATTATTTCAAGTGAGCTTTGTTTGCTCACTCTTGCTTATATAACTATTACAGTTAAAGATGAGAAGGTAGATGTACCTAGCACTAGTAAAGGAAAGGGAAAGATGAACAAGTACTGAAGACTTGTAATATGTTGACAGTTATTTACCAGACTTTAATTTGATTGATGTAATGAAGTAATTATTTAATTTTCGTATTTGAATAATTGTAATTAAAGGTTAGATAACCTGGGAGATTTTATTTATGTAATCCCTTAAGGGAAGGTTTATTATTCAATTTTTATTATGATTGGGTAGTTAGATATGAATGATTTGATTAAGTGAATACCGAATCTTGAGGTAATGAAGTACCGAGATTTGGGGGGTGTCACATATACTGTGATAATACAAGCACCATTGACATCTCCAAAAACCCAGTTCTACACTCTCGCACAAAACATAAGAAGTTCGACACCATTTTCTTAGAGACAATAGATCCAAGGGACTAATCAAATTAATATTTATTCCCACTGAGCACCAATTAGCAGACATATTTACAAAACCTATAGGGGAAGAACGATTCTATACTCTAAGGAGAGAACTCAGGATGTGTCTGATATAGATATAGTCTGCATGCTTTAAGGAAATTAGACATACAATCTGAATATCACAACATGACTTGCTGCTATAAATAAGCTAAATAAATCTATTCAGATTTCCCTTACCAAACACGGTTCCACGACTTCCCATATCTCGGTACCACTCACACACGTTAAATCACAAATCACTTTACTCTTTCGACTTTGTCCTCATCACTTCAGAACTTCAACCATCTCTATAACCATCAATTGATCTCAAACTCTCTTTGAGACAATACGAACCAAACGTGCTAAACGTCTTCGTGATGAGTCTGACGACGAGGTGTCGCTGCCATCTCCACCCTCTCAACCTCCAGCTACTTGAAAACTGAAAAGAAAGCAACCTTCAATCACGACCATCTCTGGTGACTCATCCCCTGCGAAATCTGAAGCGAGCTTGCCATCCCCTCCACTGATTGGGACGTCTACTAGCACCAAACGTCGTAAAATCAAAGAGTTATCACCAGGATCTCCCCCGATGATGGTAATCCCTTTATCTGTCTCCTTGCATGATGTTCCTGAGAATTTCTTTAGAGGTCATAATTTTGAACTTCGTTTTAAATCTTCCATCTGTCAAAAATCCTTTGTTTATGAAAAATCAATTGATATGTTTTATTATCAAAACTCCCCTCTTCAACATCTTCTTGAATCCTGTAGTCTGTCCCCTTTAAGTGCTCCACCCTCTATGGCCTATCCAAAGTTAGTTCAACAATTCTATAGACTGCTCACATTAATATCATACATACAGTAAGCTTGTCGACTTTTTCCTATTGTTCAGTGCAACTATATTGAAGAAGTTATTGTTGGTGATCTTGTAGCAAATACTCTGGTAATATCTTTCTTGCATATCATCGCATACTAGAGCCTTGCATTGTTAAGTGATAAATTACTTAGATCATTAGACCTCTATTGTGTATTTTGAATTTCTTACACAAATCAATATTACCTGAATTGTAATTCGGTTTAGATTATTGTGATATTACAATCAAGTTCGAAGAAAGCATAGGTGCTTGTGGGTGCATAGGTGTATAAGGAGCAAAGGTGCTCAAGTGGTTAAAACTTGTATTGTAGTAGAAAGTGTTTAATAAAAGTGAGTCTCCAATACTAGTCGGTATTGGACGTGGATTAGACTACTATTATAGAGGGTAGTAGTTGAACCACATAAAAATTCCTATGTTCATGTGATTGCATATTGTGTTATTCTATCATCCTGTAAACTATCTAGCAGCTTGCATTCAATATCTATAAAATTACACAACTAATTCAGCAAATTATTTTCACATAATCACATCTTGAAAAAGGTTAAGTTTTTAAATTAAGTATTTTGGAAAGTGTTAAATCAATTCAACAACTGGTCTTAACATTTTAATTCATAAAGGATTTAGAATCCCGCTCGCTGCATTCAATATCCAAAGGAATTTTTTTTTGGAATTTTTATTTATCTGCAGTTTCTTGAATACCTTCAAAATCTTGGTAAATTATTTATCTTCTCTTTGCTTCTGTAATCTCTGTGGATAAGGAATAGGATGGTAAATTGGTGGTGGTTTGGTTGTGGTTTTCTCAGGTAATTCTTCATGATCCTTCTCCACTACCCTCTGCTCAGAACCTTCTTTTGACAAGCCATCATCAGAATCAACTTCCCCTTGGCACGGCCGCACGGGCTCCCCTTCTATATTGGGCACGGGCGTGGGCGCCTGTAGTTCCGCAGTCTGTTTTCCTGACCTCAGTGTGATTGCTTGACATTGCTCTTTTCCTTCCCTTATTGGATTGGCTTCAGTAGTACTTGGCAGAGCCCCTTGTGCTCCATTGTTCAACATATTGGCCATTTGACCCATTTGAGTTTCCAAGTTCTTGATAGCCACAACTTGGCTCTTTATCATAACCTCAGTGCTCGCCATGTATTTCAACATCAACTCCTCTATTTTTGACTTCTTTTTTGATTGAGGGGCAGATGGTGGATGATGTTGTTGTTGTTCAAATCCAGGAGGGTAAGGAGGTTTGGGTGCATACTGTTGGTGAGATTGTTGTGGTTGATACTGTTGTTGAGATTGAAATTATTGTTATGGTTGGTGTTGTTGCATGTTCTGATTGTTGTTCCAATTGAAATTGGGATGGTTGCTGTTGTTAGGATGATAGGAATTTTGGAACTAATTATGTGGCTTTTGGTAGTTGCTGACAAACTGTACTGATTCTGTACTGATAGGACATTGGTCTGTTTGGTGTGATCCTGCACAATTCTTACAAACATAAGCAACTTGCTTTACTTTGTTCTCCGCCAATGAATCAATCTTCTTTGCCATGGGTGCCATTTGGGCTGATAATGCTGTAATGGCATCCACCTCTAACATCCCAACAACTTTTGGCTGTGGCATCCTGGTCATTGGATTCTGGAAATCATTCGCTGTCATAGTCTCAATAAGCTCATAAGCTTCATCATAGCTCTTAGCCAACAAGGCTCCTCCTGCAGCATCATCAACTATTGGCCTAGACTGCCAACCCAACCCATTGTAGAAGGTATTAATGACCATCCAGTCAGTCATCCCATGGTGAGGGAATTTCCTTAGCATTTCTTTATAGCGTTCCCAGGCTTCATACAGTGACTCTCCCTATTGCTGCTCAAATTAGGAAATAGCAGTTCTCATTTTTGCTGTCTTAGCCATAGGGAAAAATTTGGCCAAGAACTTTTGTTCTAAGTCCTCCCATGTGGTGATTGACCCCGATGGCAATGAATGGAGCCAACTTCTTGCCTTATCCCTCAAAGAAAATGGAAACAGTTTAAGCCGCATTGCATCTCCTGACACGCTATTATATTTAAATGTGTCACATATTTAAATAAAATTCAGCAAATGCTCATTGGGGTCATCAGTAGCAGCACCCCCAAATTGAACCTAATTCTGCACCATCTGTATTGTGCCTGGCTTAATCTCGAAGAAGTTTGCTGCTATTACTGGCCTTACAATGCTCGACTGTAACTCATTTATTTTTGGCATAGAATAATCCCTTAAGGCTCTGTGTTGTTCTCTATGCTCTTCTGCCATGTCCATTGATGTTTCAGTATTCCCATGTGTATAAGACTGACGTGCACTCGCTCTCCAAGCTTTAACGTTGATATTGTCCTATACAGGTATCAACTCAGGATTTGACGATCGAGTGTGCATATACTATACACAAGTACCTAAAACGCAAACAAAAGTAAAATAGAAATGAGATAAGATAAGAATTGTTCAAGCCAAACAAATCTAGCTTTAGTTGATGATGACAGTATAAAAATAAATGCCTATCCCCGACAACAACGCCAAAAACTTGTTGGGCTTGTTTTAGGTTAACAAAACAGACTCTAACTCGTGCAAGTATACACGGTCAACAAGTAGTACAGAGTAAGAAAGTATCGTTCCCACAGAGAAGGTTGAATATTTCTAAACTAGCATGCAACAACCTTATCGCCATCTCTGGCTGCTTAAATGATCAATTAACAAGTAAATTGAAATCTAGATTAATTATCAACACAAAATTATTAATTACTAAATTTAGGGAATCAAAGTGGAGAGAAATGGGATCCTAATGTCATTTAATGCTTTATCCAAAATGCATGCCTCTTGTTAAGCTTGATTGATTACTATGGACTGCTAGTCGAGAGCATGAAAGTGAAACATGGCCATCTTTTGATGTACCATGTACAAATCACAAAAAATCCACAAAAATGATATAATTCATATGAGCATCAATATTACCTAACCCACTATATGTCTATGTGAATTACAAGCAATAATGATGTAAGCACAAGCCCTCTCAACAACTACACATGGTGAACTGGTATATGTCTATTCGGGTCACGAATCACGAAACCTAACACATGTAAATCTCATGAGCACATGCTAAAATGGTTAAATCTAAACTTATATTTCCCTTTTCAATTCCATACAAGTTATTAAGGTGAATGGTGATCAAGCATTCAAACATTTAGGTGCAACCAAGTTAGGCAATCCAACTATAACCATACAAGCAATCACAAATAGGCATACAAGTCTGAACTACACAATAAACTTAATTAGAATCCCATAATGAAGGTTAGTTCATTTCTGAATCAACACCCATTATGGGATTTAAGCCAAGCATGGAAATAAACCAAGAGAACAAAGAGATTAAGGAGAAATGAGAAAGCAGATCTGATTAAACCCAACTCCAAAGTGTGCTTCCACTTAGTTCAGATCCAAAATCATAACCAAAATAAAACCCAATATTCACAATCTATTCAATCTAGAGAGAGAAGCTAAAAATGGTAGAGAAATGCTATGGATTCTCTCTATACTATTAAACCCTAAAATAGTAAAAGATAACTGCTGGAATATGTCTTTCACAACAAGAAATTGCACCCTTATAAGGCAAATACGCTATAATAGTATAAAATGGAAAGTTAACTTTTTAAGTGCCCACGACTGGCGCGGTCACGTGGGAGTGTAGTACAAGCTTGGCGCGTGTGCGCTGTAACTGTAATTGATTTTCTTCTGGCGCGGGCGCACCAGGCTTGGCCTATTACTGGGCATGGCCGCGTTGGCCCTTGCTGCTGCATACTGCTGGTGCAATGCTGCTGATTATCTGCTTCTTCTTCTTCACTTCACTTTTCTTCTTTCTTTAATTTCCTTCCTTATCCATCACTTGATCACTTTAGATGCCCTTTTCACACGCTTAAACTCATCTATCTTTTTCATCCTAGCCATTGCTATGCCATCACCATACCTTTCCATGCTATCACCATGCCTTAGGAGCTTCCTTGATGCAAACTATAAAACAAACATGAAAAGCAATAAAACCATACTAATAATACTTAAGTTGAGCAAAATTCCAGTAAGTTGGTAACCAATAAGTAGGTCTAAAACCTACTTTCACTAACCTTCTTGTACATACACGGTTCATCCTCATTTTTGATAAAATTAAACTCTTTAATTGTCTCATCAAAATGGATGTTCCATCTACGAGAAGCGTACTTCAATCCATAAATGGATCGTTGCAGCTTACATACTTGATTTGTTCCAACCGTTAAAACAAATTCCTTTGCTATGTCATATACACATCCTTCTCAAGTTTCCCATTGAGAAAGGTAGTTTTCACGTCCATTTGCCAGACCTCGTAGTCATAATAAGCTATAATGACAAGAAAAATTCGAATGGACTTGAGCATAGCTACTAGTGAGAAGGTGTCGTCATAGTCAACTTCTTATCTTTGTTTGAATTCTTTTGCGACCAGTCGGGCCTTATAGCTCAATACCTTGTCATCCACTCCCGTCTTTCTTTTAAAGACCCATTTACACCCAATAGGCTTAATTCTTTCAAGTGGTGAAACCAAAATCTATACTTGGTTTTCATACATGGAGTCCATCTCGAATTTCATAGCTTATAGCCACTTCTCTGAGTCGTTAATAGTCATAGCCGGTTTGTAATTCAATAGATCATCATCATCTATGATGCATACCTCATCGTCATCCTTTATTACGAATCTATACCTATCAAGTATCTTTGGCACTCTTCCAGATTTACGAATAGGGTGTGTTACAGTAGGTTCTTCAACTTGGTTAGATACCTAACTTTGATCCGTAGTATTTTATGATTCTTGAACTTCTTCAAGATATATCTTACTCCCACTGACCCCTTCAAGGATAAACTTATTTTCCAAAAAGGCAGCATGTTTCGCAACAAACACCTTTTGATTAGTTGGATGATAGAAATAATACCTTGATATTTTTTAGGGTATCCCACAAATCTACACTTATCAGATCTAGTCTGTAGCTTATCATTTTCAAACTTTTTACCATAAGTTGGACAACCCTAAGTCTTAACATGCTTAATATTTGGTTTCCTCCCTGTCCACAACTCATATGGGGTCTTTGGGACGGATTTGGTAGGCACCTTGTTAAGTAAGTATGCAGTCGATTCTAGGGCATATGCCCAGAAGAAAATTAGAAGATAGGTAAAGCTCATCATGGAACGAACCATATCCAACAATGTTCAATTTCTCCTGTCAGAAACACCATTGAGCTTTGGAGTCCCTAGTGAAGTCCATTGTGATATTATACCATTTTCTTTGAAACAATTGACAAAGTCTCCGCTTAAGTATTCACCACCTCTATTCGATCGAAGAATCTTAATACTTTTACCAACAGTTTATTTCTCTACTTCACTTCTGAACTCTCTAAGCTTTTCAAATGATTCAGAGTTGTATTTCATTAAATACACATATCCAAATCTTAAGTGATCATCAGTGAATGTAATAAAATAATAATACCCTCCTCGTGCAGTCATTGTTATAGGTCCACATACGTTTGTGTGTACCAACACTAACAACTCTGTAACTCTTTCTCGTTTTTCACTAAAAGAAGATTTAGTCATTTTTTCTATGAGACAAGATTCACAAGTCAGATATAATTCATAATCCGATAGCTCTAGACGCCCATCTTTATGCAACTTGAATACTTTTTTTTCCATTAATATGGCCGAGTCTATAGTGCCACATGTAGGTATAATTTACATAATCTCTTTTTCTTTTCTTAGTTTGTTCAATTTGAAGTATATTTTCATGTAAGTTAAGTATGTAAAGTCCATTTCGCAATTTTCGAACACCATATAAAATATTTTTATTATAAATATAACAACTGTTGTTCTTTATTATAATATTAAAACCATCCATATCTAATACAGAAATAGAAATAAAGTTTCTAATGATAGTTGGAACAAAATAACATTTATTTAAGCTAATGGTTTTGCCCATAGGAAATGCTAAACAATAAGTCCTTACATCAAATGCAGCAACCTTTGCTCCATTTTCCACTCATAGGATTACCTCATTCTTGCTTAATTTTCTACTTCTGACCAGTCCCTGCATATTATTACATACCCAAGTAGAACTTTAACTTTCAGAAAAATTAATTATAATCATGAATAAACCTTGATTAGGAGTCAAAGCTTCTTTAAGCTTCTTCTGCTTTTGTTCTGCAAGATAATCCGTCCAGTTCCTCTTCTAATGACCCGACTTGTTGTAATGGAAGCATATTCGTTTGCTGTCTGGATCAGGTTTTTTATTGTCCTTCTTTTTGCCTTTTGCTTTAGCCTTCTTGGATTTCTTCTTTTTAGAAGATACATTGGGCCCCTTCCTTTTCTTGGAAGAATCATCCCTTATTAAGACATGGTCCTTCTTGGATGGGAACCGACCTTCAGCAGTTTTCAACATGTTTAGTAACTCAGACAAGTTGACGTCCAACTTATTCATGTAAAAATTCACAAAAAATTGTGAGACGGTGTCAGGGAGTGACTGCAAGACTAAATCTTGACTTAACTCCCCATCCATAAAGAACCCAAGCTGTCTAAGACATTCAATCAAATTGATCATTTTTAGGACATGAGTCTCAACAACAACGCCCTCAGTCAACCGAGATCGGAAGAGCTTTTTAGATATTTTATATTTAGCAGTCCTACTTTACTCACCATACAACTCTTGGAGGCGCAGAAGTATAGTAGGACCATCCATGGTTTTATGTTGACGCTGAAGCTCGTTACTCATGCACGCGAGCATGATGCATTGAGACAGATTCATCATCTTGCCACTTCTTAAAAGTAGAAATCTCTTCCTTAGAGGCTGTTTCTGCAACATTTAAAGGGATAGGCGAATTTAAGACATAAGAATCCTTTCAGCAGTGATAACTATTCTCAGATTCCTTAATCAGTCCATTTAATTCAGTCTGGTAAGTTTGTTAACATCAACTATGCTACGTAGTGTAATTAGTGAGTGTGATATTTTTAAAATTCTGCATGTGAAAAACAACATTTTAGCAAACATTCATTTTATTAATTAATTTTACCAAAATAAATTAGGTCTTGTTTTAAATTGGTACCTCCCACTATTTTCTTCAAACTATATTATCTTCACTTATATAGTTCGGAAAAATCTAATTAAAGTTTTTGCTAGTGAGAATAAGGATCCCATTTCAAATATATACAGCCTTGTGGTGAGACAACAAACATATATAAATAAATAGGTAGACAACTCTTTGTCAATTACATCATCATGTAACTCCTTTTCTTCCTCCTCTTAGATTATTTTGATCAAATGGTGACACATCCGAATTAAAATTATCTAAGTTAAGTCCAACCTAATACTTTCATATATTCAAAAAAGAAAAACATTATCCTTGTGGTGACACAACAAAATTACATTGTTCAATTTTATTTACAAGCATCAAATGTGATAAAAAGAACATCATAAATATTTAATACTTGACTTGTGGTGACACAACAAACTCATATTAAATATTTAATGCTCTATTAATTTTATCATGCTAGAAGGCGACGTTCGTTATTCCAAATATCTTTGAACGCTTCGGACTTAATATAATTTCCTTTGAGGGGTTTGTTATTATTAGTCTCATCTTGCTTAGCGTGCGCGCGCACGCACACACAGACACACAGCACACACACACACACACACACACACACACACACACACACATATATATATATATATATATATATATATATATATATATATATATATATAAAAGCATGCATATAGAATACTATATTCTACCCGGATTGATTATGGACTTTTATTCTAGTTTGGTTCACTAGAGCCACCAAGTGAACCAAAAGGTCAAACCCTAGGGGTGCAAGAATCAAAATTTAAATATGCCTATTACATTTAAGCTCGGGCTCCATTATAAATGGATGTCCAAGCGCTCCTTGCTCCTTGATCTCCGGTTCTTCAAGAAGTTCCAACTAATCCTATTACATAAACTATTTAATTTAAATAGAAACCTTGATCAACAGTCAAGGGGAAGTACATAGGAGGGATATATAATTTACATCAAGAAGAAAACCAGAAAAGACAATGTACGCAGACCCCATTTAATAAAATCTATACATTCAAGTATCCATCCAAAATAAAATTTAATCACATTGGTCAAAAGTCCATAATCAATCCCATTTATTATCATGCATATCACCATACATCAATAAAAATAAACATTCAATACATATATTGATATCGATTTAATAGAAAAATTTAATTAGCATCAATTCCAAATATGATTTAAAATAAATTCCTTTATTTAATAAACATGAAATTATATTCTAAATACAAAATAAACAACTTTATTTTAATTTAGAATTACTAAAAAACATAAAATTCAATTTTAATTTAAAACAAATCTTTTATTTTAATTAGAAATTAGATTAATAAATAAAAATAAATTTTTATTCAATTCTGGTTACCGGCGCTGCAGCGCCCCAAATGAACTGTATTTGGGCTATGCGGCGCCGGATAACCCGTTTTTCCGAAACCTGGTCTTGGCGCTGCAGTGCCAGGTTTATACTCTCTATAGGAGCTGTAGCGCCAGGTTACTCGTTTGAAAACCCGAATCGGTGCTGTAGCGCATGAATTACACTATAATCCGGCGATGCAGTGCCAATTAGCAGAAGTAGTTTTTTTCAGTTCGCGAATTACATAGTTTTTCTCCAAAAACTTGATTCTATTCCAATTTTTATGCCAAAAAAATTGTTCAAAACACACACACACACACACACACACACACACACACACATATATATATATATATATATATATATATATATATATATCAAATCTTAATAATTAATAATTTACATAAATGTAAGGCTCTGATACCACTGTTAGGCTTGTAAGATCCATGAACACAGTTAAATTGCATAAAACAGAGGAAACATCACAAAATTAGACTTTAAAAATTTACAAACCAATTACACGGATTAGCCTTTATGCATAATTATTAATTAACGAAAGAGAGGAAGTTATAGAATCATACCCGTATAGATCTAAGCTTCCACAGGTATGAGTTCAATTTCAAGTCCTTCGCACAATTAATTTGAATTTAACGGGATTGATTCCTTCCTTTGATCAACGTTAGCCACCTAAGCGTTTGACCACTAGAGGTGATCCACGAAGGAAGAAGAAAAAGAAGAAGTAAAGAAGAAGGGTGTGTGTGGCTAAAAACTAGTTTTTGTCTCTAAAGAAATCTCTGTACTCTCCCAACAATTGGAAATATACGTTATATCAATATCTAACATATGACTCCTCTTATATAAATACTAGTCAACCCTTCTAAGCTAATTAGGAATAGGGTTTTATTTAATTAATTAAACTCTTTTAATTAATTAGGCTTCCTAATCTCTATTAGGAATAATGGAGAGTACCTATATATTAAATTAATTTCCAACTCATTTAGAAAATAAAATAATAACAATAATAAGACTCCTCTTATTAATTTATATTTAATATTTTTAAAATATTAAATAATAAATATTAAGCTATTTATTTTATTATATCACAATAGATTAAATTAAATACACTTAACTTATTATTACGATTATACCATTAACTTCTTATATAATTATTCTTCCTTTTGTGGTGTGACCCTTTAGGCTCTCCATATTAAACCAGTTGTGAATAAATCAATTAGAATAATTCTAATCTTATTTAAATAAATATATTAAACTATTAATTTATTTAAATAAATAATATTTATTCTACAATAAAGGTAAGCCCCCTTAGCGATCAACGACTTTCCAGATAATATAAATTTCAACATTAATCATAAAAGAACCTTTGGACAAATAGTTACCGTACAATTCAATCCTTCCACCATACAATGTCCTACTTAAATATAAGACATAATTTTTGTCAAGTCTTACATTATTTAATTATATGTATTCAAATTCTAAAATGCACAACTCCCAATGAATGAAAATTAGAAACTCCTTTCTAATTTCATTCCACCTTGCCTAAGGATTTTTGAGTTGTCATTTATCGAATTACATATGTCATATCTCTTCTTTTACTAGAAGCGGTAGATTCTTTATTGATCATACATTACCTCCATATATAACGTATTACACCCAATCATACCCTTTGATATACCATAAGGGTCTTAAGGGACATTTCAAAGTATAACTTGTTATATACAAGATACTATGATGATATCAAGTCTAAGGATCACTTGTACTACTATCACTACAAGAATTCCTATTGACAGACAAGTAAAACTCCATTATGTATTTCTTAGAGAGTCACGTTTAGTGAACTTATTCTCCAATAAGCACCTACATACCTACTTTAGTGTCTCCACACAAATGATCATGAGATCAATTATCCTCATCACGTATGTACCAATCTATTTGAATTCACTAATCACCTTTTTAGTAATCCAACGATTGAGAACATTTTAGTTTTAAGCTATATAAGAATTTAGATCTCATTAGCATGATCTCATCATGATTCTAAAAGCATTGCTTAAAACTATGAGTTTATCACATATTATTAAAATCGCACCATGTAGATAAATTAATGACTTTAATAAATATTTCTTTTATTAATAAATGAATAAATTTTTTTACAAAGTATATGCTTTATTATCATACATGAGTGGCTTGTACGCATAATACTTTCAAATACAATATCGGGAAGGGGGTGGTGAAATCTAACGGTTTAGAACCCCTCCTAATAGCCTCCAACTCAGTTATACGCTGGTCCCGAAGCTTCTGAAATCGGTCCTATAATTTATTTTGTATACGTGGGTTAATTATATCATTTTATTAACGAATGAATATTAGTAAAAGCTAAATAGTATGATGAGTTTTACCCGTATAGCTAATGTTACTTGAGACAAAGCACACTCGTCCTTAGGCGTGTGGGCTCTATCCTAAAAATCTAACGTGGTCGGATCTCGCCCCAATGTCTTCCCCAAGGCCTAATAAATACACTCATAAAATAGATATTAAGTATTTGTGTGAGAACTTGATAACTAAACAACTAAATACAACCCACTTACCATCTTTGCCTCTTCGAACGACTGAGAACCAGTAGTATGTATTATGTGGAGCATGCCACGGTTCTTTCTTTCCTGCTTAGACTTCTTCTTGAAGTCATCAACATCCCAGTGCATATACATAGCTTGCCAGGCTAAATTGGAGACTATGCGGGACTGGTGATCTCTGATGGTGGTCTTGGGTTGGTCCTCAATTGCCCAGAATGCCCTCTGTCGCATCTCATATAACCAGTCGGAGTAATTCTTAGTGACATGTGAAATAATTGATGAATAGAATTTATACCCGCGAATCGGTTCCTTTATGACTTAAGAGGCTGCCTGTTCTTCGTTATTTATATAGCCTTTATATTGTTTTGCTATTATTTTGCTTAATCTTTGCGTTGCAGGGCTTATTAGATCATTTTCAGCTTTGTAGGGGAAAAAAGGTCATTTTATCCATACAGACGCTGCAGCACCGCTGCCAGGCCTTAAACTTGGTGCTGCAGTGCCGGCTCCGGTGCCCAAGCAAAGATTAGGTCATAACGACCTAAAAAGCAAAGAAAATAAGATCTTATCATTAAGCAGTAGCCTCTAACTTCTCTAGAGCATAGATTAGGGTTATTTTAGAGTTTCTTAGCTTAGAAGAGAAAGAAGTTGATCTTCAAGAAAGAAAAGTCCATTGCATCCTTCATAGCTCGGTATCTACACGGAGAAGAGAAGACTTGGAGCCTAAAAACTTCATAAAAGTAATTTTCTTTATCCAAATCTTTCATTCATTAGTGTATTATTGAGCATGTTGAACACTTTGAAAATGCATATTAGTACCATAGTTATAAACTAATTACATTTCTAGGATTACAATGTAACCTATTATTTAGCTTCATTAACTTTGTCTCTTATTTATATTAATGAATCATTTTAGAATGGGTTATTGTATTTCATGCTTATTTATTGATTGCTTGACAAAGAAATTGATATAAATATTAATGGATATTGAAAAATAGATATTAATGTCCAACCATAAAATACAAGAACACTTGTTATGACCATGCCTTTGGGAATGTGAGCATAATTTGCATAATAGGATAGACATATCTCTATTTTCCTTGTGTAACCATTGAGATTAAGCTTAATGACCCTAGTCTAGTTATTTTCACCATATAAATATTGTGATTCATCTAGCTAGGGATGTGCATTTGACTTTTGAAAGAGGCTTATGTGTAATTACTGTTCTCGGTTAGCCATTCCTTTGATTTATTTGTAATGTGGAGATTTAGGAGATTAGGCAACGCATTAGGGGAGTTGTGAACCTAGCTTGACTTTCTTGTGCAACTCAATCTCTTATTTTTACTATTTTTAGGCATATAGTTTAACATGCCATCTTTTATTACTTGTTTAGATAAGATTGTACTGAACCAATTTTAGTATTTGAATAGCATTAACACTTTGTCCTCGTAGGTACGACACTCAACTTATCATATATTACTTGTTGACCGCCTATACTTGCGCGTGTTTTATTGATCGTGAAAATGACCAACAATAATCACATCGTCGCCAGCTGTCTGAGAGATACTTAGGTCACATCTATAATAAATCTATAACAAAAGTTTAAAAGTTAGGAAAAATTGATTTCGTTGAACTTAAAAACTATATACTAATATAATATGATTAACTTATGTGAAAATCTCGCAAGACAGTCTGCATAAAGGTGGCATCGTACCGCGCATATTGGCTGTAACATATGAAACCGATCGGGAGGTGTGTCAAATAGATAGCGTGTATGGTGTGCTTAGCTACCGGGTCTAGTATACTACAGAAAAAATAGAACAAAATATGTTACGTTAATAGTGTTTTTCAATGAATTACAGAAATATTAAATTGTTATTGCATCAATGGATTAACACTTACTGTCCAGAATCGACATATACCGGTACTATAAGTGGAGCTATAGGTAGACGACCAAAGATACCGAGGTTAGTCCCTCGGTGTCGTCGATGAGGTGTATTTATAATAATTAAAAAAGCTGAGTCAATAAACATAAACTAATGCAGCTTGAGATATATTTAAATCCTAGTTTAGAAAACTTACTAGCTCCTGAAGACGAGTTTCCATCATGGCTACCGTCTCCCGATCTAGATTTCCCACCATCGCGGCGACCTCCACCGCTATGTCTAGCCATGGATATGCTACTGCAATAACCAAATGGGTAGATTATGAATATGTATATATTAACATTATGGTATTTACTAATATGAAATCATTTTAGATTACGTACGTCATCAAACCCGTTAGATTTAACGTGTATATCATTCTCGGATTTAGTATCTTCCTCATCCTCAATGTCCAGATTAGTTTCATCATCATTATCATCCTCAACAACTACGTAATCATTCACGATGACGGTTTCCTCGCCATCCTCATCGTTAGGCACGTCAAAGACATCAGTTGTCATCACATCTTCAACATTTAACACTACTTGTCTGGGGTCGCTAACATCTTCTTGCAGCGCCTCATCCATCCCAAACATATTATCAGCATCAAATACACGTGTTTTAGTTGTGACTACTGTGTACCAGGAGCTTCGACTATTTATGACATTAGGAGCGTAATACACTTGAGTCGCTTGACTGGCTAACACGAACATGTGATCAGATTTTAATACAAACTTGATATCTACGGTTGTTATTCTATTACGATCAACTTTAACACCCTTTTTCAGTATCAAACAAGCTACATTTAAATGTAATTACCTTTTTACCCCCTTGATAATTGAGCACAACCACATCCTGTAGACGACCATAGTAATTGGACCCAGAATCTTAGTAGCAGCTTCCTAACACCACAACCCCAGAATTGACTGACGTGAGTTCATTCAAGTCATCTACCCTAAATCTGTACCCATTCACAATGCAACAGGAAAAGAACTAACAACTTTGTAAGGTCCTCGGATGACATCTATAAAACGCTCAAAAATTTTCTCTTCTTCAACCTTTTTCTTAAACCACTGTTGTAAATTAGCATTACTGAATGCTTCCAACTCTGCTACAGTAAAAGCTGGGTTAGAAGCATACGTTTTCTCTTCGAATGAACTGAGAAAATAGTAAAATGACTTTAACATATGGATGAATACACTTATAAATTGCACTAAATGCGACAAATAATTATTCATACATGATGTATGATGATACTTCGAGCATATTTAGAAGGACGTATATAGATACAATCTTCAAATCTTTGTTGTTTAAATAAGTCATCGTCTCATGTCCAAATGGTTTAGCTGGATATGCGAATACAACTAACTCATCATCAGCATGAGACGATGGACTAACGACCTCATTCCTACTTAAACGGTTGTGCTTCGTTGATACAACATTGTCAAAATACCATGAAAAAAAGTTGACAAGCTCTTCCTCCGTATAACGTTTAACAATAGAACCATCTACATGAGCTTTGTTCTTGACTCTCTGTTTTAATCGATGCATATACCTAAAATAAGTTTCAAAGATATATATAAGTATAATTAATATAAGCAACATAATATAATTTGTAGTTTATATTACCTCTCAAAAGGATACATCCACCGATATTGCACTGGTCTTCCAAGTTTGAGTTCATACGGTAGATGAATATGCTGATGTTCCATTGAGTCAAAGAATCCTGGAGGGAAGATCATTTCGAGCTTGCAAATGGTAAGCACAATATTTTTCTCCATTTTCTCGACATCATTGTACTAAATTACAGTTGAGCAAAGATCCCGAAAGAAATTTGAAAGTTCAATCAATACATCTATAATGTTTCTGGGCAACATCTCACGAAATGCAATTGGGATCAACTTCTGCATGAATACATGACAATCGTGACTCTTGAACCCATTAATTTTTAATTGCTCGACCTTAAAACATCGTGATATGTTAGATGCATATCCATCTGGGAGCTTTAACCCACTAACCCATTTCACACATCTTCAACTTGTTGCTTAGTAAGACAAAATGGAGCTTTAGGTTTCGTATTGTTAGGGTGAAGCCACAATTCTGGTTTGATGTTCAATGCCTCCAAATCTTTTCGTGCATTGTCATTGTCTTTGGTTTTACCACTCGCATAAAACAAGTTCTCAAAAATATTCTTTTCTGTATGCATGGCATCTATACAATGACGAACTAAAAGTGTGACCTAATATGACAACTCAAACCATATGGGCAAGTGTGTCCAATTATGAGTCTTCCCATACCCAACTGCTCTAAATTTATTTTGCTCCTTCCCCGGCAAGGGAAAAGTAAGATCGTTCAACCAGACCAAGACCTCACTGCCTTATAGTCATCCAAGAATGTGACAACCCGGACAATTGGATTGTCTAGAATTTAAGTTTAAAGAATTAGTTATTAATAACATAATTTTTTTATTAATAATATTCTGTTCTAAGTGTTTATTAATCGTTTTAGAACCTAGGATGATTGTAATACGGGAGGATTTTGGCTATGAGCTAGACTGAATGAGTAAGGGTTAGGGTTTGAATAACCTTAGCCTTTTCGAGAGTTCGATATGTTGAAATGACATTCCGTCAAAAGATTTGATGAAAAATGTTGTGAAAAGTTAAGTTAGCCGATATAAGTTTTTCTCGAAAAACGTGCAGAAATCAGTCGAAATAAAAACGACAAAAAATACTGTTATGTATTTTTCATTCGTTTAACTATGTTAGGGAAAACTGTGAAGGAAAACGTTTATCATCAAAAAGTGTTTTTCACTTTTTCAGACTTCCGAAGAATACGTAAAAGTTAAATTGTAGAGGAAAGACGAAATATCCAAAAATATTTGAATTCCGAGAAACGTAATTTTTAAAACTGTCAGACGAATTCTGCAAGACAGAAGCACGAAGCTTCTAAGAGAAGCTTTACGAATAGTAAGGAGGTGGGAATAGTAAGGAGGTGTGAATAGTAACTTTGGGGCGAAATGACTATTTTGCCCCTAGCCTTGGTTTTCTATATAAGAGAGCCTTAGCTCATTTGTTGGTAATTTAAAAAATCACAAACACTTTAGAGGGAGAGAGAGAGAGTTCGGACGAGGAGGTGAAGGAAGAGGAAAAGCTAGCCCGAGCGCACACTTTGTCTAACGGAAGAAGATTAAAGAAGAAAGGTAATCCAAAACCTAGTCTAATATAAATTTTCTTTAAGTTTTCTATGTTAAAAACATAGCTTAATAAGAGTAGAAGTAAAAGATGTTAAGAATGATTTCATATGGTTGAAATCATGAGAAAGAAGAAATAAGAAATTAGAGGTTTAGTTTATAAATTTCTTAAGGAAGTATGAATTTCGTAATAAATTTGAACGATCCGAATGAATTATATGAACAATTTGGTGAAATAAGTAAGGAATGGTGTCTTATAACACCTAATTCAAAGAAAAAGTGAAATCATAATCAAAATATGGATTAAAAATGAAGAACGAAGGAAGAACGCGAAGAACACGTGAAGAACATGAAGAACATTGTTGATGGACAAATTGAAAACCATCTTAGTATAACTTGTTGTTGATGGACAAGTTTAAAACCATTGCGTATAAGTTAGTTACTTATTTCTTGGTTAGGAAGGATAGAAACGTTCATGAAGAACGGATTAAACTTAGCTGTAACGAAGTTATGGCAAAAATTTTATAAAAGACGAACGAGAAGTAGGAAGTATGTAAATGAACTCGAATATGTAGGGTTTCATAAGAATGTAAGAGAAAGTAGAAAACGTGAGTCATGGACTCAAGAACGAAAAAGTTCCAAGTTCGGATGACCGAATTACAGTAGAACGAACGAAGAACGTTAATAACATAAATCAAATAAATGATGAAGGTTAAGCCAATTCAATGGCATGTTAATGGATTCAGAATAAATTTCTGTCCAAGGGAAATTGAAGTACGTAAGATAAGGAAGATAATGGCTTTGGAATGACCTTATTCCGAGTTGTAACGAAGGAGTTATGAGATTGTAAAGTAAGCGTCTCAAACTAGTTCAAGACTTAGAAAAAAAATAGGATGGACCCCTGCTGGGGCTGGCATTTTAAGGGCCAAACCCCCGCTGGGGCGGGGGTACTTAGTTCATTAATAGAAGTAGGGCCCACCGGGGAGGGTAATTCTAGAGTATAAATCCCCGCCGGGGCGGGGGTATGGGAAAGGCCCAGAGAAGAGCTTTTAACTACTCAACTCTTGGGGAAAGTGTAAGGGAAGATAAAGACGATATAGTTCACCTAATGTAATGATAAGTAGGTGTTATACCTACTTATTGGATATTAATTCACGCAAACTATGCTCATCTCAAGTACATTTTAGTATGTTTTTAGTTGTATTTTGTGTTAATTTGCATTGCATGTAATGAGAACTCCGATGGATTGAAATTGCAGGAAAAGGCACAGTTCGGCAGTGGTACGTGGCACGAGACTAATGAAGGCATGGCACGAGGAACGGGTGGAGATACGGAACTGAGCAATGGTGGAAAAGCAAGCATCAAGCAGTGGAAAACAAGAAACAGCAGCAGAACATAAAAAGGCAGGACACAGAAGCCGCGCGGCCGCGCGCCTAAATGAGCTAGAAATTGCGCGCCCGCGCCACACATCTGCAGAAACCAGAAACACTACCAGGCGCGCCCACGCCTATTTTGAACTAGAGCCTAGCGCGGCTGCACGCGTTATCTGCAACTGTTGTTTGACTTTATTTTAATTTTGAAATTTAAAGTGTTTGGATTGACATAAACTACCCTGGTTGGTACCAGACGGGAGAATAATTGTTTTTATTTGTTTTTCATATTAGAGAACTAGGGTTCCAGGCATTGAACGCAATTCAAAAGAGGGTTGAGCATACATTGAATATTTTCTTCATCTTCTTTTGGATTGATTCGTTGAATAAGAACTACTTTTATTTTGCTGGATAATATTGGAGATTTGAACAACACTTTTGGATTATAATCTGCAATAGGGTTTGATCAATTCTACTTTCTCTCTCAATTGTCTTATTTATTTTTCATGTGTTGCTATAATCCCATAATGGCTTTTGGTTCAGAGATGAACTAAATTCCATTATGGGCTTCTAACGGAGATTGATATATAGTCCAATAATAATGGTCTGATTGCTTGATTGTGTAGTTGTTATGGAATTTCTATTAGGATTGATTGGATTGCATGAATGTTTGATCACCATTCATTTTATGTACTTATATGGAATTGAAAAATGACATGTGAGTATGGCTGTAATCATGATAGCATGCATTTATGAGGCTGAATTGTTTAGCTTTATATTTCGTGAACAAAATAGAAATATATTGTTTCACCGTGTGTAGTTATATAAGAGCTTACGCTTCAATTCAACATTGATGCAAAGTCACATAGAAATATAGTGATTTTGGTTTTATTGATGATTACATGATTTTTATTGCACATAGAGGTTACGTAAGTAGGTCATAATGCATTGAAAAATGGTTATGTCTAGTTTTCGTGCTCTTGGCTAATTTTCTATGACACATGTATAATCTTGCATGATGGTATTATTTAGATGAAATATGAATTGAAGTTAGAATCCCATTATTTCCATATTTGATTTATTATTCTATTATTCTTCTTTTATTCGTTAAGTGAGTTTATATTCATTCAAAATTATAGCATTCGTTTAACCATATATGAATAGTGATATAGTTGATGCATAATAATTTAATCTTGAAACCTTTCTCCATGGATCGATACTTTCTTACTCTGTACTACTTGTTGACCCATGTATGCTTGCATGAGTTAGAGTCCTTTTATTACAACTAAAAAGGAGGCAACAAGTTTTTGGCGCCATTATCGGGGAGAGGTATTTAATTTTATTATTATTATCATCAGTTTTACGCTATATTGTATGACTTAAACAAATCTAATCTTATCTCATTTCTATTTTTGTCTTTGCTACAGGCATTTTTATATAGTATATGCGCACTCGATCTTCCAATCCTGAGTTAACACCTTTACAGGATAACATCAACGGTAGGGGATGGAAATCAAGAGCACGTAGAAATATACAAGCAGAGCTAGAGACCACAACATCTAATATGGCAGCTGTGGAACAAAGAGACGAGCAAAGGGAGGAGCATAGGGCTTTAAGAGATTACTCTATGCCGAATATTAATTGACTGCAGTCAAGTATAGTCAGACCAGCGATACCAGCTAACACCTTTGAGATAAAGTCGGGCACTATTCAAATGGTGCAGAATTCGGTACAGTTTGGGGGTGTTGCTACAGATGATCCTAATGAACACCTATATTGTTTGACCATAAGATAATGAAGAATAATGATTAAACATGTGAACGGTGAAGAACTGAATTAAAGACAATAACGAATATCGTTATGAAGCTGTGTTAATAATTTTAACTTGAATGACGTTTTGAGTTGAATGAATTAGATGTTGTAAGATAAGAATAAGGTAACGTAAAATGCTTTAACGCTATGAATGCGTAGAATTAATGTTGAATGATCGTTTCGATTATACAAAAAAATGTATAACTTAGATGATAAAGAATAAATCTTGAGGTATGACATTTAGTTGCCAAGAAGCCATAAGGAATAAGAAATTGACTTAACGAAAATTATAGTTTTAATGGTTCGGATGAGTTATGATAAGTTTAGGTTGTGGTGCAATCTTAATCTTTGATGGTTGACATATAGGAGATGGACTAAACAATTCTTTCAGAGAGCGGAGGTATATACGAAACTGGCAACCGATCTAACTCACTGTGAAAAACAGTGTAGACGAGACGAGAAACTTGTAACGCCCCGGGAAATCGAACCTTTTGTAAATACTTTAATAATGAATAAAATAATATTATTTTGTTATTATTATGTGTTGGTAAGATGATTGTCGTTCTATAACCTAGAAACATCAGAAAGTCGTAATATTTTAACTACGTGAAAGGATTAAAGTGTTTGAATTTTCAAGACGAAAATAAAAGCTTTCCGAGAAATTTTCTGAAAAACACTATTCATCATTTTTCGCTCAGGAATTAATTTTGAACTTCTGAAAAATACGTAACGTTATAATATCAAGGTGAGATGGATTATGTAATAATAATCTAAGTATAGAAAATGCAATATTTCGCATGCGGACTTAATTTGAGAACGTTAGGAAAATTATGTGTTAAGAATTTAATGTAATGATCGTATGATACGTATGTATTGTGCGAGGTAGTGTATACGAGTATGATATAAAGTATTATACGAGTATATGAGAATGATGGTATTCTGTATATTATGAATTATTATACGAGTTAGAATACGAGAATTATACGTATAGTATATGTGATAAGGTTTTTAATTAAATGACATGGACTAGTAGGATTGTGTAAACAATTGAATAGTCCAATGAACATTAAGGTGTAAGCCCAAGTGGTGGGTAATGTGAAGCCCAAAACAAAGGAATGCAAGCCCAAAGATAAGATAAGAAATTTAAAACCTAAGCCCATGTAATGATCCATTGGACAAGAGTGATCCATGGGGCAACCCATGGGTGATCTTGGTGACCAAGGCGTTGTGGTGGCCAAGTAATAAGAGTCGGTGGCAAGTTTACTTAGGGATTAAGTATGAAATAGTAAGGAGGTTAGTAAGGAGGTGGAATAACCTAATGACCCTTTTACCCTAACTTTAGAAATCCTATAAATAGAGGAGGAGTTGGCTCATTACTTGTTTGTTAACTTCATCAAAGATAAGACAACTTATTGGTTAGAGAGAATAAGCACTTTTAAGCTTAACTTCCATTGTTATATTTTCCAGAAGAAGAAAGCTAGTCATCAAAGGTAAATGATCTTATAACTTTCATCTCTACCATTGTAGGGTGATAAGAGAAGTGTAGGTTAATGAACATGTATGCTAAGAATACATAAGAATTGGATAATCAATGGACTTGAGCCGTTTAAAGTCATGACTAAGTAATTTAAACATAGATAAGTTATGAACTTATGATAAACATATATAAACTTGTCATATGATTACTTTAAGAGGTTGGTATGATTAATAAGAGTTAAGAATGTTGGTTAAAGGACTTAAAGCAATAATAAGTCATAACGAAATGAAATCTTGTAATTTATAATTTGTTAAGTTATGAACTTATGAGGAATAAGCTATAACCTAATTTAAAGATAAGTTGTTATAATATGTAGGTTGAGATGTCTAGATGATGAATTGAATCCATTTGGAATGATGAATAAATTACTAGTAACATAATTTTACTGAAATTCACACGATTGGACGATAATATTCGAATTCGTGAAATTCTCACAATGGAAGTTGGATTTTGTGTTTGAACTCGAAAACGTTGGTTTTCGATGGAGACAAGTCTTATTTGGCATTATAGAGGTTTAGACTCTAAAATGACCGGATTTCGACTTAGAACGTAGAAACGAGTGTTGAACGTTCACGAACGTTTATCGTTTTCATTAAAAATGGATTAATAGGCGAATTTTTAGTTAACAAAGTCAAATAGATAAAATTCTTGCATGAACACGTAAAGTATGTAATTTGTGAACCGTAGGCTCTTGAACGAGCCAATTCGGACTTATAACGAAGAAGTTACAAGCCCGGGAATCTCACAAAGTCAAAAATTTGTCAAAATATTCTGAGGCAAAAAGTCCGCGCCGCAGCACGACTCAAGGCATAAAAGCCCGCGCCGCAGCGTGAGGCTGGACTATAGTGCACTGTTAGTTGGTGCCGCCGCATGACATAGAGAACTAGGACTCGCGCCGCATCGTCGAGTTCGGGCCATGCACACTGCTAACTCACGCTGCGGCGTGACACAGAGAAGGAATGCTGGCGCCGCAACGCCAGCATTAAGGATTTCATAGAAAGGAAAAATTATAAGTAAAGAAAGAAAGTGAATTGATTAGTAATGAAGTAAAGCTTAATTATAACATTGTAAAGCCTTGTTAAACCTTAAGTTTGATAACTAAAGGTTAAAGATAATCAAACGAGCATGAACGTAATGACAGTGTAGGTTATAACGGCAAGCCGAAACCAATAATAACAAATTTAATACGTAACTAGATTGAGAAGAAGGGTAAGATTCTTTAGGAACCATGTATGTTATTCATGACCTAATGTATTATGTGATGTTATCATCTACTGTAGACACTTAAGGACTTAAAGTTCACGTGTTATAACTGTAGCAGACGCTAAAGGTAAGTATTCTAACCCTTGTTTCAGTTCAATCTGGACAAGCTTTATGATTCATGTATTCTTACGCATGAGTTAATGTCTGATGAAGTAAACGCCAATTCTTTCGGCTAGACATACGATATGTTGGATTTCTTATAATTTATCAAAGTATTGTCAATGATTTACCAAACTAATATTGGTGTGGTTTTCAAAAGGAGACTGAGTAATGTAAAATGTTTTGTCATCAAACGACAGGCACGTGAGGTTGCCACAACTTAAACGTACACACGTTTAATGAATGTTGTGTTGATCAACATAGAGTACTATAGGCTTATCACCTAGACGTGCTCGTAAGCTATGCCAAACTTACGAACTTAATGTCGGAATGTCCTTTTCAAAGAAATTATGAAATGCTCATGGTCTTGGACCGAAATTGATGTTTTTACTGAATATTGTTATTGTAAAACGTTTTGAAAGAAAAGAAATGCTATTTTGAATTATCGATTATACTTCATAACTATTGTTCAGTTATTGAAGATATACGATTATATTTCAAGCATGCTACACTGCTACAAAATAGTAAATAGACAACGCAGAAAAAATGTTGTGGTTTCAGTCAGGAAAATGTCGTGGTTAAGGGTGTTGTCTATTTGACAACCTTACACAACGTTTTAAAAACGTTGTAGTTAAGCACATTACACAACGTTTTTAAGAAAAAAATGTTGTAAATTTATTTTTCATAAATTAGCAGATGCTTAAAAACGTTGTAGAATGTATGATTCCACAACGTTTTCTAGATAAAAACGTTGTAGTTTGATATATCAGACAACGTTTTTAACCAAATTATACAACATTTTTAAAATGTTGTAGATAAAGAAAAAAAAAGGTTATGGTAGCCACATCAAAAATACATTCTTCATCAACATTATTTACTCTACATGACTCTTCAACAAAATTCAGTTCCTCTACAACAGTTGATAGAAAAATTAAGCTTGTTCTGTAGACACAACAAGGGTTATGAGCATCCCTAAGATCCATTAATAGAACATCACCAACCCTAAACAGGAATGCAAATCCATATGAATGAGGAACTTCAACTATATTATGGGCTAGGGGTCCAGCCTCAGAATACTGAGAGATTACAAACGTACATCATGTTCCTTTGTATTCCATTCCAACAACAGTAGTTCATTTAAGAACGAATCTCTCCTGCAATACCAGAAATGGACTTTCTAAGAATTTAAAATAGAATCAGTTGGAAGTTCAGAAAACATCAACTGAACATAACCATGTGACAAAACAGAAAAACAGTTTAATGTCCTAACTCCTAAAGTCATTTCATCAACTGAAACATGACAGTAAATTCCCTGTGCCAAAGTAATGCATTACCATACCTATTCAGAAGAATGGCTAAAATAGGGTTGTGCTCCACTTGGTTGACAAAATTCTTTTGAAATAAAGCACATGCTCCATATAGTACCAGAGATACTGGTAACATGTCTGGTAGTACTTGTGTTTCCTTCAGTTTCAGAAGGATAAAATATTCTCTAAAAGAGCATGAAGTATCTCAGTTGTCAAACCACACCAAACCCAATTATATTTAGCTGTTCTTGTGACTATATAAATAAAAACTTCCAAGCAAGTGAATGAACTTCACCTTATCAATAATATCACTACTAGCAGACTCTGAAACAGTGAACAAAGCCAGTTGGTCCTCATATGCACCTACAACAATAAAACAGCCACTGCATCGGTAAAAAACTACATCAAGACGTACTTTAGAAGCTCTGACTACTAATTTTAACAATTGATGTGCAGAGAAACCCAATTGATTTATTTTATACAAACACCTTCCCCCCCCCCCCCACAACCCAATTTTTTTCCCCTATACACAATAGAAAAAGAACAAAAATCACTTGAACCAAATAAAATGTCAACTTACTTGGAATTAACACTCAGCATCCTATCAACTTGATGCCTCGAGTTTCCAGGAGTGGAAAGTTGAATGTGTGACAATGGGAAAAACCTATGTTGACAATAAAATACAGTTAAATCTATAAATAAATAGAGGTAAAATTTGATTGAACAACTGAGTAGTGGCATTTAAAATGAAAAAGAACAAAAATAATTCATCTTTTTCAATATAAATAAGTCAGTAGAGCAGAAAGAGTGACCTGTGCATTTCATTACAAAATGAGAGAATCGAGAGCTACCCGGAATCAGAAATAACAACCAAGGCATCCTTATCTTGTACAACTAATGTCCAGACTCGGAAGAAAGTAGTAATTTACAAATGAACTATACAGCAAATTTAAGATGCAATGATGTTAAATACAAGGCAAAGAACAATACCTGTATGGTCAATAACAAAAGGTCAAGGAGAGAATAGAAGATATTAATTGTCATAGAAAAGAGTACAGCAAATAGAAGTCTCATATGGATTACTGATAAACCCATCTTAGCCATGTTCCTAGAAAACATATTATAAAAAAAAGCCTTTTAAGAGTCAAATTGACTTCAATTCAGCTAAAATTATGAAATTCTACCAGTCAAAACAATAGCTTTAACATCTTCTCTCTTCATAGCTTCAGTAAATTTCTCCTTAATCCAGCAAGAACTAAGAAAACACAAAATCATCAAAACAACATTACAATAAAACAAAACCAAAGACTTATCTTACTAAATCAATCGAAAAACTCATCATCTTGAGATTTTGATGACCATCCTAAGTAAGAAGACTGGTCAGCTTGTAAGTGAACTAAATGTTGCCAAATGTTATAAATGATTGTAAATTATAGAAACAATCTTGAAGAACCAGTACAATGAAGAGAGTCCTCATCATCACTTGATTGCTTACTGTCTAATTCCTCAGGGGTTTGGGCATCATAATCCATGTTTGATGAACATATTGTCACATGGGACATCATCTTTGTATTTACTAAGTCTTGCAAAAGCAATTGAAATCATAACAATAAATCATAGTAACAAATCATATGCTTAACATGGTATTCTAAGGCTACAACTATGTATATCAATTTCCCAACCTTTCTTAGAGAATAGCCGGGCTGCTTTTGCCTGCTGCATGAATTCATGTACTATCGATGGCAAGCATACCTGTTAAAGAGAAACCAAAAGAAAGATTAGTATTTTTATAATTTTCAAATGGATAGAGCAAAAAAACTTATGACATATTACAGAAATGGAAATGCAAAAGATCGGAAGATTTTTCTCGAGGAGAGTCAAGACTGCTTCACCTTTAAAATGAATGCTTTAAAATTGCCTCTATAGGCAAACGAAAGAGCTGTGATTTAATGGCAAATTGCCTCTATAGGCAAATTGCCCATCATTGATCTCATATGAAAGCAAAGAATATACATAATGGCCTGCACTGGAGAATATGACATCAGGAAAACAAAGCAATATCAATATGCCTATTATAGTAAATTTTTATGAAATCTAACAAAGTATAAGTTGTGTTGAAGCCAATAATTAATGGAATATCATGTCCCTGATAAATTACTCTAAAACTAAGCCATATCCATTCACAACCTACATGGAATCAATGCTATTATGAGCCTAATGAAAACTTGACAACCGCAGATCCAACTCTCAGACCAAATTAAGGAATAATAAAAATAATTATAAGTTAAAAAAGCAAGCTTGACCAATTCAGAGGGAAAAAAGTAATATGCAGTGAGTTGCTTAAAGGAAAATATTATTGTATAAAAGGATCACTCAAGCTTCATACAACTAGAACCAAATGAATCTTCCATCTAATCTAGAAAGCCTCTAAAACAAGTAGCAGAACTATGGAAGTAACAAATTCAGTGATAATGCAGTTCAAATTACTCGTGAAAGTTCTCCCAAAGAGCTTTCTAGCTATCAAATTGGAAAACCCCAAAAATCATAACCCCAATAAAATTTTAAAAATTACCAACAAGGAGAGAAACCAACCCCTTTCCTCGGCACTTAGATCATCTAAGACATGAAAACACACACCAAAAAAACATGACATATAGAGAGAAAAAGATTAATAAGGAGAGAAGAAGATATACCTCTCTCTACCTTCAAACCCCAAATTGTTGTCGCCAAAAGAAGCCTCACCACCAAAATCAGTAAAATCCTCTACTTCTTCTTTTTCTTTGCTTCCCCCTAAAATGTTCTCAACAAAAAAAACCTGTTCTTTCTTTGAATAGCCAATTGAGTCCGACCCAACAGAACCAGTGGCCATAGGCCTCATCCTAGGGTTAGGGTTTGTTGGACAGAAATTGGGTTCTGGGCTTTGCCTACAACTCTCTTTAGCGGTTGGCTTTTGTTATTTTCCAGAAAGGTTTGATTTTTCAAGCCTTCGATTGCGAAGCTGAAGGTAAGATAATCAGGAAGTTCATGAAATCCGTGAAACAAATCGAATTAACGCTCCTCAACGATTCTGAAGCTTCAAAAATGGCGAGATTTTGAGGAGAAATGGAAGGGAAAAGGAGAGAGGAACTCATCGCAGAGCGAGAACCAACATCGTAGAGCGAGAACTCATCTGCATAAACCCAACATCGTAGAGCGAGAAAGTACACAGAGATAGGAACCTTGTTTTAATTTCAAACTTTAGCTTCCGTGTTTTTTTTTCCTCCGTGTTTTTTAAGATAAACAACGTTTTTAGAAAAAAAATGTTATCTAGTTAAAATAAAAAAAATACCCTTTTAAATAGATAACGTTTTTGCATATATATCTATAACGTTTTTTTTAAAAACTTTGTGAAAAAAAATATCACAACGTTTTTATAAAAACGTTATCTTTTAAGCATTGTCTATTTAGTACTTTGTAGTAGTGCTAGTTTTATTAAAATTTTGTACTTGCTGAGCTAGTTAGGCTCACTCTTGCTTGAACCATATGAATGCAACTAAGATCGAACGGACCGACGGATCAGGCAAGGATAAAGGGAAGGCTAAGGCGAACCCGTAGATTACTTATGTAACAGTATAGGTTTGTAATGATAATATTTGATATTATGACAAGGACAAATGTAATGGTTATAAAGAACCTGGGAAAATGTTAATAAAATTTTGAATATATATAAGACATATTCGTTCTTTTGAGACATTTCAATTAAATGTTTATGTGAAATGGGCGAAGAGCTATGAAGAGGCCTATAACCTCATTGAGACAATGACAACTAATGATTTTCAAAACCCTACAGGTAGGATGCCATTGCCCAAAGTTACAGGTTTGTTAGAAGTGGATGCGATCACTCAATTGTCAGCACAGATAGCATCCATGGTAAAGAAGATTGACTCATTGACAGAGACTAAGGCGAAGACAGTTGCCTTTGTATGTGAGATTTGTGCAGGATCACATTCAACGGACCAATGTGTTATCAGTTCAGAGTCAGTACAGTATGTGAGCAACTATAGGAAGGATCAAGGTCAATTTCAGAACATATACAGCTCCAACAACCGCAACCATCCAAACTTCAGTTGGTCTAATAATCAAGGAAGTCAACAGAATCAGTTTCAACCGAATAATCAATTTCAGTCACAATCAGCTCAGCAGCAGCTTGCACCAAGACCACCTTACCCACTGGGATTCTCTCAACAATAACATCATACTCCAGCTGCACCTCAGCAAGAAAAGAAGTCAGAGATGGAGGAGATGATGATGAAGTACATGGTAAATATAGAGGTGATGATTAAAAGCCAAGCAGTGGCTATTAAAAATCTGGAAACTCAAATGGGTCAGATGGCGAGCATGCTTAACAACAGGCCCCAGGGTACATTGCCAAGTACCACAGAAGCAAATCCAAGAAGAGAAGAAAAGGAACAATGTCAGGAAATAACACTTAGGTTTGGGAAATAGTGTGCAGGAAATCAACTAGGCGCGCCCGCGCTACGTTTACAAGGGGAAGACGCGCGGCTGCGCGAAGCAGATAAGTTGTTTGAGAAGAAAGAAAATAATGAAGATTCTGAGTTACAGCAAGAAGAGAAAGATAAAATAGGTTTAGTTGAGAAGCCCGTGAGTAAAATACCAATAGTTCACCCTCCGGTTCCATATCCATAAAGATTGAATAAGCAGAGGGAAGATAAGCAGTTCAGCAAGTTCTTGGAGGTCTTTAAAAAACTGCAGATTCATATACCTTTCGCTGAGGCATTGGAAAAGATGCCTAGTTATGCAAAGTTCATGAAGGGTATCTTGTCAAGGAAGAAGAGATTAGAAGATTTTAAGACAGTGGCTTTGACAGAGGAATGCAATGTAGTGCTTCAGCACAAATTACCTCTAAAGTTGAAGGATCCGGGCAGTTTTATAATTCTAAGCACAATCGAAAAGATGAGCTTAAGTAAATGTCTGTGTGATCTTAGGGCAAGTATAAATTTGATGCCCTTGTCAGTATTTAATCAGTTGGGATTGCCGACTCCAAGGCCGATAAATATTTCTTTACAGCTAGCTGACAGATCCATCACTTATCCGTGGGAAATTGTTGAAGATGTATTGGTAAAAGTTGATAAATTCATATTTCTGGCTGATTTCATCATTTTAGATTATGAAGAAGATGGGAGTATACCAATCATACTTGGAAGACCATTCCTAGCCATAGGAAGGACCTTGATAGACATTCAAAAATGGGAACTCACTATGCGTGTTCATGATCAAGAAGTCACTTTCAACATATTAAAGGCAATGAAATTTCCAACAGATGAAGAAGAATGCTTCAAGGTTGATTTGGTGGACATGGTCTTAAATGATGAAGTAGAGAGTTTGGTAGATAATAAACCATTGAGAAGTGCTATTGCTCAAAATTCAGAACTAGAGGATGAGGAATTTGAAAAACTTGTGCACTTTCTTGATACTACTCCACAATTCAGAAAATTTAAAACCCCTATTGAGCCATTAAAGAAAGCTGGAGAATTGTCAGTGAAATTGAAACCATCTCTTGAGACACCTCCAGAACTTGAATTAAAACCACTTCTAGACCATTTGAGGTATGCATTTTTAAGTAAAGATTCAAAGTTACCTATGATTATTTCTTCTGCACTAACAATTTTTTCAGGAAGAAAAACTGCTACGAGTCCTTAGGGAGTTCAAGTCGGCTATTGGATGGACTATAGCAGATATAAAAGGGATCAGCCCTTCTTTTTGTATGCATAAGATCTTGTTGGAAGATAATAGTAAGCCATCGGTGGAGCAACAAAAAAGACTTAATCCGATCATGAAGAAAGTGGTCAAGAAAGAAGTATTGAAATGGCTAGATGCAGGCATAATTTATCAGATCTCAGATAGTTCATGGGTGAGCCCAGTGCAATGTGTACCGAAGAAGGGTGGCATGACCGTGGTTTCTAATGAAAATAATGAGTTGATTCCAACACGAACAGTGACGGGGTAGAGAGTCTGCATGGATTATCGTAGGATTAACAAAGCTACAAGGAAAGATCACTTTCCACTGCCGTTTATCGATTAAATGTTGGATAGACTGGCGGGTCATGAGTATTATTGCCTTCTGGACGGATATTCAGGTTACAATCAGATTGTGATAGCTCTAGAGGTTCAAGAAAAGATAACCTTTACATGTCCATATGGAACTTTTGCTTTCAGAAGGATGTCTTTTGGTCTGTGCAATGCTTCAGCCACTTTTCAGAGATGCATGATGGCTATTTTTTTGGATATGGTGGAATAGAATGTGGAGATATTCATGGATGATTTCTCAATTTTTGGGGATTCATTTGATTTATGTCTTGACAACTTGGTGATGGTTTTGAAAAGATGCGTTGAAACAAATTTGGTACTGAATTGGGAAAAGTGCCATTTTATGGTACAAGAAGGAATTATTTTGGGACACAAAGTTTCGAAGAAGGAACTTGAGGTGGACAGAGCAAAGTTAGATACTATTGAGAATTTGTCGCCACCAACTTCAGTTAAAGGTGTTCGAAGTTTTTTGGGACATGCAGGCTTCTACCGCAGATTCATTAAAGACTTCTCCAAGATAACTAAACCACTTTGTAGTTTATTGGAGAAGGATGCACAGTTTAAATTTGATGAGGATTGCGTGACTGCATTTGAGGATTTGAAAGTGAAGTTAACTTCAGCACCAGTCATTATAGCACCGAATTGGGACTTGCCATTTGAAATGATGTGTGATGCCAGTGATTATGCTGTGGGGGATGTTTTGGGTCAGCGAAAGGAAAAGATCTTTCATGTGATATACTATGCTAGCAAGACCCTTACTGATGCGCAGTTAAACTACACCACCATAGAGAAAGAATTATTAGCAGTTGTGAATGCTTTTGATAAATTCTGAGCATATCTGATTGGTACGAAGGTGATAGTGTACACGGATCACGCGACAATTCGACACTTAGTGGCAAAGAAGGATGCAAAGCCCCGTTTGATTAGATGGATATTATTATTGTAGGAATTTGATTTAGAGATCAAGGATAGAAAGGGAACTGAGAACCAAGTGGCGGACCACTTATCTCGACTAGAGAATCAGGAAAAGGAAATAGAGGACAAGATTGTGATTAATGAATCCTTCCCAGATGAACAGTTGTTTGTGGTAAAAGGGGAAGTGCCGTGGTTCGCAGACTACGCGAACTACTTGGTGCGTAAGATGTTACCCTCTGACTTGGTTGGCTATCAAAAGAAGAAATTCTTGCATGATGTTAAATAGTTTATATGGGATGAACCATATTTGTTCAAACAATGCGCTGAACAGATGATAAGGAGGTGTATCCCGTATAGTGAGACATAAGGGATTTTACATGATTGTCATGCTTCTTTATATGGGGATCATTACGGTGGAGAACGAACAGCGGCTAGGGTGCTACAAGCAGGATTCTACTGGCCGACAATTTTCAAGGATGCTTATAGTTTTGTTCAGAAATGTGACAGATGTCAAAGAGTCGGGATCATTTCAAAAAGAAATGAAATGCCATTGAATATGTAACATTTCAGAATTTTAAAGTGTAATATTAAATATTTATTGATTTATATAAGTATTTAATGGATATATTTATTGTTAAATAAATAATGGTTCAATTTGAGTTTATGTGGTGTAGTTATTTATTTGTTGAATAAATAATTAAATATTAAATATTAAATATTTATTTGAAATATTAAATATTTAACGAATTATATAAGTATTTAAGGGCAATTTGAGTTGATGTGGTTTAGTTAATTATTTGTTGGAATAAATAAGTAAGGAGCTAAGAAAATTAATTGTTATGAGATTATATAATAATTTAATTTAATAAGTAAGCTAGAGAGCTTATAGTGATTTAAATAAATTATAATATTTTAAATGGGAAATTATAATTTAAAATATTAGTAGGTTAAATAAAATTATAATTATAAAAGAAATTATAGTTATGTGATATTAAATTATGTGCTAAAGTAATTTAATAGATTAATGTTTTAATTGATTAATTAATTAAATAAAAGTGTGACTAATAACCTTGCTATAAAGGAGTTACTAAAATAAATTAAGGGAGTTTAATTCAGTTTTGCCAAACAAGGCCTAATGCTTATCAAGTCTTTTATCTAATTGTGTTTTACCAAACAAGGCATAAGGATTAATGTGTTATATTTTTCGTGGTTAACCAAACAAGCCTTATGGATTTTGATTTTCAAAAGTTTATAACTGATGTCAGTTAAAATCCTATATTTAATATCTATATTATTATTATTATACGTTATATTATATTACGTATGTTAGAGTTAGGAAGAAAGAAAGCTCAGAAGAAGAAAAAGAGAAGAAGAAGAAGAAAGAGGAAAGGGAGAGAAAACTTGAGAGAAATCCTTAAAGGTTTTGAGAAAGAAAAGAAGTTTGATAATCAAAAGTAGCCATCATCTTCTTAATCAAAGGGTATTGAAATTCAAGTGGTAAGGGTGTAGCTTGTGCTAAAGGCAAGTTTTTTAACTCTATTTTTATAATTGAGCAAGTTTTCTAATCCTTTGTTTTATTGAACTATTTGATGTGGAACAAGTTATTATTGTAATTCAATTATTGGTTAGCATGCATAACTAGATTTCTATGCATGTTTAATATTCAATTCTAATTAATCTTGGCTTAGTATTGTTCAGGCAAGGTATGCTATGGTATTCAAATTGTATGCTATTAGATTATTCCTAAAGCAGGATTTTAGTTGCTATGATTAATTCAATTACGATTATTTTATAAGTATAATGTCATGGATTTTATTCAACTACTCCGTAGTTGATGTTCGTTGAATTCCAAATTACCTTGAAATCTTATCCAAACCAAACTTACTTTGGTGCGGACTTGTATTCTAAATACTGAGATGAACAACTCTTTTAATAGAGGTTTACGCTTAGCTTTGAAATGGTTGTGCACAATACATTGTACGAAGGGTTGATCCCCCTAAGTACGTGGAGTTCTTATAGTCTTATGACTGTTAAAGTTAAAGTTAAAGTTGAAAGATTACTTATAACTATGGACATGATTCGTGGTTATTAGACCCTCAGTAAATGTTAAAATTTTCAGAAAGTTAATAGAATATATTGTCCAGTTCTATTGAGCCTAATATTGGCAATTGATGTAAAAGTTTAATGATTTACTTATTGTTATTTCAAGCGGGCCTTGTTTGCTCACTCTTGCCTATAAAATTTCTTACAGCTAAAGTTGAAACTGGTGATGTACCTAGTACCAGTAAGGGAGAAGGAAAGATGATCAAATACTAAAGACTTATAATAGTTTGATAGTTTTATTTTTTTAGACTTTGGTTTAAAGATTGTAATAAAGTTAATTTAATTTCCGCATTTGAATGATTGTTGTTAAAGGTTAGATAACCTGGGAGAATTTTATTCAAGTTTAATCCTGTATGGGCATGTTTTCTTTTATGATCAATTGTTCTTTCTCTCCTACAGTCCGTATTAGTTTCTCCTCGGCATTTGTCAGTCGTTCCTCACGATCCTGGATCTCGCCGTCTTTTTGTGTCATTGCAGTCTGTTGTTCAGCTACTATCTCTTGCAATTCCTCGACGGTATCCTGAAGTTCCACGTTGCGGTCGTAGACTTTATCGTACATACGAGCAACTATCGAGGTTAGTGGAGTCTCTTCCTCCTGTGGCAACTCAACGGGATCCTCCTCATCTGTCTCCACATCATTATCCTCAACCTCAACTACTGTGACCAACGGAGCTGACTCCCGTGGCTGTAGTTGTTCCCAAACTACCTGAATGTCGCGAGGCTCCTCCTCTATAGGCATTTGAGGTCCCTCCTCCCTAGCCTGACTGGATTCTCCGATATTAGTCATCCTGACAACAAAGTTTTAAAGTTTTAATTATTAATCATTACTACTCGACACTAACGAGCACATAAGTTATAAACACATGAACACATAAGTGTTTTATTACTTCTTTCTTAAAACTCGATAAGAGTTATCTCCACTATCTTTTCAAAGGTTACTTCCTAAGGCTTTTCCCCCCACCTATGGTTCATAACCTAAAGCTTTGATACCAACTTGTGACACCCCCAAATCCTGGTACTTCATTTCCTCAAGATTTGGTGCTCACACAATCAAAACATTCATTGCTAACTACCCATTCATAATAGAATAGATCGTTACTGAACTGAAGAGCAAGCTGAGAGAAGAAGTTGCTAAGAGGGAAAGAGCTGAAGATGCATACGAGGAAGCTTATCAACGAACTGGAAGAGCAGCGAGAGACACGCAGGCAAAGAGGATGAAGATGGAAGAGATGGATAAAGTATTTAACACCGCAATTAATCGAGCTCAAGATCGAGTCATGGGTTATCCAATTCAGTTCAAGACGCTACCATCATACGTGTTAGATCGCATAACAATGTTTCGAGTCATTGAAGAGGAATGTGATAGGGCTAAAGATTATCTTAATAGAACATCGTAGCTGTTGTACGATGAGTGAAAGGTTAAATAAATTGTAAATCCCAAGTGTTATGCAACCTATGGGATATGACTATGATGTTGTCCTGAAACTTTTGTAGTTCAGGAAAGTAATGTAGATAACAGAGATGCTATTGCTTTATGTTTTCAAAAAGGTTATGAATAAATAAAAGTTGTTACTTTATTCAAAGTGTTATGTGTTATGTGGTTATTTCTGTTATGGAGGCTAGTTAACTAGAAAATACATAAAGAAGCCGAGTAATAGTCTAATAGATGTTTTGTTTTAACAGAAAATGCCTCCCAGACGTCAACCAACAGTACAGAGAACCACTGAAGGAACCAACAATAACGACAATGTTGATGGTAACCCTGTTCAATAACTAGTGACACTACTGACAGGAGCGTTGCAGAATCAACCTCAAAACCAAGGCACAACGTTTAAGGAGTTTAAGGCGGTTGGACCACCGAAATTCCGTGGGTCCATGAATCCAGTCGAAGCATAGACCTGAATTATGGAGATAGAAAAGGTGTTCGATGTTGCTAGGGTAGGGGATGATCAGAAGACTGCTTTCGCAACATTCATGTTAAAAGCAGAAGCTAGTTATTGGTGGCAAGCCAATAAAACTCGTGAAGGACCAGGAGTGATGACTTGGGATAGGTATAAGGAGTTGTTCTTCGAAACCTATTTCCCGGAGAGTTCGAAGAGTCAGTTAGGAGTGCAGTTTTTGGAACTAAAACAAGGAACAATGTCGGTATCTGAGTATGCCGTGAAATTCAACGAATTGGCGAGATTTACGCCATATCAGGTCATCACAGACGAGCGTAAGGCGAAGAGATTTGAACAGGGACTGAAGCCCTGGCTGTACAGTAGGGTTTCCCTATTCTAGTTGAAGACATTTGCAGCGATGATGGAGAAAGCAGTACTCGTTGAAGGTGGAGGTTGTGACGACCCCAAAACAGGTCCATTCCACCCAACCCATTCTGAGTCGTCGAATACATGGTACAGAAAACAACTACAACTTTATTACAACAATTGTCGTGCAAAATACAATAACACATATGTTGTAAGTTTGGATACAAATATATACCAAATGTGACATTGGACACCATCATGTATCAGCACCTCACAAAGGTACCTTACATAAAGGTACAGTCAAAAACTGTTTTAGAAACTAGAATCTTTGGGAAGTGCTCAAGGAAACCTTCGTACATGGGAGGCCATACTTCTAGGTGAGTCTTCTCTTGACCCAATAGACCCCAAAGAAAAACGAGAAGATTACAATCATATTCTTTCCAATGGTGAGTCTTCTCTTGACTTATCATTATCTCCACTATCTCTAATTGAGAATTATACTTCAAACAAACACCAAGATTATATAGGTAGTGCTCGTAGATATACTCAGCAAGTGGATGAGCACAACCTTGTCTTATGATGACACGAGGTTGTATGTCATTAGACATCTTGTATAATAGTGACGAAACACCCTTCCAACGTTGGGTTCGCCTCACCCTATTTTCTTCACCAAATATAACTACTAAATACTGACCACCGTTCTATTCCCTTGTTACCCCCGCTCGACCCAGCTACACTCTTATTACCTGAAAGGAATTGTGAAACAAAAGGTTGAGCACAACTAGCCCAGTAAAGAATATCATGACTAAAGATAAATAAATTATCAATAGTCTTCATCAGTAATAAATCAGAGATTTAGAACATATGGTAGATGATAAAAATTTTCAACCATAGTTGCAGCGGAACGAGCAATCCATTAGAAGAGTCAAATAGACTATAAAGTCTATTATCTTCTCCATGTTAAAAATCCACCAACAATGTTTTATCCCTGTAACACCAATCAACAATTCTGGTCCACAATCATATGAATAACTCATAATCATAACTGTAGTTCTAAATTCATCTTCTCATCCAGGATGAAGATAATTTTCATCACCTATCTTTACCTGAAACATCAAAGATCATGATTACACCAAATCACATTTCCTGTTCATAATCATACTAATAACTTCATCTTTGCACTACGGCCAAAGATATTCATTTGTATCACCAGTTGGTGATGTTTATCTCAACATCTGTTCATCTTTGCACTACTGGCCAAAGATATTCAACAACATGTCATCTTTGCACTACGGGCCAAAGATATTCATCAACAATTCATCTTTGCACTACAGGCCAAAGATATTCCTCAACAGTTCATATTTGCACTACGGCCAAATATATTCATCAACAGTTCATATTTGCACTATAGGCTAAATATATTAATATCTCAAAGAAATATATAATCATTTCAGAATTTATATAAACAATAATTATAACCATGTTGATCAATTCACCTTTGCACTTAAGCTAAAGATATTCACTTATAAATTCAATGGTCATGATCATACCAGTTAACAATTCAACTTTGCACTACTGGCCAAAGAGAACCCATAGTCATGATCATACTAGAAATTTACCCATCTTTACACTCAAGTCAAAGAGAAATATCATCATTAGGGTTATAAAAATATTATATATGATAACAAAATCAATATAATCAACATATAGATTTAATCTTAAGAGTAATATTCATAAACCAACTATAATTTGGTTAGAAAAAGAGAATAGTAACTCGTAAATAGTAACTCATGAATAGTAACTCGTGAATAGTAACTCATGAATAGTAACTCATGAATAGTAAACTCGACACAAAAAGGTAGAAATTCTACAATAAAATACATATCAATATTTCGGTATAATGATATTAAAAGAATAATATTTCTTAAGCTTATAAACAATTTATTTTAATTGTTTATACTTTACTAAATAATGCATTTAATCATCCTAAAATGCGAAACTCATAAAATTTTATCACCAATAACCAAAAACCCTCATCAAAAATCTGCATATACCTCATATAGGATTCTCAAGCCATAAAATCCTATTTTCTAATTTTCTTACTTCACAAAACATATTTAATTCATTTACTTATAACTAGACCATTTTCATGAAAAAAATACCAAATCAGTTCTAAAAATATTTCTTTTCTGGGATTTAGCATAATATAGTCCCATAGTGAACATATATTTTTCTCAGAATTTTTAAAAGTCATTTACTATTTTTCATGTGGGCAAAACAACCAAATATTTAGACATTTATCAAAAATTGTACTTTTATCTAAAAATTCTGAAATTCACAGAGTATACTCCTATCATATACACGTACTCCCAATAAAAATTTCATCAATTTTGTAGTTAACCACAAGAAGTTATAAGCGGTTACTTTTAAAATAATATTTTCTTATAAAATTCATAACTCTTAATCTATACATCGAAAAATCACCATTTTTGGACACAATCAAGAAAACTCATCAAAATATCATTTCATATTTTTTAAGAATTTTTGAAGGTAAGAAAAATTACGAAACTGAAAAACATAACAACCCTTAAAATCCCGTACTATCCCTTACCTCAAAATAGCAGCACTTCTGACCGGTATAAGGCTGAAGAAAACTTGCACTGATGAATAGAAACTCACAAAGTATCTAAATACTCACAAAATACACTCAATAATCTAGAGAGAGAAAGAGAGAAAGCTTATGTTTCTGGTGTGATTTTTAATTCAAACTTAGCCCTCTATTTATAGGAAAATGTTAGCACGCCGAAGCAGACTTAACCTGCAACCTGATGGCTTTACCTGCTACTATTTCCACCCACCACATTTGAATAAAAATCTCAGCACATTTCTTCACCAACCAAGAGTGGGGCCCACCAATTCTAGAATTTTCCACCAAAATGATTAACTCCGAAAATTCAACAATTTCTGAACCAGTCATCTCGTAAAATTCGTAACAAATCATACGTTCATTTTTAACGGTTCAAAATTTGTGAACATATACTCAACTTATATATGAATAACATATCCAAAAATTACCACGATCCAACGGTCGGATTAAAAATTATAATCCCCGCAATATTTCTCAAAAACCCTGATTTGATTTTTAATACCTCCATTCCGATAAAAATATTGATAAAACACCTCAATATTAACTCCTTCATTTTTAACCACAATAAATACATTCAAAATTTATATCTACATAGAATAAATATTTCCTTATCATATAAATCAATAATTAATTATTCACAAATAATATTACAGAATCACAATTATGACAACCAGGCCGTTCCCAGGAAAGAGGGGGCTTTCCAATAAGAATTTTTCCATAATGGCGCGTAATTAGATGACCAAACCTCTCCTTAGACAGAACTTTCTAGACATTGCCAATAATGCTATCTAATAATATTATTCAAATAATATGAATTATTGATCTGATAATGAGAAATATTGTGCAGTGACAATTATTGAACAACAATAATATAAAATTTTAACGTAGCAATTATTGAATCAATAAAATAAAATATTGAACAGTAATTACTGTAACAATTTTTGAGTAGTGCCTTCTTACGTAAGAATGAATAATTTCAAAAATACTGTGCAACACCGTGTGCTACTGTGCAATAACGCGTATTACTGTATTTTAACCACCGTGTATTCCAACAGTGTTAACGGTAACTACGCCGTTATTTGTAAAAATTCAAATTTGTCGTTTTCTTCATCCGACAGTTATTCTGTTATGGGGCCCACAAATGGCTGTGCCGTTGTACGAATATTTCCCGACAAAAAGAATATTCCACGACCAAACGAATATTCCCCGACAACAATGAATATTTTATAACCACTTGTGTATTTTGAAAAAAAATTCACATTTCACCCATAACTTTAAACTTTTATCAATGTAACCATTTACTAAATAGTAATTATAAGAAAAATTGAATACTTTTATTTCATAAAATTCGGGGTCTTACAGAGGTGAGGCAGTATCAAAGTTCAATCAGGAACATAAGAAGAAGAAGAATGAGAATGAGACTAATAATGGAGGTGGTAGCAGTGGAAATAATAACAACAACATCAGCAACAACAACTTGAAGAAGATGTGGAATGGGAACATGAGTGCTGGAAACCATCAGGGTAACCAACAAAACAAAAGTTTAAAGCATATGCGACATGTGGGAAATTTCACAAGGGTGCATGCTTGATGGGGAAACGAGTTTGCTACAATTGTGGCTAGGAGGGTCACATCGCCCCGAATTGCACTCAACCGAAGAAGAATGCATGTTTCATGTGCGGATCTAAGGATCATTTTGCTCGTGAATGCCCTAAGAAGAAGGAGGGAGTGACAACCAGAAGCAATGGAGGTAACAATGGAAGTACACGAGCCATTGCAGGACCTGCAACATCAAATAAACCCACAGCCAGAACCTTCAAATGACTGTGCAAGATGCTGTGCAATCAAAAGATGTGGTGTCAGGTATTATCCCAATCAATTATATTAATGCATATGTATTATTTGATTCAGGTGCTACTTGCTAGTTTATATCTGAAGAATTTGCTAAGAGGTTAGAATTGCCTAGAGAAGAACTGAATTTTCCTTTGAACATAGAAATTGCGAATAAGGAAATAATCACTGTTAGATTCGTATACAAGAACTGTAGGGTGAACATTAAGGACAATATCTTGTTGGTAGATTTGATTCTGATTAGACTCGGAGAATTTGATGTAATTTTAGGAATGGATTGGCTGTTCAAATACGGAGCGGTGATTGACTGCCACAAGAAGTGTGTAAACCTTATGACTCTGTCAAAGGTAGTATTTTATGGTAGCAAGTCACCTAGACAAATGAAATGTCTGACGACTATGCAGGCCAAGAAGTTGTTGAGTCAAAGTTGTGTGGGCTATTTAGTTTACATAGTCGATACTCAGAAGAAGGGTGTGAAAATAGAAGAAATACTAGTAGTGAGGGAATTTGAAGACGTGTTTCCAGAGGATTTGTCAGGACTTCCGCCTGACATAGAAATTGAGTTCGTGATCGACATGGCTCCGGTAGAAATGAAGGAACTGATGGTACAGTTGCAAGAACTGCTGGATAAGAAATATATTCAACCAAGCGTATCGCCGTGGGGAGCGCCAATTTTATTCGTGAAGAAGAAGGACGGATCAATGCGTCTTTGCATTGATTACAAGGAGTTAAACAAAGTCACTATTAAGAATAGGTATCTGTTGCCTAGAATAGATGACTTGTTTGATCAATTGAAGGGTGCCAAATACTTTTCGAAAATAGATTTGAGAAGTGGATATCACCAGTTAAAAGTGAGGAAGGAGGATATACCATGAACGGCATTCAGAACTCGGTATGGACATTACGGGTTTTTGGTGATGTCTTTTGGTTTAACCAATGCACCTGTTGCGTTCATGGATTTGATAAACAGGGTGTTTAAACCATTCCTAGACAAGTTTGTAGTGGTATTCATCGACGATATTCTAGTGTTTTCCAAGATTCAAGAAGAACACGTGGAACATTTACGTTTGACATTGGAAACACTAAGGAAGGAAAAGATGTACGCGAAATTCTCTAAGTGTGAATTTTGGCTTGACCGTGTACAATTTTTGGGGCATGTGATTGACAAAGATGGGTTTTCAGTGGATCCGTCAAAAGTGGAAGCTGTGATCAATTGGGAACAACCAAGAACACCGTCAGAAGTGAGGAGTTTCTTGGGACTGGCCGGTTATTATAGAAGATTTATTCAAAATTTTTCTAGGATAGCCAGAGGTTAACAAATTTGACAAGGAAGGCTGTAAAATTCGTGTGGACGGAGAAATGTGAAGAAAGTTTACAAGATTTGAAGAAGAAGCTAAGTGTAGCACCTGTGTTGACATTACCAGACAATACAGGAAATTTTGTGGTGTATAGTGATGCCTCACACAAAGGGTTGGGTTGTGTTCTTATGGAGCGGCAAAGTTATTGCGTATGCATCAAGACAACTGAAAGATTATGAGAAAGGGTATCCGACTCATGATTTGGAATTGGCTGCAGTTGTATTTGCTCTGAAGATATGGAGGCACTATCTTTATGGAGAGAAATGTGAGATCCACACAGACCACAAAAGTCTGAAGTTTATCTTCACTCAGAAGGATTTGAACATGCGTTAAAGAAGGTGGATGGAATTGATAAAAGATTATGATTGTGAAATCTTTTATCATCCGGACAAAGCAAATGTAGTGGCAGATGCTTTAAGCAGGAAAGGTTAGGAGAAGTTGATGCTAATAACAACTCAAGAGGAGCTCATTTCAGCAATGACAAAACTGGAGTTGGAAATCAAATTTCCAAAAGAATCCGACGAACAACTATTCTAGATAGAAGCTGGTCCAACGTTAGTGGACAAATTGAAGAATGCTCAACTACAAGATGAAGAGTGTGGGACAATCAAAGAGAATCTGATTGAGAGTAGTGATGCAAAATACAAGATCGACATCGAAGGACTACTACGGTTTGAGGGAAGAATCTGGGTTCCAGCAACACCAGAGCTGAAAGAAGAAATTTTGACTGAAGCTCATAGCTCAAAATATTCAATTCATCTAGGAAGCACGAAAATGTATCAAGATTTGTGCCGGCATTTTTGGTGGTCGAATATGAAAAGGGACATTGCAGAATGCGTAGCAAAATGCTTGACATGTCAAAGAGTAAAAGCCAAACATCAAAGACCTAGCGAATTACTTCAACCGTTGGAAATACCAGAATGGAAGTGGGAACACATCACGATGGATTTTGTGGTGGGTCTTCCAACTACTTAGAGAGGATGTGATGCGATTTGGGTAATAGTGGACAGACTTACGAAATCAACGCACTTTCTACCAATAAAGATTAGATTCAATCTTGATCAGTTGGCAAGATTGTACATTAAGGAGATCGTTTCGAGGCACGGAGTGCCAATATCAATTGTGTCCGATAGAGATCCGTGTTTCACATCAAATTTCTAGAAGAGACTACAAGAATGTATGGGAACACAGTTGCGAATGGGTACGAATTATCATCCACAAACAGATGGCCAAAGCGAAAGAACAATTCAGACATTGGAAGATATACTGAGAGCATGTGTCATGGACTTTAAAGGAAGCTGGGAAGAACAATTACCGTTGGTGGAATTTTTTTACAACAACAGTTATCACGCGAGCATCGGCATGCCACCTTACGAGGCATTGTACGGCAGAAAGAGCAGAACTCCACTATGCTAGGATGGAGTCGATGAACGTCAACTGCTAGGACCAGAACTAGTGCAATAAACTGCTGACGTTGTCAAACTCATCAGGACAAGATTGGTAGTAGCTCAAGACCGACTGAAGATGTATGCTGATCAACACAGGCAAGATCGTGCATTTGACGTAGGAAGTTATGTATTCCTAAAAGTTTCTCCTTAGAAGGGGAAAATTCATTTCGATAAAAAGGAAAAGCTAAGCCGGAGGTTTATTGGACCCTTTGAAGTGCTGTAAAGAGTGGGAGAAGTGGCTTACGAGATAGCTCTACCTCCAGAGTTGGAAAATATTCATAATGTTTTTCACATTTCGGTGTTACGACTATATAAATCCGACTACAAACATATCATCGAGTACGAACCGTTGCAGTTCGAGAAAGATTTATCTTATGAAGAAGTTCCTATCCAGATAGTCGACAGGAAAGAACAAGTGCTCAGGAATAAAGTGATACCTTCTGTGAAGGTGATATGGAGGAACCACAACGCTGAGGAAGTTACGTGGGAACTCGAAGAGAAAATATTGAAAGAGTACCCTGAGTTATTTGTTTAATCTGTATCTTCGATTTTGGGAACAGAATCTTTGTAAGTAGGGACGAATGTAACGAATGATTTGTTTGAGTTGTGATTTTGAGGACAGAATCCTTGTAAGGAGGGAATGGTGTAACATTCCAGAATTTTATAGTGTAATATTAAATATTTATTGATTTATATAAGTATTTAATGGATATGTTTATTGTTAAATAAATAATTATTCAATTTGAGTTTATGTGGTGTAGTTATTTATTTGTTGAATGAATAATTAAATATTAAATATTTATTTGCAATATTAAATATTTAACGAATTATATAAGTATTTAATGACAATTTGAGTTGATGTGGTTTTGTTAATTATTTGTTGGGATAAATAATTAAGGAGCTAAGAAAATTAATTGTTATGAGATTATATAATAATTAAATTTAATAAGTAAGCTAGAGAGCTTATAATGATTTAAATAAATTATAATATTTTAAATGAGAAATTGTAATTTAAAATTTTAGTTGGTTAAATAAAATTATAATTATAAAAGAAATTATAGTTATGTGATATTAAATTATGTGCTAAAGTAATTTAATAGATTAATGTTTTAATTGATTAATTAATTAAATAAAAATGTGACTAATAACCTTGCTATAAAGGAGTTACTAAAATAAATTAAGGGAGTTTAATTCAGTTTGACAAACAAGGCCTAATGCCTATCAAGTCTTTTATCTAATTGTATTTTACCAAACAAGGCATAAGGATTAATGGGTTATATTTTTAGTGGTTAACCAAACAAGCCTTATGGCTTTTGATTTTCAAAAGTTTATAACTGATGTCAGTTAAAATCCAATATTTAATATCTATATTATTATTATTATAGTTATATTATTTTATGTATGTTAGAGTTAGGAAGAAAGAAAGCTCAGAAGAAGAAAAAGAGAAGAAGAAGAAGAAAGAGGAAAGGGAGAGAAAACTTGAGAGAAATCCTTGAAGGTTTTGAGAAAGAAAAGAAGTTTGATAATCAAAAGTAGCCATCATCTTCTTAATCAAAGGGTATTGAAATTCAAGTGGTAAGGGTGTAGCTTGTGCTAAAGACAAGTTTTCTAACTCTATTTTTATAATTGAGCAAGTTTTCTAATCCTTTATTTTATTGAACTATTTGATGTGGAACAAGTTATTCTTGTAATTCAATTATTGGTTAGCATGCATAACTAGATTTCTATGCATGTTTAATATTCAATTCTAATTAACCTTGGCTTAGTATTGTTCAAGCAAGGTATGCTATGATATTCAAATTGTATGCTATTAGATTATTCCTAAAGCATGATTTTAGTTGCTATGATTAATTCAATTACGATTATTTTATAAGTATAATGTCATGGATTTTATTCAACTACTCCGTAGTTGATGTTTATTGAATTCCAAATTACCTTGAAATCTTATCCAAACCAAACTTACTTTGGTGCGGACTTGTATTCTAAATACTGAGATGAACAACTCTTTTAATAGAGGTTTACACTTAGCGTTGAAATGGTTGTGCACAATACATTGTACGAAGGGTTGATCCCCCAAAGTACGTGGAGTCCTTATAGTCTTATGACTGTTAAAGTTAAAGTTGAAAGATTACTTATAATTGTGGACATGATTCGTGGTCATTAGACCCTCAGTAAATGTTAAAATTTTCAGAAAGTTAATAGAATATATTGTCCAGTTCTATTGAGCCTAATCTTGACAATTGATGTAAAAGTTTAATGATTTACTTATTATTATTTCAAGTGGGCCTTGTTTGCTCACTCTTGCCAGTAAAATTTCTTACAACTAAAGTTAAAACTGGTGACGTACCTAGTACCAGTAAGGGAGAAGGAAAGATGATCAAATACTGAAGACTTGTAATAGTTTGATAGTTTTATTTTTTCAGACTTTGGTTTAAAGATTTTAATAAAGTTTATTTAATTTCCGCATTTGAATGATTGTTGTTAAAGGTTAGATAACCCGAGAGAATTTTATTCAAGTGTAATCCTATATGGACATGTTTTCTTTTATTATTAAATTCTATTATGAATGGGTAGTTAGCAATGAATATTTTGTTTGCGTGAGCACCAAATCTTGAGAAAATGAAGTACCAGGATTTGGGGGTGTCACATAATACAATCCTTGATGTGGAAAATTTTGATGTGTGGGGGATTGATTTCATGGGCCCTTTCGTTTCTTCATGTGGGAATCTATATATCTTGCTAGCAGTGGATTATGTGTCGAAGTCGGTGGAAGTGGCAGTTCTTCCAACAAATGATGCCAAAGTAGTCCTCAGTTTTTTGCAGAGGAGTATTTTCACGCGGTTTGGGTCTCCGAGGGCTATCATTAGTGATGAAGGCAGTCATTTTTGTAATAGGTAGTTCACAGTTTTTTGGCTAAGTATGGGGTGAATCATTGCATTACTACAGCTTATCATCCTCAAACGAATGGCCAAGCAGAAGTTTCAAATCGTGAAGTCAAGAGAATTCTGGAAAAAGTTGTGAATCCCACCAGAAAAGATCAGTCTTTAAAGCTCGATGATGCTGTTTGGGCATATAGGACTGCATAAAAGACTCCGTTGGGCATGTCACCTTTTTAGCTAGTTTATGGCAAAGCCTGTCACCTTCCTATGGAGCTAGAGCATAAGGCATATTGGGCGATTCGGAAGCTCAATTTTGATTTGAAAGTCGTAGGAGAGAAATGCCTACTCCAACTCAATGAGTTGGATGAATTCTGATTACAGGCGTATGAAAACTCAAAGCTGTACAAGGAGAAGGTGAAGAAATGGCATGATCGTAAGATCATAGGGAGAACATTTGAGCCGGGACAAAGAGATTTGCTATTCAATTCCAGACTTAAACTTTTTCCTGGGAAGCTCAAATCAAGGTGGTCAGGGCCATTCACGGTGAAGACAGTTTTCCCATATGGTGCGATAGAAGTATTCGATATGTTCCCGGATAAGCCGTTTAAAAAGGTTGGACAGCAGCTGAAATATTACTTTGGTGGCAAAGTTGACAGACAAAAAGTCACCTCAATTCTTTCTTCACAGTCAAGCTAATTGACTTTAACTTAGCGCTTGATGGGAGGCAACCCATTGTTTCTATCTCTACATTTTAATTGTTTTGTTTAGATTGTTTTGGTTAGTTCATTTTCATTTTTAATTATGATAGTTGATTTATTTTGCATAAGTGCATTGGTAGCTGAATTTGCATTGGACCGTGTTTGAGCATAGTATAGAGAGTATGATTTTTGGATGGTCATTTTTGCTTATTCTGTAGTTCATATTTTGACATGGTTAATTAGTGTTTATGCAGGAGAATTGAAAAGAAGTCATCACTATGTTATGTATTGGGAGATGCAGATTGGAATTGTAGGAAGTAGGGTCGCGCGACCGCGCGATGTACACCTTGAAAAACCCACGCGCCCGCACTGCATGTCTGTGTACGAGAAAAAAAGCACTCGCGCGCCCGTGCCATATCTCCATTGAAAAGTCGCGCGGCCGCGCCTGGCACCGAATTTTGAAAAAAATTGGGTTTGGTGTGACTCATATCTTCTATCACTTGATATAAAAGAGAGTCGTATTCTCCACAACATGCACGACTCCTCCTCTCCAAACCGTTCTCAAGCGAAAGTGTAACGTCTCATATCCACTGCGTGATTGTCGCTTCAAATCTCCTACCCACGTTCAACATCTACATTTATATAACTAGGGTTTCAGTGGCTTTGTGCAACATAAGTTTGGGGGTTATTCAGTTCATCAGCTATCACTCACGATTTTATCAGGAAAATCTTCTTCTTCTTTATTAGTTGCAAATGGGTCCTAAGTGTGCACGATCTGTCGCTCCATCATCATCTTTTTCTTCCAGCAGTCAAGATGAGGACATTGTGGATCATACTAAGTTTTTCAGTCTGGAGGCACAAACAGAGTATTATCGAATTGTGATAAAGACGTTCGTAAAGGAACGAGGCTTCAAGCCTGGGAAGCAGGATGGTCACCTGTGGAATATGATTAGAGAAAGAGGATGGGGAGGATTTTGTGCAACCCCTATGCCTGCTCCTATGGGTATTGTGCGAGAATTTTATGCTAATGCTGAAGATACTATGAGTGGTTTGTCAATGGTGCGAGGAGTTCAAGTTGATTACACACCTCAATCAATCAGGGTAGCTTTCAGAATACTCGACACTCCACCGACTGGGAAGGATAATTGGGTCGAGTCTGCTCGTTTTGAGACGAATTTGGCTGAAGTTATCACTGACTTATGCATTCCAGGAATGCAATGGACTTGTAGGGCAGGAACTAATGAGCCTCACACTTTCCTAGCCTCAACCCTGAATTGCTATGCAAAGGCGTGGAATTTGTTCATATGTGCGAAGCTTGTACCTTCAATGCATCAGCATGAAATCACAACTGAAAGGGCTATCATTTTGTGGGGAATAATCACAGGAAAATACATCGATGTGGGCTATCTCATTAATCAGAACATATTACGTTACATGAGGGGGAGCACTACAGGGAGTATCCCACATGCGTCTGTGATTGCGAGTCTGTGTGCACAGTAAGGACTCTAGTGGGATGATGAACAGATGCAAATGCCTAGTCAAGATATCACTCATGCGACGATTACTAAATTCGAGGACTGGGCATGAAGAGAACCACACTCGAGGGGAAAATATTTCATCATTCAACCCGTATCCTCGGTACCGCCACCACATCCTACACATGAAACTGAGGCAGGAACTGTAACGCCCGAGAAATTCGGATCCGTTATAAAAAAGACCTGAAAGAATTAAATAATGAATAAAATAATTTTATTTGTTATTATATGTGTTAATAAGATATATGTTGTTCTATAACCTAGAAACGTCGGAACGTCGTAGTATTTTAACTACGTGGATGAATTAAAGTGCTTGAATTTTCAAGACGAAAATAATGGTTTTTCGAGAAAGTTTACGAAAAATTACTATTCATCGTTTATCGCTCGGGAATTATTTTTGAATTTTTGAGAAATACGTAATGTTAGAATATCGAGGCGAGATGGATTATGTAATAATAATCTAAGTATGGAAAACACAATAAATCACATGTGGACTTAATTTGGGAATATAGGTATTAAAACCTAATAAAATGAATTAAGGTAACTTGGTTTAAAATACAAGTCCAATAGGAATAAGATGTGGTCCTATGTGGGATTTGTTCTAAGTCCATGTATTTAGTTAATAAAGTCCAAGCTATTATTAGTGCAAGCCCAACAAAGAAATTGCTAGATTAATTATTAAGCCCAAACCATAATCAATTAGCAAGCCCATTAAAGTGGACATGATCCATGGGGCAATCCAAGTATAAGTGGGTAGACTTGATGGGCAAACATCAAGTGTGATGACCAAGTGTTGTGGTGGTCAAGTCTTATGAGTAATGACCAAGGAATGGATAAGAGTTGTGGGCAACAAGTAATGAATAGTAAGGAGGTTAACGAAGGAGGTGGGATGGCCTAAATGACTTTAATGCCCTAACCTTGTATGGCCTATAAATGGAAAGATTTCATTTCATTATTTGGTTGATTAATTTCATCCAACAACTCACTCTCAAAGCAACTTAATTGTTAGAGCCATTAAGCACTTATAAGCCATTTCAACTTTCCTAGTAGATTTCCAAAGCTAGTGAAGTGATCATCAAAGGTAAATGATCTTGTCTTCTTCGTCTCTTCTATAATAAGATTGAGAGAATTGGGAGGGTTGGATGATAACATGTAATAAACTATAAGGCACGAGCATAAGCCGAATAAGTTGAATTAGCATCTTGAATATTAATAAGTTGTTAGAATCATGAAGAAAGTATCATGTGTTGCCATATGATGATTAATATGTTGAATATAGCATGAAAACATTGATTGGTGGACTTAAGTTAATAACTTATAAGAATAAGTCAAAACCTACTTTGATTATAATTTGGAATAGAAAATAACTTGTAATGATCTTATGTTGATTAAAATCCATCAAGAACGTTTAATAATGAAGAGTTGCCGGAATTCGCACGATTGGACGATTACCGTCGAATTCGTGAAATTCTCGGAATGGAAGTCGTATTTTGTGTTTGACATTAGAAACGTTGGTTTTCAATGGAGACAAGTCATATTTGGCATTATAGAGTTGCGGACTCGAAAATAGCCGGATTTCAACTTAGAACGAAGAAACGAGCGTTGAACGTTCACGAACATTTATCGTTTTCGTTAACAACGAACCAATAGGTGAAATTTTAACAAACGAAGTCAAATAGGTAAAAATCTTGAATGATCATGTAGATTGCGTAATTTATGAACCGTAGGCTTTTGAACGAGCCAATTCGGACTTACAACGAAGAAATTACGAGTCCGAGAATCTCAACTTGTGCAAAATCTGTCCAAAATGTCTGGTGCACAGGGCTGGCGCCGCGGCGCCAGGACAAGGCAAATCAGCCCGCGCCGCAGCGCCAAAATGACCATAACCTACTGAAGAGTCGCGCCGCAGCGCGGACAATAACACTGAGACTCGCCCCGCAGCGCCGAGTCCGGGTTCTAGGCAATATAGGTGGCGCCGCAGCGCGGCACCAAGTGTAAAAGCTGGCACCGCAGCGCCAGTCTCAAGACCTAGATAGTAATAAATGTTTACCTGTTAAACATGATTAGTAATGAATCAACATTAACCAAAGATTTTAAAAGCAACATTGTTAAGACATGATTAAGTCTTAAACATAAACACTTAGAGTTAAGTTAAGCTAATTCTTTATGAATATAAGAAGGACGTAATGGAAAGCCGAAACCTATAATAACAAATCTAATACGTAGTTAGATTGAGAAGAAGGGTAAGATTCTTTAAGAACCTTGTGTAATCATTCATGACCTAATATTCTATGTTATGCTATTATCTAATATAGAGACCTTAAAGGCGTAAAGTCCACGTGTTGTCAATTGTAGCAAACACTAACGACAAGTACCCTAAACCCTTGTTCCAGTTCGGTATGGCCAAGTCTTTGTGATTCGTGTATTCTTTGCATGAGTTAGTATTTAAAGAATGTCAAAGCCAATTCTTTCGGCTAGACGAATGCTATGTTATTCTATCAAGTGTTGATAAGGATTTACCAAACTAATATTGTTGGGGTTTTCAAACGTAGATTATGTATACTCAAATTGTTTTGTCGTCAAACGACAGGCACGTGAGGTTGCCACAACTTAAACGTATATACGTTTAAGGAATGTAGTGTTGATCAACATAGAGTACTACAAGCTGATCACCTGGACGTACTCATAAGCCATACCGGACTTACGAACTTTGTGCCGGGATGTCTTTTTCAAAGTACTTATAAAATGCTTACGGTCTTGAACCGGAATTGATGTTTTACTGAATATTGTAGTTGTAAAATGTTTTGAATGAAAAGAAGTGCTATTTTGAATTCTCAATAGTACTTCGTAACTATTATCCAGTTATTGTAGATATACTATTCCTATGTCTCAAGCATGCTATTTTCCTTGAATTGTTGTACTTGCTGAGCTAGTTAGGCTCATTCTTGCTTGAACCATATGGATGCAGCTAAGACAGAACGGACCGATGGATCCGGCAAGGATAAAGGGAAGGCAAAGGCGAACCCTTAGATTGCTTTTGTAATAGAATAGTTTTGTACGAAATATTATTCATATTATGACAAGAACAACTAAAAGGGTTACAAAGAACCTGGGTTATGTAATATTATTTGGAATATATATATATATATATAAGTTATATTAGTCCTTCCGAGACTATTCTATGAAATGTATGTATGAATGGTAGTACCGTGTAGCACCATCTGTCGGGTTGGAAGAGACCCGAATTTGGGGGTGTCACAGGAACGTCAACACAAGCCACTCAAGCCATTGCTATCTATGATGACCGTCAACTCCGAAGGTTGGAGCGGAAGGTCGACGCTACGTACGATAATTTTGCAGCGTTTGCTACGGGTTTGACAAGATCATTTGCAGAGGCGTTTGCATAGCAGGGGACTGTGATCGAGTGGCCACAGTTTGGGACCGTCGTGCCATTTCCACCACCGGATTCACCACCCGAATAGGGTGGTCCAGCTGAGCAGTAGGGGAGTTCTTCTAACCCTATACCTTCATTCATTGGGACAATGAACATTTTAACTTTGGGGGTATTGGGTAGTTGGGTAGTTGCATGTAGTGTTTGCATGATTAGTTTAAATTTTACATTTTTATGTGTTAGTTAATAATTACAGTAATTTTTTTTTATTTTTAGTAGTATTATATGTGCTAGTTATATGTCTAGTTGTATGTCTCGCATTTCTAGCTTTATGGAAGTTATGTCTAGCCTATGATGAAAGTGAATTTTGAAGGGTTGTTGAGTATTGTAGATAACATAAACTTAGATATAAAATTTTACATGATGTAATCCATGGATGCTGTTTAGATGCTTTTGGTTTGAACGGACGTGTTCACTAATGCTTGTAGGCATACGAGTTATGTGTTGTATTGCTTGATAGGAAACGTGGTTTTAAAAATAAAATTATGTGTAAAATGAACTTAGACTATGAAAAACATTGATAATCAAGTTTTGGGGACACATGAGTATGCTATACAAAAAGAAAGCAATAATGTGGCTAGTCTTATTTCATGGCCTTTGTTACTTGAGTAAGTACACCCGTAGGGGTGTCTTAACACCTAGCGCCCTAAGGTCATTTATTGTCTGGGAATCGTTGGTTGAAAGCTCGTTAAGGGGTAGCATTGTTAGCCTAATGGAATGAGGCATTGCACAGTCATAAAAAAAATAGCAATAAACACCGCGAGAAAGAGCCAAAATCGCCCTCGTGAGTAGAAATAAAGCAGGTTAAACCCATTGTTGAACCTTAATTTGTATTGATATATAGAATAGTCTTTGTTGCATGAGTATATATGAATCTTGATTTAGACTGTGATTTTCTGTTTAAAGCAGCTTAGCATGAGTATTCTTTGTTGTAATCAAGTTTTGATGAACACAACACACACACACATCATCTTTATAGCATATATGAATTATTTGAGTGTATAATATTATGCCTATAGTTTGGTTTGAATTTGTATTCTCGAATCTGGATAATTCGCTGAGGCATTTTGGACTGAAATGTTGTTATAGCTAGAAAAATGTGAGATTCATTTGCATCGTAATCTAGTTGCATAGCATGTAGTTGCATTTTTAGTGTTTTATGTCGTATGCATTGCTTGAGGGCAAGCAATAGTTCAAGTTTGGGGGTATTTGATAAGTTGGTTTTATGCCTACTTATTGGATATCAATTCACGCGAACTATGCTCATCTCAAGTACATTTTAGTATGTTTTAGTTGTAGTTTGTGTTAATTTGCATTGCACGTAAAGAGAACCGTGATGGTATGAAATTGCAGGAAAAGGCACAGTTCGGTAGTGGTAGGTGGCACAAGACTAATGAAGGCATGACACGACGAACGGGTGGAGATACGGAACTGAGCAATGGTCGAAGAGCAAGCATCAAGCAATGGAAAACAAGAAACAACAGCAAAATATAAGAAGGCAGGACACAGAAGCCGCGCGGCTAAATGAGCTAGAAATTGGGCGCCCGCGTCACACACCTATAGAAGCCAGAAACGCTACCAGGCGCGCCCACGCCTGTTTTGAACTAGAGCCTAGCGTGGCCGCGCGCGTCATCTGCAGCTGTTGTTTGACTTTATTTTAATTTTGAAATTTGAAGTGTTTGGATTGACATAAACTACCCTGGTTGGTACCAGATGTGAGAACAATTATTTTTATTTGTTTTTCATATTAGAGAACTCGGGTTCCAGGCATTGAACGCAATTCAAAAGAGGGTTGAGCATACATTGAATATTTTCTTCATCTTCTTTTGGATTGATTCATTGAATAAGAACTACTTTTATTTTGTTGGATAATATTGGAGATTTGAACAACACTTTTGGATTATAATCTGCAATAGGGTTTGATCAATTCTACTTTCTCTCTCAATTGTCTTATTTATTTTTCATGTGTTGCTATAATCCCATAATGGCTTTTGGTTCAGAGATGAACTAAATTCCATTATGGGATTCTAACGGAGATTGATATGTAGTCTAATAATAATGGTCTGATTGCTTGATTGTGTAGTTGTCATGGAATTTCTATTAGGATTGTTTGGATTGCATGAATGTTTAATCACCATTCATTTTATGTACTTATATGGAATTGAAAAATGACATGTGAGTATGGTTGTAATCATGATAGCATGCGTTTAAGAGGCTGAATTGTTTAGCTTTATATTTCGTGAACAAGATAGAAATATATTGTTTCACCGTGTGTAGTTATATACGAGCTTATGCTTCAATTCAATATTGCTGCAAAGTCACATAGAAATATAGTGATTTTGGTTTTATTGATGATTACATGATTTCTATTGCACGTAGAGGTTATGTAAGTAGGTCATAATGCATTGAAAAATAGTTATGTCTAGTTTTCGTGCCCTTGGCTAATTTTTCATGACACATGTATAATCTTGCATGATGGTATTATTTAGATGAAATATGAATTGAAGTTAGAATCCCATTATTTCCATATCTGATTTATTATTCTATTATTCTTCTTTTATTCGTTAAGTGAGTTTAGATTCATTCAAAATTATAGCATTCGTTTAACCATATATGAATAATGATACAGTTGATGCATAATAATTTAATCTTGAAACCTTTCTCTGTGGATCGATACTTTCTTACTCTATACTACTTGTTGACCCATGTATGCTTGCATGAGTTAGAGTCCTTTTATTACAACTAAAAAGGAGGCAACAAGTTTTTAGCGCCGTTGCCGGGGAGAGGCATTTAATTTTATTATTATTATCATCAGTTTTAAGCTATATTGTATGACTTAGACAAATCTAATCTTATCTCATTTCTATTTTTGTCTTTGCTGCAGGCATTTTTTATATAGTATATGCGTACTCGATCTTCCAATCCTGAGTTAACACCTTTACAGGATAACATCAACGGTAGGGGTTGGAAATCAAGAGCACGTAGAAATATACAAGCAGAGCTAGAGACCACAACATCTAATATAGCAGCCGCAGAACAAAGAGACGAGCAAAGGGAGGAGCACAGGGCTTTAAGAGATTACTCTATGCCGAATATTAATGGACTACAGTCAAGTATAGTCAGACCAGCGATACCAGCTAACACCTTTGAGATAAAGTCGGGCACTATTCAAATGGTGCAGAATTCGGTACAGTTTGGGGGTGTTGCTATAGATGATGCTAATGAACACCTGTATGGTTTGACCATAAGATAATGAAGAATAATGATTAAACCTGTGAACGGTGAAAAATTGAATTAAAGACAATAACGAATATCGTTATGAAGCTGAGTTAATAATTTTAACTTGAATGACGTTCCGAGTTGAATGAATTAGACGTTGTAAGATAAGAATAAGGTAACGTAAAATGCTTTAACGCTATGAATGCGTAGAATTAAAGTTGAATGATCGTTTCGAGTATACAAAAGACTGTATGACTTAGACGATAAAGAATGAATCCTGAGGTATGACATTTAGTTGCCAGGAAGCCATAAGGAATAAGAAATTGACTTAACGAACATTATAGTTTTAATGGTTCGGATGAGTTAAGATAAGTTTAGGTTGTGGTGCAATCTTAATCTTTGATGGTTGACATATAGGAGATGGGCTAAACAATTCCTTCAAAGAGTGGAGGTATATACAAAACTGGCAACCGATCTAACTCACTGTGAAAGACAGTGTAGACGAGACGGGAAACTAGTAACGCCCCGAAAAATCGAACCTTTTGTAAATACTTTAATAATGAATAAAATAATATTATTTGTTATTATTATGTGTTGGTAAGATGATTGTCGTTCTATAACCTAAAAACGTTAGAATGTCGTAGTATTTTAACTACGTGAAAGAATTAAAGTGTTTGAATTTCCAACACGAAAATAAAAGCTTTCCGAGAAATTTTTTGAAAAACACTATTCATCATTTTTTGCTCGGGATTTGATTTTGAACTTCCGAAAAATACGTAACGTTATAATATCAAGGTGAGATGGATTATGTAATAATAAGCTAAGTATGGAAAATACAATATTTCGCATGCGGACTTAATTTGAGAACGTTAGGAAAATTATGTGTTAAGAATTTAATGTAATGATCGTATGATACATATGTATTGTGTGAGGTAGTGTATACGAGTATGATATGAAGTATTATACGAGTATATGAGAATGATGGTATTCCATATATTATGAATTATTATACGAGTTAGAATACGAGAATTATACGTATAGTATATGTGATAAGGTTTTTAATTATACGACATGGACTAGTAGGATTGTGTAAACAATTGAATAGTCCAATGAACATTAAGGTGTAAGCCCAAGTGGTGGGTAATGTGAAGCCCAAAACAAAGGAATGCAAGCCCAAAGATAAGATAAGCAATTTAAAACCTAAGCCCATGTAATGATCCATTGGACAAGAGTGATCCATGGGGCAACCCATGGGCGATCTTGGTGACCAAGGCTTTGTTGTGGTGGCCAAGTAATAATAGTAGGGGGCAAGTTTACTTAGGGATTAAGTATGAAATAGTAAGGAATGACCCTTTTACCCTAACTTTAGAAATCCTATAAATAGAGGAGGAGTTGGCTCATTACTTGTTTGTTAACTTCATCAAAGATAAGACAACTTATTGGTTAGAGAGAATAAGCACTTTTAAGCTTAACTTCCATTGTTAGATTTTCTAGAAGAAGAAAGCTAGTCATTAAAGGTAAATGACCTTATATCTTTCATCTATACCATTATAGGGTGATAAGAGAAGTGTAGGTTAATGAACATGTATGCTAAGAATACATAAGAATTGGATAATCAATGGACTTAAGCTGTTTAAAGTCATGACTAAGTAATTCAAACATAGATAAGTTATGAACTTGTGATAAACATATATGAACTTGTCATATGATTACTTTAAGAGGTTGGTATGATTGATAAGAGTTAAGAATTTTGGTTAAAGGACTTAAAGCAATAATAAGTCATAACGAAATGAAATCTTGTAATTTATAATTTGTTAAGTTATGAACTTATGAGGAATAAGCCATAACCTAATTTAAAGATAAGTTGTTATAATATGTAGGTTGGGATGTCTAGATGATGAATTGAATCCATTTGGAATGATGAATAAATCACTAGTAACATAGTTTTCCCGAAATTCACACAATTAGACGATAATCGTCGAATTCGTGAAATTCTCAGAATGGAAGTTGAATTTTGTGTTTGAACTCAAAAGCGTTGGTTTTCGATGGAGACAAGTCTTATTTGGCATTATAGAGTTTCGGACTCTAAAATATCCGAATTTCGACTTAGAATGAAGAAACGAGCGTTGAACGTTCACGAACGTTTATCGTTTTCATTAAAAATGGACTAATAGGTTAATTTTTAGTTAACAAAGTCAAATAGATAAAATTCTTGCATGAACACGTAAAGTATGTAATTTGTGAACCGTAGGCTCTTGAACGAGCCAATTCGGACTTATAACGAAGAAGTTACAAGCCCGGGAATCTCACAAAGTCAAAAATTTGTCAAAATATTCTGAGGCAAAGAGTCCGCGCCGCAGCACGACTCAAGGCATAAAAGCCCGCGCCGCAGCGTGAGGCTGGACTATAGTGCACTGTTAGTTGGCGCCGCCGCATGACATAGAGAACTGGGACTCGCGCTGCATCGTCGAGTTCGGGCCATGCACACTGCTAACTCACGCTGCGGCGTGACACAGAGAAGGAATGCTGGCGCCGCAACGCCAGCATTAAGGATTTCATAGAAAGGAAAAATTATAAGTAAAGAAAGAAAGTGAATTGATTAGTAATGAAGTAAAGCTTAATTATAACATTGTAAAGCCTTGTTAAACCTTAAGTTTGATAACTAAAGGTTAAAGATAATCAAACGAACATGAACGTAATGACAGTGTAGGTTATAACGGCAAGCCGAAACCAATAATAACAAATCTAATACGAACTAGATTGAGAAGAAGGGTAAGATTCTTTAGGAACCATGTATATTATTCATGACTTAATGTATTATGTGATGTTATCATCTACTATAGAGACTTAAGGACTTAAAGTGCACATGTTATAACTGTAGCAGACGCTAAAGGTATGTGTTCTAACCCTTGTTTCAGTTTAATCTGGAGAAGCTTTATGATTCATGTATTCTTACGCATGAGTTAATGTCTGATGAAGTTAACGCCAATTCTTTCGGCTAGACATACGATATGTTGGATTTCTTATAATCTATCAAAGTATTGTCAATGATTTACCAAACTAATATTGGTGTGGTTTTTAAAAGGAGACTGAGTATGCTAAAATGTTTTGTCGTCAAACGACATGCACGTGAGGTTGCCACAACTTAAACGTACACACATTTAATGAATGTAGTGTTAATCAACATAGAGTACTATAGGCTTATCACCTAGACATGCTCGTAAGCTGTGCTGAACTTACAGACTTAGTGTCAGGATGTCCTTTTCAAAGAAATTATGAAATGCTCATGGTCTTGGACCGGAATTGATGTTTTACTGAATATTGTTATTGTAAAAAGTTTTGAAAGAAAAGAAGTGCTATTTTGAATTATCGATAGTACTTCATAACTATTGTTCAGTTATTGAAGATATACGATTCCTATGTTTCAAGCATGCTAGTTTTATTAAAATTGTTGTACTTGCTGAGCTAGTTAGGTTCACTCTTTCTTGAACCATATAAATGCATCTAAGATCGAACGGACCGACGGATCAGGCAAGGATAAAGGAAAGGCTAAGGCGAACCCGTAGATTACTTATGTAATAGTATAGGTTTGTAATGATAATATTTGATATTATGACAATGACAAATGTAATGGTTATAAAGAACTTGGGAAAATGTTAATATTATTTTGAATATATATAAGATATATTCGTTCTTTTAAGACATTTCAATTAAATGTTTATGTGAACTGTAGTACCGTGTAGTACCGTGTTGCATCATCTGTTGGGTTGGAAGATACCCAAATTTTGGTGCGTCATAGGTTGGTATCAAAGCATTAGGTTATAAAACTTAAGGGGGGATTTAAACCTTAAGTCATAACCTTAAGAAAAGTCAAAGACATAAAAGATGGAAATTAACTCTATAAAAATGCATTATATATGTTATGTGTTTTTATTATTCTACTGATGTTTTCTAATGAAACTTATTTGTGTTGTGTAAATGTCAGGAGAAAATGGAATGTCTAGATATGTACAGGTAGTAAGTGAAGGATCAGTTAATCAGATAGAGATTATACCGAACCCCATAGCGGCAAAGCCCGAAGTTGTAGTGGTTGAGTCTGAAGACTCAGAGAGCCTAGGCCTTATGTCCGTGTTTGACGACATGCTAGAAGAAGAGGTGGAGGTAGTGTCCTTCAACCCAGTAGCAATAGCAACAGAAATGGCTCCGGGGGAGTCAACGATGTCACTTTTTATGTCAGTGTTGGATAGAAACATCCATTACTGTCAGGAGGTTAAGGAGCTAAAAGCAAAGCTCCAGGCTGTCTTAGAAGATAAGACGGACGTGGGGTCCATGTGGGAGCAAGAGCACGATGAGAGGCCAAGGATAAGGTCCATGAGCTCAAACAGAGGTCTTTGAGCTTAGGGGGGAGCTACAGACCAAAAAGCAGAAGATAGGGAGAATGTCCTATATTCATAGGAGTTCTCATGCGGACTTCCAGCAGCAGGTAGCTGGTTATCCCATAGAGACAGGGCAGACGCGGAATACTATCATCCGTGATATTATTGCCGGTATTGCCAAGGTAGATTTTGATAATGCCTTGAGGCAGATGTAATCTAGTAGTAGCTAGAATAGTTTAGATATGTAAATATTGTGTATCTAGTAGTGACGTAAAACCCTCTTTTGTATAACAAAGGGTTGTCTTTTGTAAATCCCAATTTTTAGAAAGCAATTGCGGGAAAGTAATGCAATCAGCTTAGGCTGTATAATGTAAACGATGTAGTATTATACTACAATGAATGAATATAAGCCTTTTTCAATCATATTGAGTAATGAATGTTTAAGTTATTGTTTAAATTGTGAATAATAACTAATTATTAGGAAATGAATAATAACGAAATGTGTTGTATATTGTAACTGCAAAATGCCGCCAAGAAGAGTTCCACGTAATCAAGGCGCTAATGTAAATCAACTGGAGGGAGGTCCGGTTAACCCCATGCAGGAGTTTATAAATATTTTAACAACATCATTTAATAGAATTGGGGCTAACATCCCCGTAAATCCTGGTGTAGTATGAGATACTACATTTAAGGATTTTAAGAGTGTGGGTCCGCCGGAGTTCAAAGAAACTATGGATACTATCGAAGCCCAAACGTGGGTAAAGGAAATTGAGAAGGCATTTGTCATAGCAAATGTCGACGAGGGCCAGAAGGTATCCTTTGCAACCTACATGATGAAGGGAGAGACCAACTTTTGGTGGGAGGCCAATCAGGCTAGGGTCAGGATAGAGATTCTAACGTGGGTGAGGTTCAAGGAGATTTTCTTCGAGAACTACTTTCCCACGAGCATGCAAGAAAGAATGGAGATGTGGTTTCTGGACTTGAAGTAAGGGGACATGACGGTTCCCCAATACGCCGCCAAGTTTAATGAACTGGCGAGGTTTGCTCCACACCAAGTGGACACCGAGCTGAGGAAGGCGCGATGGTTTGAGCAGAGCTTGAAACCCTGGCTTTATAACCATATTTCTGTCTTCCAAAGTACTTCATTTGGGACCATATTAGAGAAGACGATAATCACTGAAGGTGGTAGCGAGGCATTGAGCCAGTACCACAAAGATAAGAAGAATAAGGGGAAAGTGGATGGGGGAGTAAAGATCGAGGGAGCCAACGGAAGTGTCGAAGGGTATAAAAGGAAATTGGTTAACTCTGGGAATATCAGAGTGAAACAAGGAGACCCGAAAAGAAGGATGGAGGCCTGCAAGACCTGTGGGAAGACTCACTTAGTAGTCTGTCTCAAGGGGAAGGCCGTATGCTATAATTGTGGATAGGAGGGGCACATTGCGCCTAACTGTCCAAGTTCAAAGAAGAACCACAGGTGCTTTGTGTGTGGGCCGAATGATCACATGGCAAAGAACTGCCCACAGAAGGGGACAGACGGGAATAAGGGCGTCAATAGCTGTAAGTTAGCTATTGGTGGTTCATCACAGCCGGGTAGGCCGATGGCCCGTACCTTTAACATGACAGTCCAAGATGCGATAACATCGGGGGACGTAGTCATAGGTATTATTCTGATCAACGACCTAAATGCATACGTGCTATTTGACTCGGGTGCTACTTGTTAGTTTATCGCATGTGATTTTAGTAAACAATTAGGATTACTTCCCGAAAAGTTGCCAATACCTTTAAATATTAAGGTAGAAAACGAAGAGATAATTCCTGTTGAAGATATTCATAGGAGTTGTTGCGTAGACATACGGGGTTATAAATTATCGGTAGATTTGATACCGATAAAGCTAGGAGAATTTGACGTAATTCTCGAAATGGATTGGTTGGTTAATCATGGGGCAATTATAGATTGTCAAAAGAAAAGCGTAAATATTAAAATGTTAAGACAACCTAAGGTAATATAATACGATAATAAATCGTCGGGACGTTCGTGTTGTCTTACCATGACACAAACTAGAAAATTATTAAGGAAGGGGTGTGTAGGTTATCTGTGCCATGTTGTTGATACCTAGAGAGTGGGAGTGACCATGGAACAAATACCTATAGTGAGTAAATTCATGGATGTATTTACAAGTGAATTGCCCGGTCTTCCACCAGATAGGGAGACCGAATTCGTAATAGACATTGTGCCAGGAGCGGCACCAGTTTCTAGGGTACTGTATCGTATGGCGCCAGTGGAGAGGAAGGAGTTGATGGTGCAGTTACAAGAACTGTTGGACAGGAAGTATATTCAATCGAGTGTTTCACCGTGGGGAGCACTGGTACTGTTTGTCAAGAAGAAGGACGGATCCTTAAGACTTTGTATCGACTACCGAGAGTTGAACAAGTTAACGATAAAGAATAAGTACCCATTGCCTAGGATCAATGATCTTTTTGATCAGTTGAAAGGGGAAAAGTATTTTTCTAAAATAGATTTAAGGATAGGGTATCATCAGCTGAAGGTTAGGGATGAAGATGTACCAAAGACAACATTCAAGACTCGTTACGGTCATTACGAGTTTTTGGTGATGTCATTTGGGTTAACTAGTGCACCAGCTGCATTTATGGATATGATGAACAGAGTGTTCAAATAATATTTAGACAAGTTCCTTGTAGTGTTTATCGATGATATTCTAGTCTATTCTAAGATGCTAAAAGATCATGCTGAACACCTAAGAATAGTGTTAGAAACACTAAGGAAGGAGAAGTTATATGTAAAGTTCACTAAGTGTGAATTTTGGCTAGAGAGGGTATAATTTTTAGGACATGTCATTGACCATGATGGAATTTCAGTAGATCCAGTGAAGGTGGAAGCAGTGATGAATTGGGAACAACCGAAAATGCCGACTGAGGTACGGAGTTTCCTAGGGTTAGCGGGATACTATCAGAGATTCATTCAAGATTTTTCAAAGATAGGTACTCCGTTGACTAACTTGACAAGGAAGACGGTGAAATACGCGTGGACTGAGAAATGCGAGGACAGTTTTCAAGAACTGAAGAAGAGGTTGAGTGAAGTGCCTGTTCTGCCATTTCCCGATGACCCATGAAATTTTGTAGTTTATAGAGATACTTTGCATAGAGGAATTGGTTGCGTGCTCATGCAGCATGGCAAGGTCATTGCGTATGCATCAAGGCAGTTGAAGGATTATGAGAAAATTTACCCTACTCATGATCTGGAACTGGCCGCGGTAGTGTTTGCCTTAAAGATATGGCGACATTATCTTTACGGGAAAATATGTGAGATATACACGGACCACAAGAGTCTAAAATATATCTTTACACAAAAAGAGTTGAATATGAGACAGAGGAGATGGCTGGAGTTGATAAAAGATTACGACTGTGAAATCCTGTATCACCATGGAAAAGCCAATGTAGTTGCCGATGCCTTAAGTAGGAAGGGTCGGAAGAAGTTGCCTATGTTAACGGCTCAAACTGAGTTAATAATAGAGATGGCTAGGATGGAGTTAGAGGTGAAGTTTCTGAGTGAATTGGGATAGAGACAATTTGCGACAGAGATGCAATCTACCATCGTAGAGAGAGTCAAGGAGGTGTAGCTCAAAACTGGTGAGTGTGACCATATGAAGAAGCGGTTAACCAATGAAAAAAACATACAGTTTAATCTTGATAATGAGGGATTATTAAGATTTGAAGGAAGAATTTGGGTTCCAAATGAGACGGAATTAAAGGAACAAGTTTTACAAGAGGCTCACAGTTTGAGGTACTCGATTCATCCTGGTAGCACTAAGATGTATCAAGACCTTCGATAGAGTTTTTGGTGGCTGAACATGAAGAGAGAAATAGCTAAGTATGTGAGTAGGTGCTTGAGTTGTCAAAAAGTTAAGGCCGAACATTAACGACCAAGTGGCTTGTTGCAGTCATTGGAGATTCTGGAGTGGAAGTGGGAGCATATCACAATGAACTTTATGGTTGGACTTCCGACTACTTAGAAGGGATATGATGCGATTTGGGTAATAGTGGACCGGTTGACAAAGTCGGCTCACTTTTTCCCAATTAGAATTAAGTATAACTTAGACCAGTTAGCTAAAATTTATGTTAAGGAAATTATTTCCAGTCATGGAGTACCAGTTTTGATTGTGACCCGCGATTCACGTCGAACTTTTGGAGGAGTCTGCAAGAATAGTTGGGGACGCATCTAAAGTTGAGTACACCATATCATCCACAAATCGATGGACAAAGCGAGAGGACAATTCAGACGTTAGAAGATATGTTGAGATCTTGCGTCATGGATTTTAAGGGTAGTTGGAATGATCATCTATGGTTAGTAGAGTTTGCGTATAACAACAGTTATCATGCAAGCATAGGTATGCCGCCTTATGAAAATTTATATGGACGGAAATGCAGAACACCATTGTATTGGGATGAAGTGGGAGAAGGCCAAATGCTAGGACCAGAACTGGTGCAGCAAACAGCGGATATAGTGAAGCTAATATGAATGCGATTGATAGCAGCTCAAGACAGACAACAGAAGTTTACAGATTTACATCGAGTAAATAGGGAGTTCAAAGTAGGCTCGTATGTATTTCTAAAGGTATCTCCCTGGAAAGGAAAGATACGCTTTGGAAAGAAGGGAAAGTTAAGTCCCAGGTTTATAGGACCTTTTGAGATATTAAAAAAAGTGGGAGGGGCAGCTTACATGGTAGCGTTACCTCTAGACCTAGAATGAATACATAACGTGTTTCACGTATCTGTATTACGTCCTTATAAGCCTGATTACAAACACGTAATAGAATATGGGCCGATTCATATCGAGAAGGACTTAACATATGAGGAGATGCCGGTTCAAATCATCGATCGAAAAGAGGAAGTTCTACTGAACAAAGTTATACTGTAAGACCCCAACTTATTATAAATAAAATTGATTTTACTTTATTTATTATTTTAAAATAGTAAGGGTTAATTTGATTAATGTGTTTAGTTATGGGTAAAATGCGCAAATATTTCAAATAAGCAAGTGGTTATAAAATATTAATTATTGTCGGGGAATATTCATTTGGTCGTGGAATATTCTTACTGTCGGGGAATATTCGTCCGATGGCGCATCCTTTTGTCGGCCCCATAACGAAAAGCGATTGGATAAAGAAAACGACAAGTATAAGTTATTTTTAAATAACGGCATAGTTGTTACCGTTAATACTGCTGGAATACTCGATGGTTGAAGCACAGTAATACGCGTTGTTGCACAGTAGCACACGGTATTGCACCAATTATTGATTCTTACGTAAGAAGGCACTACTCAATAATTTTTACAGTAATTACTGTTCAGTATTTTATTTTATTGATTCAATAATTGCTGCGTTGATATTTTATATTACTTTTGTTTCAATAATTGTCACTACACAGTATTTTCTATTATCGGAGCAATAATTCATATTATCTGAATAATATTATGAGATAACATTATTGGCAATGTCTAGAAAGTTATGTCTAAGGAGAGGTTTGGTCACCTAATTGCGCGCCAGTAAGGAGAAATTCTTATTGGAAAGCCCCCTCTTTCCTGGGAACGGCCTGGTTGTTATTGTTGTGATTCTGTAATATTATTTATGAATAATTAATTATTGATTTATATGATGAGAAAAATATTGATTTTATGCGGATATAGATGGAGAAATTTTTTTAAAGTGACAATTGTTAAAAATTGATATTTTATCTTTTCTGATAAAATAATATTTTATTATATTATTATAATATAATAATGATGATATTTTTACAATAAATGTGGGATATATGAGTATATGAGGAGGAAGAGTATTTTTGTTGCAAAAATTGTTTAAACCATCTTAAACATGTCTGTGGGCCCATTTCTTGACTGAAATTTAATTATAGCTTGTAGAATCATCCGTTTGTCGATTTCAGTCAATTTCTGTTTGGAATTTAGAAAAACTTTCTTCTGCAAAGTTGTAGAGAATTGAATTTCGTATAAAATGTCCCGAGATTCGAATTTTCTGATAAAAGGGCTATTTATTATGAGTTATTGAAGTTCCAGAGTTCCTAAATAATTAATTTTTGGAAGTTTAAAATTTTTTAAAATAACAAAAACGGTTTTTTCATTATGGTGTGTTCCACATGTGTGTTGAATGGGCTGATTTCAGATTTTCTATGGTTGGCTTGAAAATTTATATAAATATATTATTACTTTATTAAATTTTCTGCTTTGGTGTTCTAAGCATTTTCCTATAAATAGGGTGCTTAGGTTAGAATTGAAAATCATACCAGAAATTAAAGATTTCTCTCTCTTTCTCTCTCAATATATTGAGCGTATTCTTGTGAGTATTTTAATACTTTGAGTGTTGCTATACGGTGCAAGTTCAAGTCATAGCCTATATCCAGTGTTTCAACTAGAAGTACTGTCTTTACGAGGTAAGGGATGTTATTTTATTCGAAAATGATATTATTTCTTCAATATTATTATGCCAAAATATTGGTTGGAAATTTTTATCAAGTTTAGAACTTTTCATGTCGGAGTTACTATTCACGTACACGACACTATTCACGTATACGGCACTATTCACGAATACGACACTATTCACCGAAAAATGATATTTTCTTCTTTTCGTCCAAAATATCACTCTGGATACTAGCTTTGATTGTATCCATGTTTTGATCATTCTTGAATTTTACTCCACTATGATTATTTATGAGGTATTTTTGGACATGGAATAGCTGAAATACGAATCCTTAATATTTATTCTTTTGTTTCACTGGATTCATTTTCTTTAAAATATTTTTCATCATCCTCAGTCCTAAATGATGATATAACTGAATATCTTTGGCCTGTCGTGCAAAGATGAATGATTTCTGATGAATATCTTTGGCCCGTAGTGCAAAGATGAACATGTGTTTAGATGAACATGACCAACTGATGAATATCTTTGGCTTGTAGTGCAAAGATGAATATTGATTGATGTTACTGGGATAAAATGTTGATGATGGACTTTTAAATTCATAGATAATAGTAGATTTCATTCTCTACGTAACTCTTCTATGAATTATTATTTTCCGCTGCGAATATTAATTTAAAACTTGTTGTCTACTGTATTCTATTAGATTTTTCCCTGTTGAGGACTAACGATAATTTGTTCTATATTATCTTAGTCATAATGTTCTTTACTGGGCTAGTTGAGCTCACCCTTTTCCTTTTGTTCTATTTTTCTTCTTAGGAGGCGAGAATGTAGCGAGTACTAGTCGGGGTATGGAATGAAGGTTCTAGAAAGTTGTTTTAGTAGTCCTTACCATTTTTGTATAATAATGTATCAATAATTGTAATGATGACTTATTTGAGTGTGAATATTGTCTAGATGACAATATTTGTATTTAAACTCACAGTTTTTATGTTGTATTAAAAAAGTTGTAGTTGTATCTGTACATGTATTTTGACGACTCAAAATGGGTGTTGTATACTTATTTTGGGGGCATCACATATACCGTCTGTAAAGGTGTTACGGAAGAACCACGATGTTGAAGAAGCAACATGAGAATTGGAAGAAAAGATGAAGAAGAATTACCCTCAATTGTTTGTGTAATTTTTTTTTTGCGAGATTCTAGGGACAGAATCCTTATAACGGGGAGAGAGTGTAACGCCCCGGAAAATCGAACCTTTTGTAAATACTTTAATAATGAATAAAATGATATTATTTGTTATTATTATGTGTTGGTAAGATGATTGTCGTTCTATAACCTAGAAACGTCTAAAAGTTGTACTATTTTAACTACGTGAAAGAATTAAAGTGTATGAATTTTCAAGACAAAAATAAATGCTTTCCGAGAAATTTTTTGAAAAATACTATTTATCATTTTTTGCTTGGGAATTAATTTTGAACTTTCGAGAAATACATAACGTTATAATATCAAGGTGAGATGGATTATGTAATAATAATCTAAGTATGGAAAAAGCAATATTTCGCATGCGGATTTAATTTGAGAACATTAGGAAAATCATGTGTTAAGAATTTAATGTAATGATCGTATGATACATATGTATTGTGCGAGGTAGTGTATACGAGTATGATACGAAGTATTATACGAGTATATGGGAATGATGGTATTCCGTATATTATGAATTAGTATACGAGTTAGAATACGAGAATTATATGTATAGTATATGTGATAAGGTTTTTAATTAAATGACATGGACTAGTAGGATTCTGTAAACAATTGAATAGTCCAATGAACATTAAGGTGTAAGCCCAAGTGGTGGGTAATGTGAAGCCCAAAACAAAAAGTTAGTTCCCAGTAGGCACAATATAGATCTGGAAGGGGGGGTTGAATAGATCCTTTTTATTTTCAAATACTTTTCTCATTTATTTTGTATTGCTATTAAATTAGCATATGACAAACATAAGAATCTTTTCAAGTACAGCGGAATTCATTGATATAATCATAAATACACATACATTGTTCATAGAGTTAGTTCAGTTGTAAGAAGTTAAAACATACATAGCAGTTAGTGTACATAATGTAAATGACATAAAGTGAAAGACACATGGAGGTTTTAAGTGGTTCAGAAACTCAAGCTCCTAATCCACTCTTCTGCTTTCAACTAGCAGAATTTCCACTAAGGAAGGGCAGCACCCTGAATCACTTAGATTCCTTCAAGGCCAGCAGCCTTGGGACTTCAATTCACTAAGAACTCTTCAAGGCCAACAGCCTTGGAACTCCTCTAGTTCCCTAGGAACTCTTCAAGCTCAACAGGCTTGGAACTTCATTTAGTCCCTCCGAACAAGGACCCCTCAGGCCCTGGCTTCATTTAGTCCCTCTGGACAAGGACCCCTCAGGCCCTGACTTCATTTAGTCCCTTTGGACAAGAACCCCTCAGGCCCTAGTTTCATTTAGTCCCTCTAGACAAGGACCCCTCAGGCCTTGGCTTCTTGTTGAGTTGTTTGTTTGTTTGTTGGAGTTGGTGCTGAGCTGCTAAGATGTCTTCATACTCTGAACATCTTTATACTTAGCAGCTTAGCGTGATCACCCTTGAAGTGTAGTTGAGTGTTGCATGATGCTCAGCTTCTTAAGTTACTCAACCACTTCGAATGATCCCTTGATGACTGCCTTGAAGATCATTCTCCTTGATACTTGATGGCTGCACATGATGAGTTTCTAAGATGACTGTAAGCTCTTCTGTTAGGTACTTAGAAACTTTCTCATGCTTGCCACCATGATGACGTTTGTCATCGCCCTTCTTGATACTTGATGCCTTCTCATGATGGACATGCTAAGATGACTGTGAGTTATTCTCTATGGTACTTAGAGTCTTCCCATGATGGACATCAAGATGTCATTGATGCTCTTCTTTCTCTCGGCAGTTCAGAACACTCTTCAAGTTGTAGAACTCTCACTTCTACTTCTTTCCTAGTATATCTCTGAGTGTTCTTCGTGGATCGTAGAGTGAGCCTTCGGACTCACTATCTCACATGATTTAGATCCGTCCACCGTTACTCCAAACTCGACAACTCCAACAACCTTTGATCTTTGAAACTCTATCTGATTTATACTTCTTCCCAATACTCCCGTTGGAAAGTAGCCGTTGAAAGCTATTCAAATTTCTTCACAGATCTCGAGTTGCTTGAGGTAGACTGCAGATGTGACATGACATCTCCTTTTTTGACTTTTTGACACTGCAGTCTACTGTTTCACCTACCCCGTCAGAGATGTTGCTTTATACCTTGGGCAGGTCGAAGACTTTATTTCCTCCTCCTAATTTCTTGATAGGAGGTTATCCTTTTGCATTAATGCTCTCAATAAGCACTTGTTCGAATATTGCCCTTCAGATTGAACCGTTGCCAATGCTTCAGTCTTCAATTATTCGAACTCTACGATTCTGATGTATGTCTTCAAGGACCTGATCGTAGTGTCATGTTGACTGGTAGAGACAACACTACGATCGTGAAGAGTGTTAATTGGATCTTCAATGTAGAACACCTCTTCCTTCTTTTGTGCAGTGCTTTAACACTTCTGTTTGCCACAACAGCTCTCAGATACTGATAACTTAACTTTTTTGTTTTGGCCCCTTCTGAATGGCAAGACACTTTAGATTTGTGGCGTGTCTAGCTCACTTTCTCCTTGTGATCTCCCGTTCACTTATCATCAATGGACTGACCCAATGCTTAATCACTTTAGCCTTATTCTTCAGAAACTGTCCAGTATCTCTGTATACACTTGATCAGTCCTTTCTTTGTTTGGCAAACACTACGATCCTGGTTGCTTCCAAGATCGTTGTCTTCTATCTGCTTTACAGCTACTGCACTTGCTGACTTTTCTTCGTCAGTTACTGAAGTTTTCTTCTGATCTCCTTATGGAAGACTTCATCCTGAAAGGCTTCACAACTTAATCTGGGTGCTGATTGGGTTGGTGCTTAGATCTTCTGCTAGCTTGCTTGCCATTCGTTGAGTGCTCTCTAGTTTCCTTCAAGTTGGATGTAACATTGCAGCTTGAGCCAGAGGCTTGGGTCCTTTGGATATTTTGGGAGTGCTCATTTGTTGAGAATCGTATTAGCTCTACGATTCTGTCTTGGCATTGTGAGCACAACTGTTGAGGTCATAGTTCTGCACTCTACGATTCAACTTCGGTTGTGCAGACATTACGACTTCGAGATCAGATCTTGACACTCTACGATTTCTATCTTTGTGCTCGATGTCTTCATCTGATCTAGCTCGACTATGATCTCTGCCTTTGATATGATCAGTAGACTCTAAGATCTTAGAGTGAAGTCTACAATCCTTAACTTGGCTTCGGCAGATGCTCGGTCAGCTCGTAGGCAGGCTGTCTCTACGATTTTGAACATAATTTACTCAGCAGACTTTGACTACGAGGAGGTTCTACTTGACACACTACGATCCTTCCTCGTCTCTCCTGGCAGTCTACGAACTCCAAGACTACTATCTTGCAGACTACGATTCTGTCTCGACTGCTCTCGAGTTTTCCTTGACTCTCCTGGCAGACTACAATTTCTGGTGCAGTGCTCGATGATCAGACAAGCCTATCTATTACATCATAAGATCAACCTAACATGCTTGATCTTTCTATATTTATAGTCCTTGTACATCATTTCTTTTTGGACTTTTCAAAGTTGTTTTACTTATGTAGGATCAACCTAACACATTTGATCAATTAATTCTAAGTCCTTGTACATATGTTTCTATTATCTATCAAAGGACTTTACAGCTTTTATTGATGCAAGCATACTTGCATATTCATTCATATATATTATAATCAAATCATATGTAAATAGGAATAACATTCACATGCTTATTCTTGACAATCTCCCCCTATTTGATTATGACAAAAACAATAAGTGCATATGCATGTTATGAATGAATCTTATATATAGTGAGCAACTGTATCTCTAAAAATAGATAATTATGAATGTCATTTTTAATGATTTGGCAATTAATACACTAAGACATTTTACATCTTGGATCCAGAACATACCTAACTAGTTAGAGATGTACCTCTTTGGCTCCATGTATATTTGTAGGATGTCTGTTAATCAGCTATTCATCTATTTATTCTTCTTGCTCCTGCTCCCCTTGAGATGATGACTTTCCTGCTTTGCTTTGCTCCCCCTCAGATGTATGCTTTTCTTCTCCTTCTGGCTCCCCCTCAGCTTCGACATACATAGGTTCATCATTCTTCGTCTCCCCCCTCAGAAGATGACTCTGCCTCTTCTTCTTCTATCTTCTTCTTTCACTTCTTCTCTCTTTTCCTTCTGCACTTCTTTGAATGCCTCTTGCTCTGCCTCTTTCTATGCCTATTTTTCTCCCCCTTTTTGTCATTAATCATTTGGGAGAGTTGCTACATGTTGGACATAAGCTGCTCCATCAGGTAGGAGGAGTTAACGACTTCAAACTTGAGTTCCTATTGGCCTAGCTCAAGTTGCACTGAGAAAGACTGCTTCATGTTGTCAATCTTGTTAGAGAGGGCTTGGATCTACTCTTCACTGGCTTTCTTCGCTTGTAGTGCATCTGCCTTCTGATCATTCATGACCTGCAGATAGATGTTATCTCTCTCTTTGAGTTTGAGAGATACATCAGCCATAGTAGGTTGAAGTCTATTCTGGAATGAATTATCTCCTGCTGCTGTCAGCTTCATAGACTCTTCAATGAATAGAGATATTTTCTCAATCAGTTCATCAGAATTTTTCATCAGCTCCTTCTCCATAGATATTTGATCATCTGGTTGAGATGCCTCCTGTCCAGAATCAGATTGAACTCTACGATTTGCATCCTTGGATAGATTTTCGAAGGTGTTGAGAATCTAAAGAATCATTGAGTTCCAATCATTGGTTGAGGATGAAGGAATGTTTGTCAATAGTGCTTGAGTAGATGGAGGCTTCTGGTATTGATCTTGAACACCATCAGTAGTAGAGTGAATATGCTCTATGATCATCTCCATTGTCATGATCCTTCTTCCTTGAGAGTCCACCCTACGATCGTAGAGGATGTAGTGGTTGCTGACATGTCTATAGACTTTGTAATGGGGCTGGTCTTTGATCATCATTGTTGCAAAATTCTTCACCCTTGGGAAGTTCTGAGAGACTAGCTCCAGGCTTGGAAATTTAGAGTAGCACCAGCTGAAGTAACTTCCATCACTTTCAGTATGTGCCTTTAGCCAAGGCATCCATTGGAAAAACCATCTCATCAGCAGATCATCAGGGTTGTAGAGGATAGCAGTGCAGTGCATCTCCATGTTGTTCCAGTTTGTAAATACTTCAAATGCAGTCATCCTCACAACCTTGAGCTGTTCATCTCCGTAGTTTACCCACCTTTCTGGAGGCGCTTCTGGAGGTTCATCAGAGACTTACACCACTATTCTCTTGGTGATTTTTGCTGGAGAGACGACATGATAGAATTCTGGTTCCTCTGATTCCTAATTTTCAGAATTAGAATCATTCTTCATTTCTTCTCTTCAAGAGCCTGAACCATCTTGATCATTTCTAACAGTGAATCCTTCTTCTGATTTATCTTCTTTGCCACTGGTTCCATCTTCAGCACTTTCATCCTTCGATTCAAACTCATCATCACTTAGTTCAATGATAGCATTGGAGTGATCGCTTCTCTTTTTAGAGGCAAATTTGGCTTGCAGTCTGTAGCCCTTCCTTCTTGTTGGAAGTTCAGCTATAGGAGTTTCAGACTCTTCTTCCTCTTCAGACTCTGGAGCGTTTGGATCATCAGACGAACTTCCTTGAGGTTAAGTACTGATAGGGGCAGTCCCTTCTACTTTGGACTCATCACCCTTTGAACCGTCATGGGGGCTTTCAGGATTGGGATGGGCACGTTCTTCTTCTTTAGAAACAACATCATTTGACCTATCATCTGGGTTTGTTGGGGCATTTTCATTTGGGGATGGAGTTGGGTCATCTTGAATCTCTTCTTCATTAGCAGATGTTGCATTTTCATCCATTAATCCATCTTCACCTTCATTGCTAGATTTGGTTTGTGAGGACTCAGCCTTGACATCATCCGTTCCTTTTTCTTCTGCTGACTCTACGTCCTTCTCTTCGTCAGATGTACTTTCTTGAGAAGCTGGGGCTTGCCTATTTTCCACCTTAGCTTTCTTTCTTAATGGCTCTTGAAGCAACCTGTTGCTTCTTCACTTTATGGTTTCAGCAGTTAGGACTCTTTCTTCTTCAGCCTTGTCTTTGGTGGAGAGGCTTCTTGGCGGGGCCTTGGTTTTCTTCACACTTCTGGATGTCTTCCTGGCTGGTGTGGTTGCTGCTGGTTCAGAGTCATCAGACTCAGAGCTTTCTACCTCTTTTGCCTTCCTTTTCTTTGTAGAGGCCTTGCTACTGCTCCATGTTGTCAGCCCTCTGTTCTCCTTTGGGTTTCTCTTCCAATTTACAAACAATTATGGAGACATAACTTTGTGAACATTAAGAAGTTCTCCCTCGTCATTCTTGATTCTTCCTCCTAGATTCTTCTTTATCACAATACTCAGCAGTCTTCCATTAAAGACCTTTGTCAGAGGTTTTTCTGTAGACTTCTTTAGCTCGGTCTTTTCTACCCACTTGGAAATTTTATCAAACAGGATAACTCCAAAGTTAATTTGTTTCTTCAGAACTATTGCTGACATTATCTTCAACTGCTGATCAAGCACAGTATTATGTGCAGTATCCTTGTATAATATACATTTGCCCACTATCTTTGCAAGGAACTCGAACTCTTCTGGAAACTCCTTCTTCTTCATATCCTTCAGACTAGGGTTTCTTTGGTACCTCATGATCTCTTTTGCTTGTTCCGTATCGACATCATCAAGGCTCTTCAGTCCTTGGTTAGGAAAACCTAGGCATTGATTGAGGTCAGAAGATTTTAGCTTTAGAGACTGACCTTTAACCTTAGTAGAAAGGGTTCCAGAGTTTATGGAGGCATTTGAGTATAACTCTTTAACCAGGTCAACATATACTCGAGTGCTAGCCTCAAGGCATTCTAAGAATCCAGCTTTCTTTACAAGCTCAAGAATGTCTCTGAACTTCTTCTCGGATTTCTCAAATGACTTGGTTTCGAGCTGAATACCAATGATTACTCACCAATCTGCCATTTGAATAGTTCAAAGAATATAGGTATATGATTTAGAGGAGTCTATGAGAGATGGCTGATTGTGATTTGGTAAGGCTCTGGAGGGTTAATCTATTTTGGCTCTTGAGAGGATTTTAGGGTTTGAAAATGGGAGGGAGAAAGGTTTGATAGCTTCTGATAACTGTTTGCAGATTTTTGTCTTTATGGCAGTTCCTTCTAACTCTACATAACCAGTGATGTGTCAACCAACCATTGGTTGCACAATGCCCTGTAATGAGCTGTAACTCCCCATAACTTTTTAGTTAGATATTTCCTTTTAGAAGAGTAGACGTTTAATCGACGTGGCTTTGACCGTTGAACTCTTAATTCGTAGAGTAGGATGGCAAAACAGCTACGGACTCTACGTTTTCCTTTGATGTCTCAACGGTCAACTTTTGAGGGATGTTGTAGTGGGTGGTTTAAACATCAGTCCTTATCTAGACACTGCACAGCTTGACCACTGATGTTCTTTATGAAGGTTTGAGGGTTCCATTTCTGAGATGAATCTACAGGACTTCTTTTAAGCTGATGTTTAAACTTATTTCCCCATACTCTAAGTGGTTGAGCAATTGTTCAATTCTTCAATGCTCCTCATGAGTTGGATTATCCTTTGGTAGGACTGTGATCATCGAGTCTTCTTCTACGATCGCTGAGATTGCACTACGATCGTGGAGTTCTCTTCAACTTTGATTCTACGATCGTTGACTGACTTGGTCCTTGAGATGAACTTTACTTAGCATTCCTTCTGGGTCAAGGTAGCTCAGGAATGGCCAACCTCTTAGAGTGAGCTAAGGGTGAGGTTTGTCCCTGAGGCGCTTTCCAGATGAAATACTTTGGAAGTGATTTGCAATGATATCTCATTTGACCTTTTCTGGTGGGGAGGCCCTTTACCAACTATGGACAATTGCATTTGCTGTAATCGTGGTGTCCTCCTGCTTCTGTACTGCGATCAGATGTTTGATTGTAGGTACTCCACGATTTTGAGTTGGGTGGCTGATAGGTTATAAGTAGTACGTTTCGAGACGTTCCTACTGACAATGGATCTTCATTTGGTTCATTAGTCACAAAGTTTTGGGACTTTGTAGCTGGTACATTACTTTATAGTATATCTCAGTGTTGCTGTTGCTTAACAGATCACTGCTCACCGTGGTTGATGTTGTCTTCCCAGATAGATGTGATTCCCTTTACTTTATACTTATTTGAAGGCAGCCCTGCATATTTCCTTCTGACTAGAATCATCATTATCACTTAAATCTCCTTGTATCGTAGACATGGATATTTTTAGGACTGAACACTCTACGATCTTTTGATAGTACTACTAACGTAGTCTTCATTGACAGTCTTGTGTTTGTGAAGTTCTGCTCCCGTAATGAATTCCTCTTGACTGATGCTCAATGATCCTCTGTTGTGAGCTCCCTTGAGGATTCTTCTCATATAGTATGCTTTGCTCGATTTGAGCATATAGGACCCTTTTCATCTTTGGTTGAATGGCCTGCTTCCATATACGGATTTACAGCCATGTGAGCTTCATTCAGGTTAGCTCAGTGGATCTTCAAAGGCAAGCTTGGACATATAGGAATTTTATCAAAATCATTTCTGATCAGTCCTTAGCATTCTGCTGGTTGAGTCTTCTTGACTGAAGTCTTCTGCTTTAGCATTCCTTAGTGTGGTCAGTCAGACCAAGTACCTGCAGGTTAGATATATTTCTATTTTTGGTACCCACGATTAAATGGGTCCTGCTAGGTTAGTTTTCTAACCCCTTTCTACTATCAGTTTCTTAGCAATCATTTATCTTTAATATATACTGAGTTTGGGCATTGATGTGCATAGCTTTACATTTACTCCTGACAGTTGGTTGCTCTTGTTGGCCTTTAATCAATCAGTCGTGGTCTTGAAGATGCAAGCTTGGAGAATCTTAGCATCTTTAGTTCTTTGACATCCTTCAGTTCACAAAGTTTGCACCCAGCTGCTGGTTGGCCAGGCACATGTTTGAGAAGATCTTCTTTCTTCTCTGGATAAGCATTTCTTAGCATGTATGGCCTTTTCATCTTTCAGGGTGGTGGATGCTTGACTCTGTGTTGTTGATGTCTCTTGGGTTATCTCGTCTGGTCTTCAGACTACAAGATTGACTTCAAGCCAGGATTGGTCTTGTTGATATAATACTCAAGAACATGGATCAATCTAAGCAACTTTAGGTGTATATACTCATTTACTTATACACAATATTTCCAACGTATGAGCTTATCTGCATATAAAAAGTGACTTACTACTAAACTAAGTTTAGAACAATGTTTGTGCCTGGGATCAGACTCAAAGCGATTAACTTTTAAATATAGCGTGAGAACCTGCTCTGATACCAATTGTTAGTTCCCAGTAGGTACAATATAGATCTAGAAGGGGGGGGGGAGGGTTGAATAGATCCTTTTTATTTTCAAATACTTTTCTCGTTTATTTTGTGTTGCTATTAAATTAGCATATGACAAACATAAGAATCTTTTACAGCACATCGGAATAAGTAAAGGATCCCCTTCATTGATATAATCATAAACACACATACATTGTTCGTAGACTTAGTTCAGTTGTAAGCAGTTAAAACATACATAGCAGTTATAGCAGTTAGTGTACATAATGTAAATGACATAAAGTAAAAGACACAGGGGGGTTTTAAGTGGTTCAGAGACTCAAGCTCGTAATCCACTCTTCTGCTTTCAACTAGCAGGATTTCCACTAAGGAAGGGCAGCACCCTAAATCACTTAGATTCCTTTAAGGCCAGTAGCCTTGGGACTTCAGTTCACTAAGAACTCTTCAAGGCCAATAGCCTTGGAACTCCTCTATTTCCTTAGTAACTCTTCAAGCCCAGCAGGCTTGGAACTTCATTTAGTCCCCCCGGACAAGGGCCCCACAAGCCCTGGCTTCATTTAGTCCCTCTGGATAAGGACCCCTCAGGCCCTGACTTCATTTAGTCCCTCTAGATAAGGACCCCTTAGGCCCTAGCTTCTTGTTGAGTTATTTGTTTGTTTGTTGGAGTTGGTGCTGAGCTGCTAAGATGTCTTCATGCTCTGAACATCTTCTATACTTAGCAGCTTAACGTGATCACCCTTGAGTTACTAAGATGACTGTAAGCTCTTCTGATAGGTTCTTAGAAACTTTCTCATGCTTGCCACCATGATGGCGTTTGTGATCTCCCTTATTGATACTTGATGCCTTCTCATGATGACTGTGAGCTCTTCTCTATGGTACTTAGAGTCTTCCCATGATGGACATCAAGATGTCATTGACGCTCTTCTTTCTCTCGGCAGTTCAGAACACTCTTCAAGTAGTAGAACTCTCACTTCTACTTCTTTTTTTGTATGTCTCTAAGTGTTCTTCGTGGATCGTAGAGTGAGCCTTCGTACTCACTATCTCACATGATTTAGATCCGTCCACTGTTAATCCAAACTCGGCAACTCCAGTAACCTTTGATCTTTGAAGCTCTATCTGATTTATACTCCTTCCTAATACTCCCGTTGGAAAGTAGTTGTTGAAAGATATTCAAATTTCTTCATAGATCTCGAGTTTCTTGAGGTAGACTGCAGATGTGACATGACATCTCCTTTCAGACTTTTTGACACTGCAGTTTACTGTTTCACTTACCCCATTAGAGATGTTGCTTTATGCCTTGGGCAGGTCAAAGACTTTATTTCCTCCTCCTAATTTCTTGATAGGAGGTTGTCCTTTTGCATTGATGCTCTCAATAAGCACTCATCCGAATATTGCCCTTCAGATTGATCCATTGCCAATGCTTCAGTCTTTAGCTATTCGAACTCTACCATTCTGATGCATATCTTCAAGGACCTGATAGTAGTATCATATTGACTGGTAGAAACAACACTACGATCGTGAAGAGTGTTAATTGGATCTTTAATGTAGAACACCTCTTCCTTCTTTTGTGCAGTGCTTCAACACTTCTGTTTGCCACAACAGCTCTCAAATACTGATGACTTAACTTCTTTGTTCTGGTCCCTTCTGAATGGCAAGACACTTCAGATTTGTGGCGTTTCCAGCTCATTTTCTCCTTGTGATCTCCTGTTCACTTATCATCAATGGACTGACCCAATGCTGAATCACTTTAGCCTTGTTCTTCAGAAGCTGTCCAGTATCTCTGTATACACTTCATCATTCCTTTCTTTGTTTGGCAAACACTACGATCCTGGTTGCTTCCAAGATCGTTGTCTTCTCTCTGCTTGACAGCTACTGCACTTGCTGACTTTTCTTCGTCAGTTACTGAAGTCTTCTTCTGATCTCCTTGTGGAAGACTTCATCCTGAATGGCTTCACAACTCAATCTGGGTGCTGATTGGGTTGGTGCTTAGATCTTCTGTTAGCTTGCTTGCCATTCGTTGAGTGCTCTCTGGTTTCCTTCAAGTTGGAAGTAACATTGCAGTTTGAACCAAAGGCTTAGTTCCTTTGGATATTCTGGGAGTGCTCATTCGTTGAGAATCGTATTAGCTCTACAATTCTGTCTTGGCATTTTGAGCACAACCGTTGAGGTCATAGTTCTGTACTCTACGATTTAGCTTCGGCTGTGCAGACATTATGACTTCGAGATCAGATCTTGACACTCTACGATATCTGTCTTTGTGCTCGATTTCTTCATCTGATCTTGCTCGACTATGATCTCTCCCTTTGATATGATCAGTAGACTCTACGATCTTAGAGTGTAGTCTACGATCCTTGACTTAGCTTCGGCAGATGCTCTGTCGGCTCGTAGGTAGTCTGTCTCTACGATTCTGAACATGATTTCCTCAGCAGACTTTGACTACGAGAAGGTTCTACTCGACACACTACGATCCTTCCTTGTCTCTCCTGGCAGTCTACGAATTCCAAGACTACTATCTTGCAGACTACGATTCTGTTTCGATAGCTCTCGAGTTTTCCTTGACTCTCCTGGCAGACTACATTTTTTGGTACAGTGCTCGACGATCAGACAAGCCTATCTATTACATCATAAGATCAACCTAACATGCTTGATCTTTCTATATTTATAGTCCTTGTACATCATTTCTTTTTAAGGACTTTGCAAAGCTGTTTTACTTATATAGGATCAACCTAACATATTTGATCAATTCATTCTAAGTCTTTGTACATGTGTTTCTATTATCTATCAAAGGACTTTACAGCTTTTCTTGATGCAAGAATACTTACATATTCATTCATATATATCATAATCATATCATATGTAAATAGGAATAACATTCACATGCTTATTCTTGACACAAAGGAATGCAAGCCTAAAGATAAGATAAGCAATTTAAAACCTAAGCCCATATAATGATCCATTGGACAAGACTGATCCATGGGGCAACCCATGGGTGATCTTGGTGACCAAGGCTTTGTTGTGGTGGCCAAGTAATAATAGTAGGGGGCAAGTTTACTTAGGGATTAAGTATGAAATAGTAAGGAGGTTAGTAAGGAGGTGGAATAACCTAATGGCCCTTTTACCCTAACTTTAGAAATTCTATAAATATAGGAGGAGTTAGCTCATTACTTGTTTGTTAATTTCATCGAAGATAAGACAACTTATTGGTTAGAGAGAATAAGCACTTTTAAGCTTAACTTCCATTGTTAGATTTTCTAGAAGAAGAAAGCTAGTCATCAAAGGTAAATGATCTTATATCTTTCATCTCTACCATTTTAGGGTGATAAGAGAAGTGTAGCTTAATGAACATGTATGCTAAGAATACATAAGAATTGGATTATCAATGGACTTAAGTCGTTTAAAGTCATGACCATGTAATTCAAACATAGATAAGTTATGAACTTGTGATAAACACATATGAACTTGTCATATGATTACTTTAAGAGGTTGGTATGATTGATAAGAGTTAAGAATGTTGGTTAAAGGACTTAAAATAATAATAAGTCATAAGAAAATGAAATCTTGTAATTTATAATTTGTTAAGTTATGAACTTTTGAAGAATAAGCCATAACCTAATTTAAAGATAAGTTGTTATAATATGTAGGTTGAGATATCTAGATGATGAATTAAATCCATTTGGAATGATGAACAAATCACTAGTAACATAGTTTTGTCGGAATTCACACGATTGGACGATAATCGTCGAATTCGTGAAATTCTCGGAATGGAAGTCAAATTTTGTGTTTGAACTCAGAAACGTTGGTTTTCAATAGAGACAAGTCTTATTTGGCATTATAGAGTTACGGGCTCTAAAATGACCGGATTCTAACTTAGAACGAAGAAATGAGCGTTGAACGTTCACGAACATTTATCGTTTTCGTTAAAAATGGACTAATAGGTGAATTTTTAGTTAACGATGTCAAATAGATAAAATTCTTGCATGAACACGTAAAGTATGTAATTTGTGAACTGTAGGCTCTTGAACGAGCCAATTCAGACTTATAACGAAGAAGTTACAAGCCCGAGAATCTCACAAAGTTAAAAATCTGTCAAAATTTTCTGAGGCACAGAGTTTGCGCCGCAGCGCGATTCAAGGCATAAAAGCCCACGCCACATCGCGAGGCTGGACTATAGTGCACTGTTAGTTGGCGTCGTAGCGTGACATAGAGAACTGGGACTCACGCCACAGCGCTGAGTCCGGGCCATGCACACTGCTAACTCATGCCGCGGCGTGACACAGAGAAGGAATGCTGGCGCCGCAGCGCCAGCCTTAAGGATTTCATAGAAAGGAAAAATTATAATTAAAGAAAGAAAGTGAATTGATTAGTAATGAAGTAAATCTTAATTATAACATTGTAAAGCCTTGTTAAACCTTAAGTTTGATAACTAAAGGTTAAAGATAATCAAATGAACATGAACGTAATGATAGTGCAGGTTATAACGGTAAACCGGAACCAATAATAACAAATCTAATACGTAACTAGATTGAGAAAAAGGGTAAGATTCTTTAGGAACCATGTATGTTATTCATGACCTAATGTATTATGTGATGTTATCATCTACTGTAGAGACTTAAGGACTTAAAGTGCACGTGTTATAACTGTAGCAGACACTAAAGGCAAGTATTCTAACCCTTATTTTAGTTTAATCTAGACAAGCTTTGTGATTCATATATTCTTACGCATGCGTTAATGTCTGATGAAGTCAACGCCAATTCTTTCGGCTAGACTTACGATATGTTGGATTTCTTATAATCTATCAAAGTATTGTCAGTGATTTACCAAACTAATATTGGTGTGATTTTCAAAAGGAGACTGAGTATGCTAAAATGTTTTGTCGTCAAACGACAGGCATGTGAAGTTGCCACAACTTAAACGTACACACGTTTAATGAATGTAGTGTTGATCAACATAGAGTACTATAGGTTGATCACCTAGATGTGCTCGTAAGCTATGCTGGACTTACGGACTTAGTGTCGGGATGTCCTTTTCAAAGAAATTATGAAATGCTCATGGTCTTGGACCGGAATTGATATTTTACTGAATATTGTTATTGTAAAACATTTTTAAAGAAAAGAGGTGCTATTTTGAATTATCGATAGTACTTCATAACTATTGTTCAGTAAACCAATGCGTAAAGTCAAGTATATGACTAATTACTGTATATGTTATTTCCTTATATGTTATATAGGGATTGTGATAAATATTTCAGCGTAAACTTTAAGCTGTAGATGTGCGTAAGGAAAGTTTCCTAACTTCATTCATAGTTTAAATGAATTCCAGTTTCTTAAACTTTCTCAGATGTTGAACTTGAGAAGTTTTGTCTGTGTAAATGTGTGATATTTGTACAAGGTGGTAGAATGTATGAGGCCTTGTGCCACAAGTTTCCTAGCTATCACAAACACGTCTATAAAGTCAGTTGTTCCTCTAAATTCTGGCGGTCTGGCTGCCTTGAAGTCTTTAAAGTTTGTCAATCGATTATCTGGCTGATTTCCCCCGGCTAGTATTCCATACTGCATAGCTTCAGCGACTATATTTGCAAAATTCTGTATCGGGTCTGGTTGTCCTCTAGCATTGTTGATAGATTCTTCTTGCCTTTGGTTTCGTTTTCGTCTTAGCGACATTATCTGATTAAATAAAATCATGTTCATCCAACTAATTCATAGTACTTTACACCATATAGCATATATCGCTATAAACATTCGCAATCCCTTTGTGACCACAAAAGTCGGGATTCGCTGCTACAACTTATACAAAAGTTGAGAATATTACATTACACACACATACTTATCATATACACATCATAGAACACACATATTCAAGTAATACTAATACTACTTATTTCCTACGCCTTCACTAAGGATCAATTGCTTAGTAATCTATATATTCCTATTATCCTCAATACTCCTTTCACACATAACTATACCCAGTTCATCAAAATTACCACACATTATGTGTTCAGGAACTTACCGTAATCATATCAGTTTAAGAACTTATCCTAGTCAGACCATTGACGTCCATTCGCTGAGGGGTTCAAAAACATTTCATATAATTATGAGTTATGAACTTACCATAAGTATGAGTTTTAAGAACTCGAACTTAACCTTATATTCTATAACTATACTCTACCTATCTGTTATACCATCGTTTCTGGGTCCGATACTACAATTTCTATAATAACCACCTCATTAGGGTTGCTTTCAATGTGAGCCACTATTTCAGCTATTGGCTTTTATATTTGCTCGATTATGGAAGTTGACTCATTCTTTACGATCTGAGGGTATCCTAATTCTTTTCCACCTGACATCTACACATAAATTATCTTGATTAGTATATAATATATACACACAACAAATAATAGTTTTATAGAAGTTATCTTTTATTTTGTTTTTACGATGAATTTATCTAATTCATCTCCTTTTAAACTCTATATGAGTTATTTGTATTTTCAACGTTTCCCTCTATTCTAAGGATATAGCCTAAGGTCTATCCCCACCTAAAGTTTCTAACCCTAAAGCTCTGATACCATTCTGTAACGCTCCCAAATTCAGGTATTTGAAACCCGAACTTAGTGCTTCACGATACCATTTCTTTGAGTGAAATAATAATAATAATAATAATATAAATATCGAGCTTAATTTACATATATCAGTGTTGTCTAATCCCAAGTTCACAACCTTTAATACATTACATTACATGATAGATAATAAATATTATCATCTTAATATAGACTAACTATTACATAAGATACCATAAAGTTTATTCTGATAGCTTTCCCTTTCCTTTATTCTTGTCTGAACCTTCAGGTTGATCACGCTTAGCTGAAAACAATTACATTTAAAGCAAGAATGAGCATTTGAGTGCCCATCAAGTAATAACAAACAATAAACGTTAGTTGAAAGGAATGAATATTTTCTATGAAGGACACTTCTACAACAAATCAACAGTTGTGAAGTAAACTGAAGCAACACTAAACGACAAATCAATTCTATTTCAAATTTTCGATATTTAATTGAATAACAAGAATTAATTCTACGCAATAACAAAGTAGAATATTTTCCAGAGTTTATGCTGAGTGATCCCTAAGGATCTTAAACTTCTCGAGTAACTTTCAAAGATTTATTTTGATATACCAAGGTGTATCAGATAACCATAAAGATTAAGTCATATCCCTCTGCAAGTATAATAAGTGATCAGCTTCATTACACCCTATATTATGCATAATACTTACACGCGCGCAACGGCCGAATATACGATGAAAAGGTTCCTTTTATATAAAAAGTTGTTCTTCTCAGTCTTATAACCAAAATTTGAATCAGAACAATGAAATTCTATGATTTCAATATCTAATCGCTTTCTCGATCTAACCGAAACAATTGGCATCAACCTGTCAATAATAATTGAGTTCTCTTCTCGAACCTATCAAGTTCTAACAAATGTTCGTCTAGCCAGAATAATTAGCTAAGACATATCTCAACGCTATTTTTAAATCTATGTCTAACCTAGTCAAATAGCTTAGACATCTTTTAATCAATGTATACATACCAGAATTGAATAAGTATGTATCAACAGGTACAACAATTACCCAAGTGAGGACACTTGTATAACAATATTTAGAAATTAACGAACAGAATATATATCTGGATTATATAATAATACTGTAATGATAAATAATGATCAGATATAATTCAAGAACTGGCATGTCTACAAAACTATAGATACATGAACGATAATAATAGAGTTATAAACTGGCACAATAACAATATAGTTCTGAAACTGGCTTACACATGTCCATTGCATAAAGCAAATGTAAAAGGTAGGATACTTGCACAATGAAAAAGATTTGTTCAGATACTAGCCTGGTCTGCTGCTTACAGTACACGACTTAGTTTTATCTTTAATACAACGACCTATTATTCATAAGATCATTCTTTCGGTTAGAATAATATATCATAACACATAGTACTGCTATTTGCAGTCAACACATAACCTAATCACAGTCACATATATTTATCAGTCATTAGATTATAAACAAACACTTATTAGGTCAACCTATATAGGTTTGAGTCAATTTTGGTAGTTTTCGGTGTACCGATGACTTTATCGGGTAATTATCGAGTTTATTGTTAATAAAACTCTTATCTGTATTTTAAATATTATTCTAGAAAATTCATATATCATTCATATTATTTTTAAATGACTTATAATAATTTTTAATAATTATTATAATTTATCATGATTTTCCAATCATTGAAATTATTTTTAAATAATGTAAATATTAAATAATTCTATTATCATTAATATTTAAATAATATTAAAATATTAATGAAACCATTGCCAAAATATTAAAGTTATTTATAATAACTCAAAATATTTTTAAAACATTTTTATTACCCTTATATGAATTTTAAAATATTTAAAATTATTTTTAAATAATTATCATTAATATTTAAATATTAATGTACTATTCATAAAAATTTTTAAAGTCATTTATTACGTACATTCTATTTATTTAATATAATTATTACATAAATCTAATATCATTAATATTAAATTATTAATAAAATTTACCATAAAATATTAAAAGTTATATTTTATAACTTAAAATATTTTCAAACACTTTATTTTCATTTAAAATGATTTTTATAATACTAAAATTATTTTTAATCAATTTATTTAATATAATTATTAAATAAATCTAATATCATTAATAATAAATAATTAATAAAATTTTCCTTAAAATATTAAAAGTTATGTTTTATAACTTAAAATATTATTAAATACTTTATTATCATTTAAAATGATTTTTAATATAATAAAATGATTTTTAATTAATTTATTTAATACATTTATTAAATAAATTAAATATTAATAATTTTCAAATAAGTACTAATATTTATGAAAAATATGTCAAATTGTTAAAAGTTAATTTTTATAACTTAAAATAATTTATAAAATAATTTTTGTAATTTTCAAAAATTATTTTCTATTTTTAAATGATTTTTAGAAATTTAATTAAATAAAATTATTAAATCTGTCGCTATAGCCTTTAGCTACAGAAAGTGTCGCCTAAAGTATTCTTGAGCACCAAGAACATTCATAGACAGTGTTCGAGGGGCTATGTTTGACCAACATTAAATCTTTGTCTAAGATATTTCTGTACAAGCTAAGGATCAGATCTTGTAGATCTGGAAGGATCAGACAAAGTGTTCCATATCTTGTTTGTATGTTATGCTCAAACTATCTGTCAGAGCTGTTCTTCATTTTCTGGGTTACCTAGAAATGAAGAACAGTTCGAGTGGCTAGTTTTGGGCTTCCACAACTCGTTGTACTTGTAATGGTTTTGTGATTTAAGGGTTCCAAGTTGTAGCCAACATGTAAATGAACAAATACATTACATAAAATCATCATAACATGCAACAACACAATCTCTAGATCCATGTCGGTCAAACCCTGTCAGAGACAGTCTTCTTAAATTTTCTGGGTTACCCAGAAAATAGAAACTGTGTTCGAGCAAGCTACTTTGACCATCAATTACTTTCATTCTATATGTTATTTAGGTGATCTAAAGACACAAATCTGTAGTCCACATACCATACAACAACCTTGTTACAACAACAGAATCAAAACAATAAACAACTAACAGATCAAAGCCCATGACTCGCTGTCAGAGCTTTCTGGGAAAAAATATGGGTTACCTAAAATGGTCAAGTCATGGCCGGTCAACATAGTTTGACCATCTATAACTTGAAATCTGTACATGATCTAGACTTGATTTCAGTTCCAGATCGAAGCCCGCATGACGTACTACAACTATAAACTTTTAAACGAACACAATAATAAACAGAAAGAGATCTATGAGGTCTGACAATCGGTTGTCAGACATCATTTTCCAGATTTTTAGATTTTGAAAAACTTCAAATTCGAGCCTATAAATGTTATGGATCTAACAAATACCAACACAGATCACCTAGTTACACTACATGCAACATAATACAACACAAAACACAAGATCTAACATAGCTTTAAATATCATATTTAAAATTAGGGTTTATACCTCACTTAGACAAATCTTGATTCTAGGTTTTCTAATCGAATATGGAGATGGTAGGAACTTGATTTAGGACTGAAGTACTACTAAAATTCGTGGGTTTAGAGAGAGAGAGAGAGTCTTGGTGGTGTGTAAGGATAGAAATAAGCTAGCTTTATGGACTTTTCTCTCTTTAATATATATATATATATATATATATATATATATATATATATATATATATATATATATATATATAACTTGATGCAATGAATTTGGCTGAAGTAGCTGTTAATGTATGGCTGATATGTGTTGTTTTAAGTCACATGGGTAAGTTAGAGTGGTTCACCAACTACAATTATGGAAAGATTTGCAAGCAACTTATTAAAGAATGCTAAAAGGGTAGTTTGGTCATTATGCAAGCAAATTTAATGGCATTTTAGTAACTTAGCTAACCCTTAGGCTTTAACCCTAAGGTCTTGTAAAAAATTAATTTTTTAAGGATTTCTAATTAGGGCTAAATATGGAATTTAAGCTTTCTAAAAATGTGATTTAGGGTTTCCTAATTACATTTAGTTTTCTAATTACTTATATCTTGAACACTAGGATTTAGAGTTTACTAATTGGCATTAGCTTTCCAATTTAGCGATTAGGGTGTCTAATTTGACAATTAGGGTTTCTAGTCATTAGGGTTTCTAATTACTAATTAGAGTTTCCTTAATTAGCAATAAAATCTGTCATACTTGTTAATTATATTAAAATTTCTTATTTAATTATATCAAAAATATTGGGTTATTACAGCTAATGCTATAGATGAATGATACTACGAAGTTGTACGGAAAGAACTCAGGTGAGTTGTAAAGGGTAGCATACGAATTAAAGAAAATTCGTATTAAGTAAAGAGAAGAAGTTGTAAGATTTCAATTGAGGACACATGTGATAGCTGAGTTGTATGAATCTTTGTTATGGGCAGAGGTTTGTGCTTTGGTGTAACAACTGCTTAGCTTATTACAGTGATAATCATTGGAATAATTAGTCGCGCTATCAAGATGTATATGGCGAGAAGGTGAATCTTTTCTCATGTATATGTGTGATAGGTAGAGAATGTAAAGATTAGGTGCGAGTTCTTAAAACTCATACTTATGGTAAGTTCGCGACTCATAATCATATGGTATATTTTTAAACTCCTCAGGGAATGGACAACGATGGTCTGACTGGGATAAGTTCTTAAACTCATATTATTGTGGCAAGTTCCTGAACTCATAATGTGTGGTAAGTTGATGGACTGTACTAAGGTATAAGAATATTTATACTGAAAACAAGTATTTTTAGTAGTCTTAGCATTGTAGGTGCTAGAGAAGATTTAAGTATTGTCGCAAGTAAGACAATGAAGGAAGATGGATAATAGGATATTCCAAGTCATCTAAGTATGCAAGATTTTGAAGTTTATTGAAATCGTGCTTATGTGCGCGCGTTTTGAAAATGAAAGAATTGGTTCAACTTTTGGAACCAATGGATTTTAAAAGAACTATTCTTGGTATGTCTATGCTAATTGTTTCGGCTAGATAGAAATTGATTTGAGATATTGATGAGTAGGTTTTTAACCTACGATTTATGTTCGTTTAGCTTGATATATTGTTAGTCTTTGGTAATTTCATGTTACTTTTGATAGGTTGTTTGCTTGTTGTAGGATAATACATGGGCTTAATCGAAATGTGGCAATTAGAGGAAGATTTCGAGTAATTTGGATGTTTCTGATTACATAGCGCGGGGCGCGCTATGCTGTATGGAGCCATAGCGTGGGGAGCGCTGGAGCGAGGAATTCTTCTGGGATGATAGTGCGGGGCGCGCTGCTTGTGCATGTAACATAGCGCGGGGCGCGCTGCGTCGGGATTGTTGGGCGAAATTTGTTGTTTGGCTAGAAGTTGGGCTATGCTGGGAACTAATAATTCTTTATGTAATGAGATAGTAGTAGGAGTGTATGTGTGGGAGTTTTTGATTCATGAGTGGTTGATTTTGAAAAGGTTTCATGTCTCCACTTGGTTTCTTACTTGGGGAGTTAGAGTTGGATTAGGAGAAGTATGGAGCTAATGTTGATATCTTTTTATGATGAGTTTGGAGAGGTTGGTGGAGAAGGAGATACAACAGACGAAGCATAATTCAAGTGCAACTTTGGAGGAGAAATTTTCAGAGACTGTCACGCCGATTACAAATCGAGTCTATGTGAAGGGGTTTTTAATATTTTTTTCTTCTCTTTAGTCTTATTTGTAATTGGAAGGATGTTTTCAGCAAATTATTCAGTTTTGAGTTCATTCGTTATGAACTAATTAACTTATTAGACTTGTGATGGATCTTTGGGTGAAACGATGATTCTATAGCTTTGATTTCCAATTTAATAATATATCTTCAGTTTATCTATGTTAATGTGAGCGTGAATTTATGAATTGCCTGATCAATAGTTCTTTGTGGATTTGAATGGAATCGAGAGAGGAGATTCAAATCTAAACCTAGTTAATATAACATGTGTCATGAATTTTGTCGATAGCAGATTTTTGATTATTGTTAAGGTAGAGATACGCATGACATCACATGTAATCGTATAGAGAGCTTGGACTTAAACCTTCTTTAATTGTAGTTCACATAGAGATATAGTGAGTTGGTTAACTTAGGTGTTTAACAGATTTCTATCTTAATTATGGATTGATGTTAATACGGTATTAGTGCATCGAGAGGTGGCTAGTATTACATTCGTGTTCTTGATTAATAAATTGGGATATTAAATTGAGTTGGAATAAAGGTTTGAAAATCAGAGTGAAGCTAAGGGTGAAATCATAAGTCTAATTCTCCATTAATTGTTTGAAATTTTGAATTTAGATATTGGTGACTGTTTTGTGATAGTTTGTTTATTTATTAACTTAGTTTCTATAAATTAAAATCATTGAATTGATTAGTTTAATAAACTTAGGATTAAAAGAAAATTGATAATTGTGAAGTTAAGTTTCTTATTGAATTGTCTTTGTGGGAACGATACTCTATTCATCACTTTATTACTTGTTGACCACGTACACTTGTGTGTTTTGAGAGTAATTAGATTTTAGCCAACAAGTTTTTGGCGCCGTTGCTGGGGATCTTTTTAGTATAAATCTTAATAGTTTTACAATATCAGTTTAATTAATCTAGTTTTACTTATACATTTTTTTATTTTTGTTTTATTTCTTCTATTTCAGGTGTGGAAGAAGTTTATGCAAACTCGGTCCAAAAATCCAGATTTGCTGCCTTTTGACGACGACATTGACAAAAGGTTTCAGAGGTTGAGCAAGTGGATCAAGGAAACGAGACAAGAATTTGAAACACCTGAGAAAGAAGAGTAAATGGCAGCCGAAGATCGGAAAGCATTAAGGGACTACGCCACACCTAAGGTGACTGAACTGCAATCAAGCATCACCAGGCCTGCAATAGCAGCGAATACATTTGAATTTAAGCCAGGGATGATACAAATGATTCAGAATTTAGTTCAGTTTGGGGGATTGGAAAATGACAATCCGAACTAGCATCTAGTCAGTTTTTTGGAATTATGCGACACATTTAGGTTCAATGGGGTGTCAGATGAAGCTGTGAAACTATGATTGTTCCCATTCTCTTTACGGGACAAGGCAAAGAGCTGGTTACATTCTTTACCATCCTGTTCAATAACTACATGGGAGGATTTAGCTCAGAAATTCCTCACAAAATTCTTTCCACCGGCAAAAACTGCGAAGACGAGAAACTAGATAACGATGTTTGAACAGCAACATGGGGAGTCGTTATATGAGGCTTGAGAGAGATACAAAGAATTGCTCAAAAAATACCCACATCATGGATTGCCCAAGTGGCTGCAGATGAACACTTTTTACAACGGGTTACATGGGAATCTCAGGACAAGTATTGATGCAGCATTGGGAGGAGCATTCCTGGCTAAGAGTTACGAGGAAGCATACGAGTTGATTGAAACCATGGCAGCTAATAACTACCAGTGGCCCACAACGAGAATGACATAAGCAATGGCAGCAGGGGTGTTAGAAGTAGATAGTATGACAGCGATGCAAGTACAGATATCTGCACTTTCAAAGATGTTGGAATCGGTAACAGTAGCACAAGCACAACAAACACAACAAGTACAACAAGCAGCAATAATATGCGAGTTGTGCGCTGGAGAGCACCCAACGGAGCAATATGCGATTAACCCAGCAGCTGTGCAGTTCATCGACAGTTACAACAGAATTCTGCAAAACACATTTCAGAACAATTATAATCAAGGAAATAGGAATCATTTGAATTTCTCGTGGAGCAACAATCATCAAAATCAAGCTTCACGACAAGCATATCCACCAGGATTTCAGAACCAGCAACAACCAGCTCAATATCAGGAGAGGAAATCCAATCTAGAGGAAGTGTTGGCAAAATTCATGACTAGCATCGATTTGGCTATAAAAAATCAAGCTATTACTATGAAATCACACGAGATGGCTATCAAAAATCTAGAGAATCAGATAGGTCAAATTGCATTGGCATTGAATAACAGACCACAAGGAACATTACCTAGCGACACTGAGAGAAATCCGAAGGGAAGTCATGAGCAATGTCAAGCAGTTATGTTGAGAAGTGGAAAACATCTCAGGGTAATAATGCAGAAAATTCAGCGACACCGGAGGAAAATGTGGATGACAATAACGTGGGGGAAGGTAACAAGGACGAGGAAATAAAGTTAAACAATACGCTAATTGTTTACCCTCCACCACCGTTTCAGTAGAGGGTGCAAAAACAGAAGTCAGATAAGCAGTTTGCAAGGTTTTTAGACGTGTTCAAGAAACTCCAGATTAATATCCCATTCGCAGAGGCCCTATTGCAAATGCCAAGTTATGCGAAGTTTATAAATGGAATTCTGTTGAGGAAAAAGAAATGGGAAGAATTTGAAATAGTGGCACTAACAGATGAGTGTAGTGCGGTGTTACAGAAGAAGCTACGACCAAAACTCAAAGATTCGGGGAGCTTTACTATCTCGTGCACGATCGGGAAAATGTCGTTTAACAAATGTTTTTGTGATTTGGGAGCGAGTATAAACCTGATGCCATTGTAGGAGCTGTCGTTTACACTCCTAAATTAACATCACTTTCACTTTATAAATTTAAATAATTAGCACAGTAGTAAGCAAGGATCGATCCCACAGAGAGTGATTTGTTTTATATTTATCCAATGATTTCTAATGAAAAGGGGATTTTTAATTAATTAACTAAATTAACAAGAATAAACTAATAAGAATAAACAATGAATAAAAAACTTCAGTTCTTTAGTTCAGTATCACCTTTTTACAACAATGGATTAGTCAAGTGTAGCATTATTTATCCTTCAATGAAACTAATAGCCCTAGGTAACAACAAGCTCTGCTACCCGAAACTCCCGTTAGATTGTCACTGAATGAAACAAGCTCTTCACAAGATTCAAACAATTATATAACCTAGAACAAGCTCTCTAGATTTAATATAATAGCAGCATTAAGAATTATGGAATTAGACTATTCCAAGTAACAAACACATAAGCTCGGATTGTTTAACTTGTCTTCTGATAATCATAGCAATACTCAAAAGCTTGTCCACAATCATGTACTACTAATTACTACTTGTGATTAGAAACAATATCAATTACACGTAATATTATTCCTTGATCTAGCACATGATATTCGTTAACCAACTCAATCCTGCAGAAATCAAATCAGTTAAGCCAAATAGCATTCAGAAATTAAATCAGATTATCAAGAATGAATTTCATGTGAGAAGGAATAAATAATGAATACTCAATTAACCATTAATTATAAATAAGGTTCAACATCCCTTAGAACTGAATAAAAAGTACTTCGCTCATGTCTTCAATCCTCCAATGTTGTAGATGAGAGAATATAGTAGATGATTGAATGAATAAAACCCTGACTATCATCCTCTATTTATAGTGCTAGATAAAGTCCTAAATCCTATGGGACTTTGAAATCCAAATCCTAAAAGGGATTACAAATTACACTAATTTCTATAAAGAAATAGAATTCAATTTGGAAATAAATCTTAGTCTAAAAGAAATCTTAATTACAATAGAATTGTAAAATTATTCTTCTAGAATCCATAATTCAGATTTAAAATTGGAATTAAATCCCACAATTGTCATGTGCTTAAACTCATTGTCGTGTGAATCCAAATCCATTTATGATGCTAATTGTTGAATCCTTGATTTGCTAGGAATCCCGTAAACCTCCTCCAATTTATTTCCAAAATCATAAAACCCCTTCAATTGTACCTAAAATAAAAATATAAGAATAATGAGTTTATTTAGGCACAAAATAAATACAAAAGATTAAGTATTAAGGAGTAAAAATATAACATATTTCATACTCATCAAATTCCCCCACACTTATCTTTTTACACGTCCTCGTGTAAACCAAAAATTTGATTTCCAGAAAAATTCTATTCAACCATAATGTCAACAGATTTCAAGGTACAAATCATGACTATCAACACTAAATTTGCAAAAATCTAATTAATGCCTTATCAATCAACTCACAATTACCAATCTTACCATTTCACTAATGAATTTCAATAAACCAAATTGGAACCACATAAGAAACTTTCCCAAAATTTACATACTTACTCAACTTAGTTACCATGGAGCAAAAATCGTGCACACTGACTCACAACCAATAATAAATTTTTCTTGTTTTTTAATTTTTTTCATAGAACCCCTTTTTTTTAGCACAGATGAATGTATTTTCATGCTTTTCTCATATTATTTTTTCTTTTTCTTGGCATGTGCAATGTCTCATTTTCTTAGGTTTTTCAGAGTTACCCATTAGCGAACTTTCCACCAACGACTCCCAAACCAGATGATCTTAAGGCGCTAGGTGTAGAGACACCCCTAAGGCTTACTTATTCAAGTAACAAAGGCCACAAAAGTAGACTAGTCAAGCTGCTTTTATCCATCACACTTTTCAGCGTGAATACTGATGCTTCCCGAGGCTTAGATACCCAATTATTTCGCATAATGGCCATTGAAGCAGATTTTTAATTTTTTTTTCCTTCGATTTTTTTTCTTTTGTTTTTCATTCATCATTTTTTTCACATGGTTCTGCAACAACATAAGCAAGTTAAACAGTTCTAAGTCGTGAAATCAGTGCATATAGAAAACTTCACAAATAGCTTAGCCAAATAAACATGTTTCTCATATTCAAATACTCATGTATCATAAATTTAATTTAAATTAGTTACTATGGATCATGGCTTAGTCTTCATCATTCATTAACCAACTAAGCATTAAATAGATTTTGAAATTTAGTATTAATTTTCAATTTTTGACTTTAACCTTTTAACACATAGCAAAATAGAATCATGAAACCAATTTTTTTTAAAAAAATTTCAAATGCATCAATTTTTCAAATTTCCCATCAAAATAGGATCAATATTCCTACATAAATAAAAACCTAAATCTTCCCCCCACACTCAAACCTTACATTGTCTCCAATGTAAAAAAATCTTACAAAGAAGAAAATACTACTAGCTAACATGCAATAAAAAAACTAAAAAGTGAAGGGATAAAAAAATTAAATCTGAGATCTTGGGTTGCCTCCCAAGCAGTTGCCCTTGTTTATTGTCATTGGCCTGACATCATCCTTCTCATCCTATGTAATTGGACTTATGTACTTCAAGTGGACTAGTAACATCTTCAATTCTTCATTAGGAGCATCCTTCAAATCCTGATTTTGCTCCATTTCAGCCCTCAAATCCTCCTTGTATATTTGCTCAAGAGATTCCTGCACTATAGAGTCAACAACATCAATAGCAAAAATAAAATTAACATTACCAAGATACCTCTTAACTTTATATATGCCGAACTGGACATGTGCGTCGTCGAATTCCATGTGTAAGGTCCCATGGTGTTTATCATTCAGTGTTATTGCTGGTACAAGGAAAGTATCATTATCTATGTCCTCCTTATAGAAATTTGCAAGAATTATTAATTCTTCCATCTCTACCTCTTGTTCATCCTTTTCAGACTTTGAATACCTGAATTCTTCAAATTTAGTAGTAGTCTCGAGCACATCCAAATGGTTTACACTAGTGAACTCCTTATCATCTTTAAGTTTTTGTTCCCTATTCGCCATTTCTTCTAGGAATTTTTCATTAGACTCTCTATACCACGTTGAATTTTTTCCAACTTTCCAATTCCTTGTTAGAACTTGGGGAAAAGGTAGTTTCGGTTCATAAGCTGAAAGAGGTAGAAATATGCGCTTGAGTACATCACTGCTGCCTATTTCACTATGGTCGGACTTGCTTTGTATTGACTTTTCTTGCTGCTGATCCTCTGCACCACATCTCAATGTTATGGCACTTACATTCTCAACAATTTGAGAAAGTGACCTTCCTACAGTGGTTGCAAGTTGACCAACTTGGTCCCTCAGATCTTAAACAGAAGTTCTTGTCTCTTGCTGGAATTGTTGTGTCTGACTCATGAACTGTTGTGTTTGGTTCATGAATCCCTTGAACATATCCTCCATAGATGTCCCAGAATTGACAGGTACTTCTTGGTTTTCTGTGTGGTACTGAGGTTGAGCTTGCTAAATACCTTGCTTATTCCTTGCAGCCATTTGTCGAACCAAAAGAGTTAAATCAGAAATCTGTTGCTCTAAGTCTCTCGTTCTTACCCCATTTCCCCTTTGTGGTGTGTGATCCATCTTAGTTCCATACTGCTGTGAGTTAGCTGCCATGTTTACAATTAAGTTCCTTGCCGCTTCTGGAGTCTTGTCTACCAGTGCTCCTCCACTTGCTGCATCAATCATGCTTCTTTCCATTGGTAGCAACCCCTCATAGAAGTACTGGATCAAGTAATGTTCATCAATTCTATGAGGTGGACAACTGGAACACAACTTCTTGAACCTTTCCCAATACTTATAGAGATTCTCTCTATTGAACTGCCTGATTCCACATATCTCCTTTCTTATATAGGTAACTCTTGATGTAGGAAAATACCTCTCCAAGAATAACCTTTGCATATCAGTCCATGATCGTATTGATCCTGAAGGTAGATAGTATAACCAATCTTTAGCCAAATCTACTAATGAGAAAGGAAAAAGTCTAAGCTTGATATGCTCCTCTGCCACTCCTTGTGCTTTCATCGTCGAACACACCACATGGAACTCCTTTAGATGCTTATATGGATTTTCACCTGTAAGACCACGAAAAGTAGGCAAAAGATGAATTAGTCTAGAGTTAAGTTCAAAAGCAACATCTAAAGTAGGATACTCAATACAAAAAGATGGTTGAGTTAGATCAGGAGTAGCCAATTCTTTCAAAGTTCTGTTATTGTGTGGCACCGCCATCTCTTCCACTTCAAGTGATGGAACAAAAGCTTCTTTTGTATCTACAGTTTTTTCTATCTCTTGATCAAAATTTAAGTCAACAAAGTTAGAGGATTGAGTCATAAAACAAAAAGAAAAAGAAAATAATAAAAATAAACGAAAACAAAGAATAAACAAAAACAAATAACACTCCCCGGCAACGGTGCCAAAATTTGAGAGCTGTCGTTTGCACTCCTAAATTAACCTCACTTTCACTTTACAAATTCAAACAATTAGCACAGTAGTAAGCAAGGATCGATCCCACAAAGAATGATTTGTTTTATATTTATCCAATGATTTCTAATGAAAAGGAGATTTTTAATTAATTAACTAAATTAACAAGAATAAACTAATAAGAATAAACAATGAATAAAAAGCTTCAGTTCTTCTGTTCAGTATCACCTTTTTACAACAATGGATTAGTCAAGTGTAACAATATTTATCCTTCAATGAAACTAATAGCCCTAGGTAACAACAAGCTCTGCTACCCGAAACTCCTGTTAGATTGTCACTCAATGAAACAAGCTCTTCACAAGATTCAAACAATTATATAACCTAGAACAAGCTCTCTAGATTTAATATAATAGCAGCATTAAAAATTAGGGAATTAGACTATTCCAAGTAACAAACACATAAGCTCGGATTGTTTAACTTGTCTTCTGATAATCATAGCAATACTCAAAAGCTTGTCCACACTCATGTATTACTAATTACTACTTGTGATTAGAAACAATATCAATTACACGTAATATTATTCCTTGATCTAGCATATGATATTCGTTAACCAACTCAATCCTGCAGAAATCAAATCAGTTAAGCCAAATAGCATTCAGAAATTAAATCAGATTATCAAGAATTAATTTCATGTGAGAAGGAATAAATAATGAATACTCAATTAACCATTAATTATAAATAAGGTTCAACATCCCTTAGAACTGAATAAAAAGTACTTAGCTCATGTCTTCAATCATCCAATGTTGTAGATGAGAGAATATAGTAGATGATTGAATGAATAAAACCCTGACTATCATCCTCTATTTATAGTGCTAGATAAAGTCCTAAATCCTATGGGACTTAGAAATCTAAATCCTAAAAGGCATTACAAATTACACTAATTTCCATATAGAAATAGAATTCAATTTGGAAATAAATCTTAGTCTAAAAGAAATCCTAATTACAATAGAATTGTAAAAATTATTCTTCTAGAATCCAAAATTCAGATTTAAAATTGGAATTAAATCCCACAATTGTCATGTGCTTAAACTCATTACCGCGTGAATCCAAATCCATTTATGATACTAATTGTTGAATCCTTGATTTGCTAGGAATCCCGTAAACCTCCTCCAATTTATTTCCAAAATTATGAAACCCCTTCAATTGTACCTAAAATAAAAATATAAGAATAATGAGTTTATTTAGGCACAAAATAAATACAAAAGATTAAGTATTAAGGAATAAAAATATAACATATTTCATACTCATCACATTGTCAGTATACTCAGAATTGGGTTTGCCCGTGCAAAGCCTACAAATATTCATTACAGTTAGCGGATAGGTTAGTTACATATCCGAGAGGCATTGTAGAGGACATTTTGGTTAAAGTGGATTAGTTTATATTCCCTGCGGACTTTATCATTCTGGATTTTGACGAGGATAAGAACATCCTGATTATCTTAGGGAGACCTTTTTTGGCCACAGGAAGGACACTCATAGACGTGCAAAAAGGAGAACTTACTATGAGAGTCCAAGATCAAGAAATAAAATTTAATGTGTTCAAGGCCATGAAATACCCTACAGATGAGGAATAATGTTTTCAGATGGATTTAATTGAGCAAATCACCAGCGAAGATATTAGCAAGAGTTTGGTCAACGATCCGTTGGAAACAATCTTGTTGGGGGATGAAGAAAAAGACAACCCAGAATTTGTGGACTTATTACAGATGCTAGACTCTTTACCATGAGTTAGCCGATTCAGAGCACCGTTTGAACCTTTGGACACGGAGGAAAAAGCTGCTAAAAAATTGAAACCGTCATTGGAGGAGCCACCAACATTGGAGCTTAAGCCACTCCCTAAACATCTCAGGTATGCGTATTTAGGCAATTCAAATTCTTTACCTGTAATTATTTTTGCTGCACTTAACGAATTGCAGGAAGAAAAGTTGCTGAGGGTGCTTAGGGATCACAAATCAGCGATTGGATGGACGATTGCGGATATAAAGGGAATTAGCCCGTTATTTTGCATGCACAAGATTCTGATGGAGGATGATGCAAGACCATCGGTGGAGCATCAACGTCGACTTAACCCAATTATGAAGGAAGTAGTCAAGAAGGAAATTCTAAAATTATTGGATGCCGGGATCATATATCCAATTTTTGACAGTAAATGGGTTAGTCCGGTTCATTGTGTGCCGAAAAAAGGGGGAATGACGGTGATACATAATGAGGAAAACGAGTTAATTCCAACAAGGACAGTGACAGGTTGGAGGGTGTGCATCAATTATAGGAGGCTGAATAAGGCAACCCGAAAAGATCACTTCCCGCTACCATTTATCGATCAAATGTTAGACAGATTAGCGGGACATGAGTTTTACTGTTTATTGGATGGATACTCGGGTTATAATCAGATCACCATCGCTCCTAAGGATCAAGAAAAGACAACATTTACATGCCCTTACGGCACATTTGCATTCAGAAGGATGTCATTCGGACTATGCAACGCACCAACAACTTTCCAACGGTGTATGATGGCTATTTTTTCAGATATGGTGGAGAAGAATGTTGAAGTTTTCATGGACGATTTCTCGGTCTCCGGAGATAATTTTGATACTTGTCTAGAAAATTTGGTCATGGTTTTGCAGCGATGTAAGGATACAAACCTCATACTCAATTGGGAGAAATGTCACTTCATAGTTAAAGAGGGCATAATTTTGGGCCATAAAGTGTCGGCTCAAGGACTAGAGGTAGACAAAGCAAAGCTGGATACGATCGAGAAACTGCCTCCACCGAGCTTAGTTAAGGGTATTAGAAGTTTTCTGGGGCATGCTGGGTTCTGCAGGAGGTTCATAAAAGACTTCTATAAGATTGTAAAACCTCTATGCAGTCTTTTAGAGAAGGATGCTACTTTCAGCTTTTCTGCGGAATACAAGTCAGCGTTTGACCTATTGAAAAAGAAATTAACTACATCCCCCGTGATAGTCGCGCCATATATTATGCAAGAAAAACACTCACAGAGACTCAAATGACTACCACGAAAAAGGAATTACTTGCAGTGGTGTACGCGTTCAACAAATTCAAGGCATACTTGATCGGGACTAAGGTGATAGTCTATACGGACCATTTGGCGATTCGGTACCTAATAGTGAAAAAAGATACTAAGTCACGCCTTATCCGGTGGATTCTCTTACTTCAAGAGTTTGATTTAGAAATTAAAGATAGAAAGGGGACGGACAATCAAGTTACCGACCATTTATCAAGACTGGAGAATCAGGAGAAAAAGAATAAAGATAAATGCGTAATCAACGAGTCATTCCCGGATGAGCAACTATTTTGGTTAAATGCAGAATATCCGTGGTATGCAGACTTTGCGAATTATGCGGTGAGCAAAATGCTTCCCCCTAACCTTACACGACAACAGAAAAAGAAGTTTCTTCATGATGTCAAGTGGTACATGTGGGATGAGCCTTATTTATTCAAACAGTGCGCCGACAAAGATGATTAGAAGGTGTATCCCCTACAGTGAAGTGCACAACATATTATAGGAATTCCATTCATTGGCATATGGTGGACATTATGGGAGTGAGCGCACAGTGGCAAAAGTGCTTCAGTTCGGGTTTTATTGGCCTACATTGTTCAAAGACGCCCACCAATTTGTGAAAACATGTGATAGATGCCAAAGGGTGGGAAACATATCTAAACGGAATGAGATGCCCCTACAAACAATTCTTGAAGTGGAAATCTTTGATGTATGGGGCATCGATTTCATGGGGCCATTCCCTTCGTCCTTGAGCAATAAATACATTTTACTCGCGGTGGATTACGCTTCGAAATGGGTTGAAGCTGCAATATTACCATCTAACGATGCCAAGGTGGTCCTCAAATTCCTACAGAAAAACATTTTCACGAGGTTTGGCACGCCAAGAGCAATAATAAGTGACGAAGGTAGTCATTTCTTCAATAAAGCCTTTACTGCTCTTTTGGCTAAGTATAGGGTTAACCACAAGGTGGCTACAGCATATCACCCTCAAACAAATAGACAGGCTGAGGTTTCGAACAGAGAAGTTAAGAAAATATTGGAAAAAGTCGTAAATCTGAGTCGGAAGGATTGGTCACTTCGGTTAGATGACGCACTATGGGCATACCGGACTGCTTATAAGACGCCAATAGGAATGTCACCATACTAACTATTGTACGAAAAGGCCAGTCACCTACCAGTCGAGCTACAACACAAGGTCTACTGGGCCATTCAGCAAATTAAACTTCGATCAAGCAGCTGTAGGGGGAAAGAAGTTGCTATAACTAAATGAACTAGATGAATTCTGACTTCAGGCATTCAACAACGCTAAACTATATAAGGAGAATGTTAAGAAATGGCACGACAAGAAAAGTATGCACAGAACTTTCGAACCAGGGCAATCGGTATTATTATTCAACTCTCGGTTGAGGTTGTTTCCCGACAAGCTGAAGTCAAGATGTTCTGGACCATACACCATCAAAACTGTGTTTCCACATGGTGCAGTCGAACTCTACAGTCGAAACCCAATGGAGACATTCAAGGTCAACGGTCAACGGAAAAAGCAGTATTGGGGCGGAGATGCGAACTGGGATGCTGACAACATAACCCTAGCTGATTCTCAGTGACACGAGAGTCATCGTCGAGCTTACGACGTTAAAACTAGCGCTACTTGGGAGGCAACCCATGTTCTACACATTTGTTTTTCTTGTTTACCTTTTCTTTTTATAGGTAATTAATTTTCGTTGAATTTTTAACGTTAATTTGTATTAATTTGCAAGACAAAGAAGAAAACATTCTGCCATCACCGTGCGGGCCGCACTTTCCAATAGGCAGAAGCAGTGCCTAGCGCGCTACTAGACCAGACAATTCAGACCATACAGCGCTGGGAGCGCTAATTCGCCGCCAGCACAGCGCTGGGTGCACTTGAACCAGCGCGGGGCATGCCAGATTTACCAGATCTTCTGACCCAATAGCGCTGACCGCACTGTCTCCTCCTATATCGCAGCGCGGGCCGCGCTGCGTTAATTTCCCGGGCGCCTACTTCTAAAATCGAGACCTTGCCTCTCCTTCACCCAATCAAACTCATTCACCTCTCCTTCACCAAATAAAATTGCACCACTTCTCTTCTACTACTTCAAATTCCAATCCTCATTAAATTCACCAAGCATGACAACATATCATAACTCCTTCTCCTCTTCAACTTCTACTCCATTGCTACCCCTTCACCTTTCATCTTCTATTATTCAATTCACGTTGGAATCCCCTCTCCTATATAAACTCCAAACTTTACTCACCCAATTCATATCAACTATACACTACATCCATTACATACCTTAAACCCATCACTTGGGGAGATATACTTAAACGGGGGGGGGGGTTCAATAAGCGCAAGGAATTACATCTCACCTCTTGGTTGCTCATCTTCTCCAGTCTGAAAATCAAGTAAGTAGACAAAATTGGGTATTGGTGTTTGTTTTCATAGTTTGGCCTACAAGATTACACTAAGTATCCTATTTTGGGAGAAAAACTCAGTTCACCCACCAACTGTTCGATAAAACGCCTGGACCAAACCTTGAACCCATTCACTCCACAAACCACATGTCATCCAACAAAAGACAACGTCCATCCTCCTCCACTGCTAGGCCTCAGTATGACCACACTAGGTTTGTTAGTGAGAGGGCCGCTGACCGATTCAAGATAACCATCGACAAGAAAACATTGGTGCTCGAACGTGGGTTGAAGCCGAATGCTAATTTGGATGGCGACATGGCTTTGCAAATTGTGGAGCGGAATTGGTTTCAATTGGTCAAACAACCACTTCCAGCGGCAATTAACATAGTGAAAGAGTTTTACACAAATGTAATGGATCATGTCAATCATGTAGTCATGGTTTGGGGGAAACCGGTGGCATTTCACGCCGATGCTATTAATGAGTATTTTGGATTAGAGGCACCACAAAATGACAGATATGAAGATGACTTGCCCGAGTTAGACGAATTGATAGTTAGATTATGCAAACCGGGTACACAATGGGTCATTCAAACCGGAACAAATGAAAAGATAAGCTTTCCACACTCTTCACTTAGTCGTTATGGAAAAGCTTGGTACGCGTTTTTGTGTGCTCGATTAATGCCCACGCACCATCAGACCGAAGTCACTAAGGCACGAGCTCAGTTATTATATGGAATTGTACATCACCATTTCAATTTGGACAACTCAATTGCTTTCTATAATGTCGATGTGGGGGAATGTATTCAAGAGTCCATTGACCGGGTGTTACGCGAAAGTACTACTGGAGGCTTGTTGCACGGATTCTTAATCACTGACTTGTGCCAAAAAGCGGGAGTTTAGTGGCAACCTACCGAACCTATCCAACACCCAATGGCAATCATTAATCATGCAACAATTGAAAAGTATAAGACCTGGGAAGGGGCTAGATCACAACCACGCGGTGAAGGCTATATTATGATCCGACAACCCTCACCCCCAGTGACAGCGGAACCAAGGCAGGAGCCACCACCGAGGACTTCAAGGAATCAATTTCTTTGATTGGCTCAACGTCAAGATTTAATGCATGAGTACAATGCAAATGCATTTAACACGCTTGCTGATGCATTTTCCCGCTGCAATCCATCTGCACCTCCAGTTGTCATGCCCAATCCTCCCAATCTGCCAACATATTTTCTAGAGGACGACGATGAGCAGTAACTTGTTTACAGGGAAGGCCTCATACTTTTCTTTGAATTATTTTGGCGTAATGAGGTCATTACTTATTTTAAGTTTGGGGGTACTGTTTCATGCTTTTTAGCCATATCTGTTTTTTTAGTTCCATATGTTAAAAAAAATATTAAAATATTATCGTGGGCATATAGTTGCATGAATCCAGTTATTAGATTGTAAATGTGATTATTGGCCAATGACGAAACTGAAATGGTGTAGACAAGTATATTACTAAGTATAAGAATCTTGATGTGGTTTCTATTATGATGATGTGGATCTTGTTCTGCTTAAAACTAGTATAGTAAGGATAGCACGTTAATAACATCTATGTTAATGGATTGGTTCAAATTGTTATATAACAATTTTCTAAAGGATAGTGCTAGTATAAACGAAAAGAATGACAGAGATAACATTAACCTAAGTTTGGGGGAAGACTGGGGTATATAAGCTCTAAAAAAAATTGGTATGAAGAAAATATTGGGAATTAGTTGAGTCTTGTGGTGGGTTGAGAAGAAATACTCCCCATAAACACAAGCGTGAGATGGAGCGTAAAACGCACTCACCAACCATCTATCTAAAAGAAAAAAAAATGAGATGAGAAGAAAAGACGGGAAAATAAGGGTAATGAGCCCACCGTCTATGAAAGAAAAAAATGGTGCAAAAGAAGTGAGCATGAATACCCTATTCGGAACTTGAGCTTGGGTAATTGTTTGGGCTAAGCTTGATCTGGTTTGTTTTTGGAATTTTTTTAGTTTATGCTATATGATTCCTGATAAGAAACTGGTTACGTAACTGAATTTGATTCAATATCAGATGGCATGAGTGTTGCACACACACACTGTATTAGTTATAACAGGGTAAGATGTACGGATTGATAGCAAGTGCGGAATGATTTTGATATGAAGTATGACGTGTTTACATGTTTTTCTGAGGCCGTATGAACAAATCATATTTATTATCTTAATTCTGGATTCATAGTTAGGTTAGTACATTGCATTGCATTTTGCTTGAGGACAAGCAACGATTAAGTTTGGGGAAATTTGATGAGTATGTTTTTAACCTACGATTTATGTTCGTTTTGATATATTGTTAGTCTTTGGTAATTTCATGTTACTTTTGATAGGTTGTTTGCTTGTTGCAGGATAATACATGGGCTTAATCAAATGTGATCAAAATGTGGCAATTGGAGGAAGATTTCGAGTAATTTCGATGTTTCTGATTACATAGCACGGGGCGCACTGTGCTGCATGGAGCCATAGCGCGGGGCGCGCTGGAGTGAGGAATTCTTCTGGGATGATAGCGCGGGGCGCGCTGCTTGTGCATGTAACATAGCCCGGGGCACGCTGGGTCGGGATTGTTGGGCAAATTTTACTGTTTGGCTAGAAGTTGGGCTTTGCTGGGAACTAATAATTCTTTATGTAATGAGATAGTAGTAGGAATGTATGTGTGGGAGTTTTTGATTCATGAGTGGTTGATTTTGAAAAGGTTTCATATCTCCACTTGGTTTCTTACTTGGGGAGTTAGAGTTGGATTAGGAGAAGTGTGGAGCTGATGTTGATATCTTTTTATGCTGAGTTTGGAGAGGTTGGTGGAGAAGGAGATACAACAGACGAAGCATAATTCAAGTGCAACTTTGGAGGAGAAATTTTCAGAGACTGTCACGCCGATTACAAATCGAGTCTACGTGAAGGGGTTTTTAATATTTTTTTTCTTCTCTTTAGTCTTATTTGTAATTGGAAGGATGTTTTCAGCAAATTATTCAGTTTTGAGTTCATTCGTTATGAACTAATTCACTTATTAGACTTGTGATGGATCTTTGGGTGAAACGATGATTCTATAGCTTTGATTTCCAATTTAATAATAAATCTTCAGTTTATCTATGTTAATGTGAGCGTGAATTTATGAATTGCCTGATCAACTGTTCTTCGTGGATTTGAATGGAATCGAGAGAGGAGATTCGAATCTAGACCTAGTTAATATAGCATGTGTCATGAATTTTGTCGATAGCATATTTTTGATTATTGTTAAGGTGGAGATACGCTTGACATCACATGTAATCGTATAGGGAGCTTGGACTTAAACCTTCTTTAATTGCAGTTCACATAGAGATATAGTGAGTTGGTTAACTTAGGTGTTTAACAGATTTCTATCTTAATTGTGGATTGATGTTAATACGGTATTAGTGCATCGAGAGGTGGCTAGTATTACATTCGTGTTCTTGATTAATAAACTGGGATATTAAATTGAGTTGGAATAAAGGTTTGAAAATCAGAGTGAAGCTAAGGGTGAAATCATAAGTCTAATTCTCCATTAATTGTTTGAAATTTTGGATTTAGATATTGGTGACTATTTTGTGATAGTTTGTTTATTTATTAACTTAGTTTCTATAAATTAAAATCATTTAATTGATTAGTTTAATAAAATTAGAATTAATAGAAAATTGATAATTGTGAAGTTAAGTTTCTTATTAAATTGTCTCTGTGGGAACGATACTCTATTCATCACTTTATTACTTGTTGACCACGTATACTTGCGTGTTTTGAGCGTAATTAGATTTTAGCCAACAGATATCAAAATAAATTTTATATCATCAATGCATTTGATGCAAAGATGATAAAAGGATGGAGTTATTAATGCAATTGAACCTAGTATTGGATGTGATCTTAAGATCAACAACTCGCTATGGTATGATGTATAATGACGAAGTCATAAACTGACGAAGTCGTCAATGTACTGTGAAAATTACAGTATCATGACGTCATAAAACGTTTTGATGTATTGTGAAAGAATTTAAAGAAGTAGTCGATGTCAATTGATTTGACTAGACGAATGTTTCAAGTTGATATCCAATTTATTGGTATGGTATAAGCTATTTGATTTGGCTAAGACAAATGGTATGTCATGTTATAAGAAAATCGATCTTTCTTTGAAGAGTTATGCCCAACCAAATTGTTTTTGTGAGGAATCTAATGATTAAGTCTGAGGTGAACATACTGTTAGGTTTGTAATATTCATGAACGCAATCATATTGCACAAAGTAAGCGGAAACGTGGTAAAATAGAGTTTTAAAATTTTATAAACCATATACCCGGATTATCCTTTATGCACAATTTTTAATTAAATGAAAATATGAAGAACAAGAATCATACCCCTGAAGATTCGAGTTTCCTCAGGTACAAGTTTACCTCCAATTTTTTTCGCGTTCAACTTGAATCCACCGGGTTTTGTTCCTTCCTTTTATCAACGTTAGCCACCCAAGTGTTTGGCCTCTAGAGGTGATCCACCAATAAAGAAGAAATATTCAAGAAGAAGGGTGTTTGGCAAAATCCTAATTTTTTTTATCTCTCATAGAAAAGGGTGTACTCTCCAATTATTGAAATCACGTATATTGATATCTGATGTAAGACTCCTCTTATAAAGATATCAGTTAGACCCTCTAATCTAATTAGAAATAGGGTATTATTTAATTAATAAAATTTTTTTAATTAATTAAGCTCCCTAATCTTATTAGGGATAATTAATTAAACTCTTTTAATTAATTTAATGTCCTAATCCTATTAGGAATATATGTGAGTACTTTTATTAATTAATTTTCAAACTCCTTTAGGAATTAAATAATAATAATAGTAATAATAATAATAAGACTCCTCTTATTAATTTAGATTTAATATTTCCAAAATATTAAATAATAAATCTTAAGCTATTTAATTTATTCTATCACCATAAATTAAATTACATATATTTATCTTATTATTACGATTATGTCATTAACTTCTTATATAATTATTCTTTCTTTTATGGTGTGACCATTTAGGTTCTCCATATTAAACCGGTTGTGAATAAATCAATTAGAACAATTCTAATCTTATTTAAATAAATAAATTAAACTATTAATTTATTTAAATAAATAATATTTATTCTACAATAGGGATAAGCCTCCCTAGCGTTTAACAACTTTTCAGATAATATAGATTTTAACATTAATCATAAAAAAAATCTTTGAGTAAATTGTTATCGTACAATTCAATCATTCCACGATACAATGTCCCAATTAAATATAAGACATGGAATTACTCTCATGTCTTATTTTATTTAATTAAATGTATTTCGACTCTTAAATGCATAACTCGAAATAATGGAAATTAGAAACTCCTTTCTAATTTCATTCTGCCTTGGCCAAGGACTACTGGGTTGTCATTTATCGAATCACATAGGACATTTCTCTTCTTTTACTAAAAGAAGTAGATTCTTTATTGATCATACATTATCTCCATGTACAACTTATTATACCGAAGCATACCATTTGATATACCCTAAGGGTCTGAAGGAATAAGTCAAAGTATAATTCATCATACACAAGATACTATGATGATCTCAAGTCCAAGGATCACTTGTACTACTATCACTATAGAAATTCCTATTGACATGCAAGTAAAACTCCATTAGGTATTCCTTAGCGAGCCACGTTCAGTGAACTTATTCTCCAATAAGCACCTACATACTTGCTTTAGTGTCTCCACACAAATGATCATGAGATCAATCATCCTCATCCAATGAGCAAGCATCGTATGTACCGATCTATCCGGATTCACTAATCCCCAATTTAGTAATCCAACGATTGGGAACTATTTTAGTTTTAAGCTTTCTAAGAATTTAGATCTAATTAGAATGATCATTATCATTATTCTAAAATCATTGCTTAAAACTATGGGTTTATCACATATTATAAAGCAGCATCATGTAGATAATTAAAAGCCTTTAATAAATTAATATTTTTTATTATTAAGTGAATAAGATTGTTACAAAGTATATATTTTATTATCAAACATGATTGGCTTGTGTGTATACTACTTTTAATCTCCCACTTGCACTAAAGCCAATCGTCATGGTATCTCATACCCTTCTTCTCTAAGTGACGATTATCCTGCTGTTGGATAAGCTTTAGTTAATAGATATGTAATGTTGTTCTTGAGATTTCACTATCTCTATAGTGATTTTCCATCTTTCAATGATTTCTATAATCAAATGAAAGTGCCACAACACATGTTTAGATCTAAGATGAGACTTAGGAACTATTCCTAGTTCTGTAATGAACTTTTCATCCAAACAATCAACTTGCAGCTTCATTTACAGCTATATACTTTGTCTTTATCACTAAACCAACAACTCTTTGCTGTTTGAAATCTTTCCAATTCACTGCACCACCGTTCAAGGTAACACTTTACCTTAAAGTGAATTTTCTGTCATCTTGGTCTGTCTGAAAAACTTGAGTCTGTTAAGCCCTCTAGTTTTAATTTAGACCCGTCATAAATTTTAATCACATCCTTAGTGTCGGTTAAGTACTTTAAGATGCTTTTCACTGTCTTACAGTGATCTTCTCCAGAATATGACCGATCATCATCAGGACTCGTATATTTCACTGCATACATGATTGTCACTCATGCGATCTCTCTTTTTAAGAATCTAAAGGGACTATTAAGAGAGATACACTCCATGGCTCATCAACATGAGACATCTCTTGGAGTTTTCTATGCTAAACGACTTTAGCATCAAATGAATATACGTTCCTTGGGTTAAGTCGAGCAGCCTCTTGAATCTATCTATATAGATTTGTATCCTCAATTAAGATACTCTTCCAAAATCATTCATGGAGGAATGCTTAGACAACTTTATCTTTACCGATTGTAGCATTAGTATGTCATTCATTATCCATAGTGTGACACCCCTAAATCCCGGTACTTCATTACCTCAAGATTTGGTGTTCACGTAATCAAAACATTCATTTCTAACTACCTAATCATAATAGAATTGAATAATAAAAGAAAACTTGCCCATACAGGATTAAACTTAAATAAAAGAAATCTCCCAGGTTATCCAACCTTTAACAACAATCATTCAAATCCATGTCTTGCAACGATCTCTTTAATATATAGTTTTGCCACCTGATCAAGATTGAATCTAATCTTTATTGGAAAAAAGTGTGCTGATTTTGTCAGTCTGTCTACTATTACCCAAATCGCATCGTATCCTTTCTGAGTAGTTGGAAGACCCACCACAAAATCCATCGTGATATGCTCCCATTTCCATTCCGGTATTTCCAACGGTTGAAGTAATCCGCTGGGTCTTTGATGTTCGGCTTTTACTCTTTGACATGTCAAACATTTAGCCACGCATTCTGCAACATCCCTTTTCATATTCGGCCACTAAAAATGTGGGCGTAAATCTTGATACATCTTCGTGCTTCCTGGATGAATCGAATATCTTGAGCTATGAGCTTCGGTCAGGATTTCGTTTTTCAGTTCTGGTGTTGCTGGAACCCAGATTCTTCTCTCGTACCGTAGTAATCCTTCGGTATCGACCTTGTATTTCGTATTGTTACCATCAACTATATTCTCTTTTATCTTTCCACATTCTTCATCTTGTAATTGAGCGTTTTTCACCTTGTCCAGTAAAGTTGGACCTGCTTCTATCTAAAATAGTTGTTCATCGGATTCCTGTGGAAATTTGATTTCTAGTTCTAACTTTGTCATTGCTGAAATGAGCTCCTCCTGAGTTGTTATCAGCATTAATTTCTCCCGACCTTTCCTACTTAAAGCATCCGCAACCACATTCGCTTTGCCCGGATGATAAAAGATCTCACAATCGTAATCCTTTATCAATTCCATCCATCTCCTCTGACGCATGTTCAGGTCCTTCTGATTGAAAATATACTTCAGACTTTTGTGGTCTGTGTAGATCTCACATTTCTCTCCATACAAATAATGTCTCCATATCTTGAGAGCAAATACCACTGCAGCCAATTCTAAATCATGAGTCGGGTAACCTTTCTCATAATCCTTCAGTTATCTTGATGCATAGGCAATAACTTTGTCGTTTTGCATAAGAACACAACCCAATCCTTTGTGTGAGGCATCACTATACACCACAAAATTTCCTGTATTATCCGGTAGGGTTAACACAGGTGCCATACTTAGCTTCTTCTTCAAATCTTGGAAGCTCTCTTCACACTTTTCCGTCCAAACGAATTTCACAGCTTTTCGTGTCAAATTTGTTAACGGAGTGGCTATCTTAGAAAAATCTTGTATAAATCTTCTATAATAACCGGCCAGCCCCAAGAAACTCCTCAGCTCCGAAGGTGTTCTTGGTTGTTCCCAATTGATTACAGCTTCCACTTTCGATGGATCTACTGAAATCCCATCTTTGTCAATCACATGACCCAAAAATTGTACACGATCGAGCCAAAATTCACACTTAGAGAACTTCGCGTACAACTTTTCCTTTCTTAGTGTCTCCAATGTCAGACGTAAATGTTCCACGTGTTCTTCTTGAGTTTTGGAATACACCAGAATGTCGTCGATAAACACCACTACGAACTTGTCTAAAAATGGTTTAAATACCCTGTTCATCAAATCCATGAACGCGGCAGGGGCATTTTTTAAACCAAAAGACATCACCAGAAACTCGTAATGTCCGTACCGAGTTCTGAATGCCGTTCTAGGTATATCCTCCTTTCTTACCTTCAATTGGTGATACCCACTTCTCAAATCTATTTTCGAGAAGTATTTAGCACCCTTCAACTGATCAAACAAGTTATCTATTCTAGGTAACGGATACCTATTCTTAATAGTGACCTTGTTTAACTCCCTATAATCAATGCAAAGACGCATTGATCCGTCCTTCTTCTTCACAAATAATATCGGCGCTCCCCACGGTGACACGCTTGGTTGAATATACTTCTTGTCCAGTAGTTCTTGCAGTTGCACCATGAGTTCCTTCATTTCTACCAGAGCCATTTTGTACGGGGCCTTCGATATAGGTGATGTTCCGGGCTCTAAATCGATTACGAACTCAATCTCTCTATCAGGCGGTAGTCCTGGCAAATCCTCCGAAAATACATCAACGAATTCTCTAACCATTGGTATCTCCTCCAGTTTTACACCTTTCTTCTGAGTATCGACTATGTAAGCTAAATAGACCACACAACCTTGACTCAACAACTTCTTGGCCTGCATAATCGTCAGACATTTCATTTGTCTAGGCGATTTGCTACCATGGAAAACTACCTTTGACGGAGTCATAAGGTTTACACACTTCTTTTGGCAGTCAATTATCACTCCGTATTTGAACAAGCAATCCATTCCCAAAATTACATCAAATTCCCCGAGTCTAATCGGAATCAAATCTACCAACAAGATATTATCCTTAATGTTCACCCTACAGTTCTTGTATACGAATCTAACAGGGATTACTTCCTTATTCGTAATTTCTATGTTCAAAGGAAAATTCAGTTCTTCTCTAGGCAATTCTAACCTCTTGGCAAATTCATCAGATATAAATGAGCAAGTAGCACCCGAATCAAATAATACATATGCATTAATATCATTGATTGGGATAATACCTGACACCACATCTTTTGATTGCACAGCATCTTGCACAGTCATGTTGAAGGTTCTGGTTGTGGGTTTGTTTGATGCTGCAGGTCCTGTAATGTCCCATGTACTTCCATTGTTACCTCCATTGCTTCTGGTTGTCCCTCCCTCCTTCTTCTTAGGGCATTCACGAGCAAAATAATCCTTGGATCCGCATGTGAAGCACGCCTTCTTCTTCGGTTGAGTGCAGTTTGGGGCGATGTGACCCTCCTGGCCACAATTATAGCAAACTCGTTTCCCCATCAAGCACGCACCCTTGTGAAATTTCCCGCATGTCGCGCATGCTTCAAACTTTTTGTTTTGCTGGTTACCCTAACGGTTTCCAGCACCCATGTTCCCATTCCACTTTCTCTTCAAGATGTTGTTGCTGTTGTTGTTTCCACTGCTACCACCTCCATTCTTAATCTCATTCTCATTTTTTTTCTTCTTCTGTTCCTGATTGAACTTTGTCACTGCCTCACCTCCACCTTCAGCGAGTACTGCTTTCTCCATCATCGCTGCAAATGTCTTCAACTGGAACAGGGAAACCTTACTGTACAGCCAGGGCTTCAGTCCCTGTTCAAATCTCTTCGCCTTACATTCGTCTGTGCTGACTTGATATGGCGCAAATCTTGCCAATTCGTTGAATTTTGCGGCATACTCAGATACCGTCATCGTTCCTTGTTTTAGTTCCAGAAACATAACCTCTAACTGACTCTTAGAACTCTCTGGGAAGTAGGTCTCGAAGAATAACTCCTTAAACCTATCCCAAGTCATCACTCCTGGTCCTTCCCGGGTTTTATTGGCCTGCCACTAATAATTAGCTTCTGCTTTCAACATAAATGTTGCAAAAGCAGTCTTCTGTTCATCCCATACCCTAGTGACTTCAAATATCTTCTCAATCTCCATAATCCAGGTTTGTGCCTCGACCGGATTCATTGACCGACGAAATTCAGGTGGTCCGACCGCCTTAAACTCGTTAAACGTTGTGCCTTGGTTTTGAGGTTAATTCTGCAAAGCTCCTGTTAGTAATGTCACTAGTTATTGAACGGGATTATCCTCAACATCGTTATTGTTATTTCTTGCATTGGTTCTCTGACGGGGTGGTTCACGTCTGGGAGGCATTTTCTGTTAGAAAAAGAAAAAAAAACATCTATTAGACTATTACCCAACTTCTTTAAGTATTTTCTAATTAACTTGTCTCCATAAAAAAATAACCACATAATACTTTTGAATAAAATAATATCTTTTTATTTATTCATCATAACTTCGAAAAACATAACAATAATATCATCAATGCCATTTACATTCCTTTCCTGAACTACAAAAGTTACAGGACAACATCATCATTCTCATATCCCATGGTTACTTAACACTCGGGATTTACACATTATTTTACACTTATTACTTGCAAAACAGACAAATTTCCTACGATGATCTATTAAGATAATCAGTCGCCTTTTGACGCTCTTCTTCCATAACACGGAACATGGTTCGGCGATCTAACACATACGATGGCAGAGTTTCAAACTGAATTGGATAACCCATGACCCGATCTTGAGCTCAATTGATCACGGTATTGAATACTTTATCCATCTCTTCCATCTTCATCCTCTTTGCTTGTGCATCCCTTACTGCTCTTCCAGTTCGTTGATAAGCTTCCTCGTATGCATCTTCAGCTCTCGCCCTCTTGGTAGCGTCTTCATTCAGCTTTTTCTTCAGTTCCACGACCGTCTCGATCAGTTGTTCCTTTTCTCCTTCAGTCTGCATCAGCTTCTCCTCAGCATTAGTTAGACGTTCATCTCGATCCCGGAAGTCATCGTCCTTCTGTGTCATTGCAGTCTGTTGTTCAGCTATTATCTCCTGCAACTCCTCAACTGTGTCCTGAAGTTCCACGTTACGGTCGTAGACCTCATCATACATACGAGTAGCCATCGAGGTTAGTGGAGTCTCCTCTTCCTCGTCCTCGTTATCTTCATCCTCCTGTGGTAACTCCACGGGATCCTCCTCATCCGTCTCTACATCATCATCCTCATCTTCAACCACTGTGACCAACGGGGCTGACTCCCGTGGCAGTAGTTGTTCCCAAACTACCTGAATGTCGCGAGGCTCCTCCTCTATAGGCATTTGAGGTCCCTCCTCCCTAGTCTGACTAGATTCTCCGACATTAGTCATCCTGACAACAAAATTTTAAAGTTTTAGTTATTAATCATTCTACTCGACACTCGCGAGCACATAAGTTATAAACACATAAGCACATAAGTGTTTTATTACTTCTTCCTTGAAACTCGATAAGAGTTATCTCCACTATCTTTTCAAAGGTTACTTCCTAGGGCTTTTCCCCCACCTAAGGTTCATAACCTAAAGCTTTGATACCAACTTGTGACACTCCCAAATCCCGGTACTTCATTACCTCATGATTTGGTGTTCACGTAATCAAAATATTCATTTCTAACTACCCAATCATAATAGAATTGAATAATAAAAGAAAACCTGCCCATACAGGATTAAACTTAAATAAAAGAAATCTCCCAGGTTATCCAACCTTTAACAACAACCATTCAAATGCGGAAAATTAAATAACTTCATTACAATCTTTAAATCAAATTCTGAAAGTAAACTATCAAAACTATTACAAGTCTTCAGTATTTATTCATCTTTCCTTTTTCCTTACTGGTGCTAGGTACTTCACCCGTTTTAACTTTAGCTGTAAGAAATTTTACAGGCAAGAGTGAGCAAACAAGGCCCACTTGAAATAACAATAAGTAAATCTTTAAACTTTCACATCAATTGCCAATAATAGGCCCAATAGAACTGAACAATATATTCTATTAACTTTCTAAAAATTATAACATTCACTGAGGGTCTAATGACTACGAATCATGTCCACAGTTATAAGTAATCTTTCAACTTTAACGTTAACAGTCATAAGACTATAAGGACTCCACGTACTTAGGGGGATCAACCCTTCGTACAATGTATTGTGCACAACCATTTTAGCGCTAAGCGTAAACCTCTATTAAAAGAGTTGTTCATCTCAGTATTTAGAATACAAGTCCGCACCAAAGTAAGTTTGGTTTGGATAAGTTTTTAAGGTAATTTGGAGTTCAACGGACATCAACTAAGGATTAGTTGAATACAAGATAATAACACTATGTTATTGAATGATCATACTGAATAAACATTTCGTTCTAAGTTCATGCTTTAGGAATAATCTAATAGCATAACAATTGAATAACTTATCATACCTTGCTTTGAACAACGTTAAGCTAAGGTTACATCTTAGAATTTAATATCAAGCATGCACAACAAATAATAACTTGAACGATAAACTAAAGGTACTTGCATGCTAATATAACAAGTTTAGAGTTAAGAAAACTTGCACAATTATAAAAGTAGAGTTAGAGAACTTGCATAAGTGTAACACAACAGTGAAAAGTAACCTTGCTAAATAATAAAGTAGCAAAGGTTAGGGAACTTCCCTCGTGTGTAGGTTAAACAATTACTATTCACATTCACCCCAAGTCCTACACATACCATATGCATTGATAATACACATTAGTTACACTAACATTACCTTTATGAGTTCCTTTATTACTTTTAGTATAGCTACTAACTAAGTTTAAGTTTAAACAACATCACATCTTTCATGAATATTACTTTTTAGCTTTATTACAACTACTTAAATGATCATGCCATTGCACCATATGTACATTAACAACTTAATACAACATCCTAATACATGTCCAACATGTTATCATTAAGTTATACTAATACCCAAAGGGTTACACTTGCATTCGTGCATCCCGACGCCCTCCGATTCGCTCTAAATACATAATAGTCCTAACGATGGCCATTTTGACTACTGTTACAGACCTCAAATTAAAAAACTTAAAGCATGAAAGTTGTAGGTCTACTCGTCCCCTTTCCGAATCATCTTGAATTACCTCAATCGGAGTTCGTATGAAAAAGTTATGGCTGTTTTACTACAGGAGGTCAAAACTGCCCAACTAGGACACTTTTCCGGCGCCGGGGCGCGGAACAGTGGCGCTGGGGTGCGAGCTACGGCGCTGGGGCGCGAGCTTCAGCGCTGGGGCGTGAGCTACTGGCCCATTTTTGGCGCTGGGGAGCGAACCTTGGCGCCAGGGCGCGAAATTTGGCGCTGGGGCGTGAATTTTGATGCTGGGGCGCCGAAGCTCACAGAACCAAACCCGAAAGACAGAGCAAAGCTACTGTCTAATTTATTTTTAACAACCAATGGCATCTAACAACATGTATAACTTCATAAAAATTACACATAAAAGTTATGAAGCATTTGCGTACTGATTTTACACTACTAAACAACAATAGCAGAGAACTAATTCTCTGAAAACACTGTGTTTTTTTAAAAATACAGACTCCATTGAAGAAATATCTTGACACGGTAAACACAGCCATCTCCATTCGATTCCTTGCTATGCTTAATTTCTTACACAATTACATACAAGTTTCAATTAACATAATCACATACTAATTTTTATTAACTTTCAAAAAATTTCATATTCATGCATATAAGTTTACTGAAAAAAAAAACATTCCTTTCGTGTATACGTAATTTATCATACTCTTACCTATACATTATTGAACATACAATCTTCAACATATATGTTATCTACTAATACACATGATTTCATAATCAAATAATAAAACATTCGAATTCTAGAAAGTTTGTAAAGAATTTCGTCTTACAGTCAAATTGAGAACACAGAGACAATATAAATTCACATAAAATATATGGCGTAAAATATATATGGTTAAGTTATGTACATAGCTTTTGTTTTAGACAATCTTTGTTAAACAATGATGACTTTCTTTTGCTATTTCTCTCTCTCAACTCTCTGAGAACTCTCTCCTTTCTTTCTTTCTTTTTTTTAGCAGACAACTCTAAGGTAAACCAAATGGCAATATACGTATACTAAAAAAACCAACGCTCGCCTTTTCAATTCAATAAAAACTGACGCTCAACTAATGATCGTATTAATATAGCAGTTACTCAAAATAATATATATTATATATTTATTTTATTTATTTAATTAATAGTTTAAATTCAAAAGAAACCCAAAAGCCATAAGGCTTTGTTTGGCAACCCATTAAAATTTAAATGATTAATATACTTACACCTTGTTTGGCAAAACTAAATTAAATGACTTTAATTTATTTTAATAACTTTTTATCACATAGTTATTTGTCACACTTTATGAAATAACAATTTATTAAATAAATTACTTAATCACATAATTCAATCCACATAACACATTAATTATTTAACAAATAAATAATTAACTAATTACATTAATTATTTAGCAAATAAATAATTAACTAAATAAACTCAATCAAATTGAACAATTACTTATTCAATAATAAACACATCCAATAAATATTTATATAAATCAATAAATATTTATAACTTACATTTTAAAAAATATGGAATGTTACACATAGTATATCAACATATAATATTAGGAATGTCACGACGCTCCCACTGACCATTTTGTACACACTAGGTTCATTCTTATTTGTGATAAAATTAAACTCTTTTGATTTGTTTCATCGAAACGAATGTTCCATTTTTGGGAAGCTAGCTATAATCCTTTTCTCTGAGTGTCTACAACTCTTACCTCATCATATTTAACTGGATCATCATCTTCTATGATACGTACCTCATCATCATCATCCATAATAAATCCATACCTCTTAGGTATCTTTGGTACTATTCTAGATTTACGATTCGGTTATGGTACAATAGTTCTATCTACAGGTTCCTCTTATTTGACTTATAGTGTTTTGTGGTTCTTGAAATCTTCAAGATCTATTATCCTCTCACTAGCCCTTTTAATGATAAACATATTTATCTTAGAAGGTAGCGTGTTTCGCAACAAACACCTTTTGTTAAGTAGGATTATAGAACATATACCCTAAACTTACTTTAGGATGTCCCACAAATCTGTACTTATCAAATCTTGTCCCAAACTTATCCTTTGAAACCTTTTTCACATAAGTAGGAAAATCCCTTATCTTAACATACTTAAGATTAGGAATCCTCCCTGTCCATAACTCTTATAGAGTCTTGGGGTCGAATTTTGAGGTTACCTTTTTCGTAGATATGCAGCCATTTCTAGGACATGACCCCAGAAGGATACTAGAATGTCGGTAAAATTATTATTGATCGCATCATGTCCAACAAGGTACGCTTTTTTCTTTCAGATACATCAATCAATTATTACGTATCAGGAGGCGTCCATTGTGAGAAAACTATTTGAGATGACTTAGAAACTTATTGCACAAGTATTCCTTCCTCGATCTAATAAAAAAATCTTATTACTTTTCAAATTAGTTTTACTTTTGAATTCTTTGAACCTTTCAAATAATTCATACTTGTATTTCATCAAATACAAACATTTAACTCTTTAAATGATCATATCCTTTTCTTATACTAGTTTGTTCAATTTGCAAAATAATTTTTCACATAAGTCAAGTATACAAAATCCATTAAGTAATATTCCAATTCTATACAAAACATTATTATTATAAATAGAACAACAATTGTTCTTAAATATAATACCAAAGATTTCAATGTCCAACAACAAAATGAAAATAATGTTGCTAACGAGAACTGAAATATAATAATAACTTATTGACTTAATAGATTTGCCCGTAGGCAATGCTAAACTATAAGTTTCTATGGCAAATGCAGCAATCGTTGCTTCATTTCCCACACATAGGATTACTTATCTTTGTTTAGCTTTCTAGTTTTGCTTGGTCCCTTCATAAATCTATATTTATGATAACCAAAGTCGGTATCCAATACCCAAGTAGAACCTTGACTTAAAGAAAAATTTATTTTAAATCATGAACAAATTTGTATTTATAACTTAAACTTCACTAAGCTTCTTCTGGTTAGCCTCTACAAGATGCTCCTTGTAGTTTCTTTCTAGTGTCTAGGCTTATTTTAGTGGAAGCAAACTTCTTTGCTATCCGTATCAGTTTTATTCTTATTATCCTTTGTTTTTGCCTTTCTATTTACCTTCTTTGAATTGTTCTTCTTTTCAGAAGATCTTTTGGTCCCTACCAGTAAGACATGATCTTTCCTGGTTGGAAAGTGACTCAACATTTTTCAACATGTTAAGCAAATCAGTGAGGTTGATATCTAGCTTGTTCATATGAAAAATTCACATCAATTGTGAAAGGAGTCCGGGAGTGAGTGCAAGATCAAATCTTGGCTCAACTCTCTATCCATGACAAAACCTGTTATCCTAATTGATCAATCAAATTAATAATGTTAAGGACTTTTATTTGTACTGTAGTGTCATCGGTCATTCTAGATCGGAAGAGCTCCTTAGATATCTGATATCTATCAGTCATACTTTCCTCACCATCAACTACTTGATGTGCAGGAATATTGTAGGAGCATTCATAGTTTCATGCTAACGTTACTCATGGATGCGAGAATGATGCATTGAGCCAACTGTGCATCATCTTATCACTTTCTAAAAGTAGCAATATCTTCCTCAGAGGCATTGTCTGCAACCATTGTAGGGATAGGCGTATTAAGGACATAAGATAGCTTTTCAGCCATGAGAACTATTCTCAATTTCTTAACCAATCCATTTAATTTGGTCCGGTTAAATAACATCTAATATGCTTTACAGTGATAGTAATTTAGACATTGTAAAATTCTGTAAATAAATTTGTAATTAATAACATTTTATCATACATTTTTTTATTAATTACCAAAATAATTTAGGTCTTGTTTTAAATTGGTATCTTCCACTATTTTCTCAAAACTATAGTACCCTCAATTTAAATAGTACGACGATATCTAATTAAAGATATGCTAGTGAGAATAAGGATCCCATTTCAAATGTATATAACCACCTTGTGGTGACATAACAAACTATATATAAATAAATAAGTAGACAACTATTGTCAATTACATCAACTATGTAACTCCTTGTATTTTGCCTCTTAGATTATTTTGATCAAGTGGTGGCACATCCGAATCAAAATTATCCAAGTTAAGTCCAACATAACACTTCCATATATTCAAAAAAGAAAAATATTATCCTTGTGATGACACAACAAAACAACATTGTTCAATTTTCTTTATAAGCATTAAATGTGATAAAATTAACATCTCAAAGAATCAAGATAAGCTTTGTGGTGACACAACAAACTTATAATAATTAATTGATACTCTATTATTTTTATCATGTTAGAAGGCAACATTCGATATTCCAAATATATTTGAACGCTTAGGACTTAATATAAAAATTTGAGGGGTTTGCATGTAATTAATTTGTCTCATCTTGTTTAGAGCGCATGCACACACACACACACACACACACACACACACACACACACACACACACACACACACACACACACACACACACACACACACATATATATATATATATATATATATATATATATATATATTGTAGAAGCATGCACATATAGAATACTATATTTTATGCGGATTGATTATGGACTTTATTCTAGTTTGGTTCACTAGAGCCACCACGTGAACCAAGAGGTCAAACCTAGGGTACAAGAATTAAATTTAAATATAACTATTACATTTAAACCCGGGCTCCATTACAAAAGGGTCTTCAAGCGTTCCTTGCTCTTTGATCTCCAATTCTTCAAAATTAATTATAACTATTCATATTACAAAACTATTTAAAATAAATAGAAACATTGATCAGCAGTCAAGGGGAAGTAAATATGAGGGAGTTAGAATTTACATTAAGAAAAATTAGAGAAGACGAGGTACGCAGATCCCATTTAATAAAACACATACATTCATACATCCAACTAAAATAAAATCCAATCACATTGGTGAATAGTCCATTATCAATCATATTTATTATCATACACATTTACATATCCATCAATAAATAAATTCATCTCATGAATAATAAACATTCAACATATATATTGATATCATTTAATGGACAAATTTAGTTAGTATAAAATCTAATTTTGAATCAAAATAAACTCCTTTATTTTAATCCAAATTTAAATCAAAATAAACCTTTATATTTTAATTTATCCAATTTTGAATAAAATAAACTAATTTATTTTAATCAAAATCTTTAATCAAAATAAACTCATTTATTTTAATTAATTATGGAATCTTATTCCAAGTAAAAAAAAACTCATTTATTAAAGGAAACACAGATTCTCTTTCATATTCACAAATAAACTCCGTTATTTTGAATAATATAAAATCTTATTCTATATCTAAATAAACTCCTTTATTTAATGAAATACGGATTCTCTTTCCTATTCATAAATAAACTCCTTTATTTAAGGAAATACGGATTCTCTTTCCTATTCATAAATAAACTCCTTTATTTTAAATAATATGAAATCTTATTTCATATCTAAATAAACTCCTTTATTTTAAGGAAACATGTAATCCCATTTTAACTCCAATTAGTTATCATGAAATCCAATTTTAACTCTAATTAGTTAGTATGAAATCCAATTTTAAGATTAAAATAAACTTTTATTTTAATTATAAAATAATTAAGAATAATATATATATATATATATATATATATATATATATATATATATATATATATAATAACATTTTCTGGATTCATGATTATATATATTCACCAGCTTATACTAGAAACTCGTGATTCATCCTGAACATGCATTCAGTATGAAACTTTGAAATATTAAATCAATAACTTCAAAACACACGGAATCAGCGAAGAACAGATCGCCAATTTAATACTGGTTTTTCCTATTTTTTTTTTAAAAATAAATTTTATACAACAAAGTATGCCCAAATAAATTGTTCTAAACACATATCAACATACATATCAAATTAAAATAATTAATAATTCGCATAAAGGTTTGGCTCTGATACCACTGTTAAGTTTGTAATATTCATGAACGCAATTATATTGCACAAAGTAAGCGGAAACGTGGTAAAATAGAGTTTTAAAATTTTACAAATCATATACCCGAATCATCCTTTATGCATAATTATTAATTAAATGAAAATATGAAGAACCAGAATCATACCCTTGAAGATTCAAGCTTCCTCAGGTACAAATTCACCTCTAATCTTTTTTGCGTTCAACTTGAATCCACCGGGTTTGGTTCCTTCCTTTGATCAACGTTAGCCACCCAAGTGTTTGACCTCTAGAGGTGATCCACCAAGGAAGAAGAAATATTCAAGAAGAAGGATATTTAGCAAAACCCTAATTTTTCTATCTCTTATAGAAAAGGGTGTACTCTCTAACTATTGGAATCACGTATATTGATATCTGATATAAGACTCCTCTTATAAAGATATCAGTTAACCCCTCTAATCTAATTAGAAACAGGATATTATTTAATTAATTAAATTCTTTTAATTAATTAAGCTCCCTAATCTTATTAAGGATAATTAATTAAACTCTTTTAATTAATTTAACCTCCTAATCTTATTAAGAATATATGTGAATACTTTTATTAATTAATTGTCAAACTCCTTTAAGAATTAACTAATAATAATAGTAATAATAATAATAAGACTCCTCTTATTAATTTAGATTTAATATTTTCAAAATATTAAATAATAAATCTTAAGCTATTTAATTTATTTTATCACCACAGATTAAATTAAATATACTTAACTTATTATTACGATTATATCATTAACTTCTTAAATAATTATTCTTCCTATTATGGTGTGACCCTTTAGGTTCTCCATATTAAATCAGTTGTGAATAAATCAATTAGAACAATTCTAATCTTATTTAAATAAATAAATTAAACAATTAATTTATTTAAATAAATAATATTTATTCTACAATAGGGATAAGCCTCCCTAGCGTTTAACGACTTTTCAGATAATATAGATTTCAACATTAATCATAAAAGAACCTTTGAGTAAATAGTTACCGTATAATTCAATCCTTCCACCATACAATATTCTAATTAAATATAAGACATGAAATTTCTCTCAAGTCTTATTTTATTTAATTATATGTATTTCGACTCTTAAATGCACAACTCCAAATAATACAAATTAGAAACTCCTTTCTAATTTCATTCTGCCTTGACCAAGGACCACTGGGTTGTCATTTATCGAATCACATAAGACATTTCGCTTCTTTTACTAGAAGCGGTAGATTTTTTATTGATCATACATTATCTCCATGTACAACTTATTATACCCAAGCATACCCTTTGATATACCCTAAGGGTCTTAAGGAATAAGTCAAAGTATAATTCATCATACACAAGATACTATGATGATCTCAAGTCCAAGGATCACTTGTACTACTACCACTACAGGAATTCCTATTAACAGGCAAGTAAAACTCCATTAGGTATTTCTTAGCGAGCCACGTTCAGTAAACTTATTCTCCAATAAGCATCTACATACTTATTTTAGTGTCTTCACACAAATGATCATGAGATCAATCATCCTCATCCAATGAGCAAGCAACGTATGTACCGATCTATCTAGATTCACTAATTCCCAATTCAGTAATCCAACGATTGAGAACTATTTTAGTTTTATGCTTTCTAAGAATTTAGATCTCATTAGAATGATCATCATCATTATTCCAAAAGCATTACTTAAAATTATGGGTTTATCACATATTATAAAGCAACATCATGTAGATAATTAAAAACCTTTAATAAATTAATATTTTTTTATTAATAAATGAATAAGATTGTTACAAAGTATATGTTTTACGTCAAATATGACTGGCTTGTGTGTATACTACTTTTACATACCTTGAAATGGGGTTATGCGATGGGTTGATCGCCTACATATAGGAGAGGTAGTTTACTTTCTTGGTGATTGTAAACTGACCGTGATAGAAGGGTTTACGGCGAAATGCTGTTAAACCTAGTAAGAGTTGGCAGTCGGTTTGACCCCACAGCAAAAATGTAAAATGTTTTAAAGGAATCTTTATATTCTAATTTATTCCTTATACTTCATGATTCTTGATAGGTTATGAAGGTTAGGGGAGGTTTGAATGATAAGAACTTATTAGAAGAGAAGTTGAGAAGAAGAGTAAGCTGAAATTTCGAGGATGAAATTCTGTGAAAAAAGGGTGAATGTGAGAACCCGAAAGATTGAAAGTATAGTTAGGCGTGAGGTTTAACTAATGACAATTATGTCAACAGATGATCCTTATGAAAATGATGGTTAAAAGAAAGAGAAAAAGTAGGAATAAAACCTTTCCTAAAAGTTGTAGGAATTAAGCACCCGGGTATGGGTATGGTTTTAAGAAATCCCAAGGATGAAATTTTATAAGGGGGGAAGTATGTGACAACCCGAAAAATTGGATTGTCCAGAATTTAAGTTTAAAGAATTAGTTATTAATAAAATAAATTTTTTATTAGTAATATTGTGACAACCTAACTTTTCATAAGTTATTAAAATAAGAATTTAATAATAAAAATTCTTATTATGAGGTGTATATATTGTGATAACTCGAGATTTCGAATAATCCAAATTATATGAATAATATTTTTTATTATTATTAATATTGATTATCAATTTTGTGACGAGTATCTGTGATACGAGTCTAGAGAAGTGGTCAATTTGTGCATTGACTGAGAAAATAAGAGTAGAGTTGTGCTTAACATATTTAGAAACCCTAACCCTAGTTACGAATAGGGATTCGATAGAAAATACAATTAAAATAATTGCATTAATGAGTATGTGTTTGTACTGTTTAGAATTTTGATCAGTGATTGATCGGGAAGGGTATAATATCAGTAAACCCTAATAAGGGATTAGAAATCCAAATCTCAAGATTAGAAACCCTAACACGTAGTTAGGAACCCTAATCAAAAGTCGAGAAACTCTAATTTTAAATTCGGGAATCCTAAACCCTAGTTAAGAAACCCTAATCCTAATTAGTAAGTCCTAAAGTGATTAATAAACTTTAATGTGAGTAGTAACCTTTAATATAATTAGGAAACACTAATTATATTTTTGAAATTTTAATTTTCTATTTTAAAACCCTAATTTAGAAAATCCTAGAAGCTAAGGTTGTAAATCTTAAGGGTTAGAACCTTAGGGTTATACCCTAAGGGTTTGGACAATTGCCTAGATAGCCATTAAAATTACATGTTCATTGACTAAAATGCCCTTTTTAGATTTTTATTAGGTAACTTGCAAATCTTGATATAATTAAGAGTTGGTGCCCAACTATTGTTGACACTGTGACTCAAATCTCAGCCATATCTGATCCAACTTGCCACCTAGCCATTTATAGATACATTGTATCATATTATATAGATTAAAGAGAGAGAAAGTTCATGTATTTGCTCATTTTTCACCCAAGCTCTCAAAAACTCTCTCTCTCTCTCTCCAAAACCTCTGTATTTCTTAAGTGATTCAGTCACTAGATCACCCCTTAGAACACTAAGATCAGATTTGGAGAGCTAAGATCAAAGATTAGACAAGAGAGGTATAAACCCTAACTCACCATTTGATCTTGTATGCTAAGAAAATATTTGTGTTTGTGTGTTTAGATTCGTGCTAGATGATGATATATGATGATCTATGATGATACATCAGAGATCTATAGCATCTAAGGGCCTTAAAATGATGTTTTTCAAAAACTGTCCAAGAACATTAAAAGTGGTCTGACAAGCTAAAGTCAGAGCCTATAGATTCTTCTCTGTTTAAGATTTTTGTTGTTTTAAAGTTGTAATCTGTAGCTTTTCATGTGGTCTTTGATCTAGAAGTGGAATTACAGCTATTGCATGTCTAGATCGTAAGTTATTAACGGTCAAAAACGGTTGACCGAGATTGACCGGGTTATTTTTGGGTAACCCAAAAATCCTAAACCCGTGTCTGACAACCTTTTGCAAAGCTCGTATCTGTCAGGTTATAAGAGGTTTGATTTTGTTGTTATATGCATGTTGTAGCCCGTAATATGGACTCTAGATCCATGGCTTTAGATCGTTTAAATAATCAACAGAACGAATAGAGTGGACTGTCAAACTAGGCCATCCGGTCACGAAGCTATTTTCTGGAAATTCTAGAAATTGTTAGAACAAGCCCTCTGACAGGGTTTGACCGAACCATAACTCGTGATTCTGTTATAGTCGAACTGAAATCATGATATGTAGTTCTTCCTTGACATATGTACTACAGGTCTGGACCATGAGAACACTTAACTAATGACTAGGTCGTTGTATGACCTAGATTGTTGATGTTAATTGTAATACTACATGTATACTACACGATCTGAGTTTTAGAATGGACAGAAACAAGATAGGCAAAAAAATAAACGTGGTCAAACGTTAAGCATTGAACACTGATTGTCAGTGTTCTTGAGGCTCAAGAACACCAATAACGATGGTTACTGTATCTATAGCCTATAGCGACAGTTTTATTTATTTTATTTTTTGAAGTTCCGGAAAATGATTAAAAATAGAAAATAAAATCTAAAAATTACAAAAATAGTTTTTAAAATTATGAAAAATAACTTTTAATTATTTGGGATATTTTTCATTAATATTTATAATTATTTGAATATTAATGATATTTAATTAGTGTGTTAAATAAATTAGAGAAAAATAATTTTAATATTATAAAAATTATTTTAAATAAGAATAAAGTGTATTAAAATATTTTGAGTTATAAAATGTAACTTTTAATATTTTTGAGTAATTTTTATTAATAATTTAATATTAATGATAATAGATTTATTTAATTATTATATTAAATAAATGAATTAAAAATAGTTTTATTGATTTAAAAATCATTTAAAAATGAGAAAAATGATTTAAAAATATTTGAAGTTATAATTAATGACTTTTAATAACTTTATGATAAATTCATTAATATTTAAATATTAATGGTGATGATTTAAAAATAATTTTAATTATTTTAAAAATTATTTAAGTAGAATATTGATGATTTAAAAATATTTTAAGTTATAAATAATAACTTTAATATTTTGACAAGTATGTCATTAATATTTTAATATTATTGATGATGGAATTAATTATTATTTAAATCATTTAAAAATGGTTATAATGTTTGAAAAATTATTATAGATTATAATAATTGTTAGAAAATTATTAAAAGCTTTCGAAAAATTTTATAAATGATATATGTTTTATCTAAAATAATATTGAAGCTTTGAGACCGAGTTTAAGTGACAATAAATGTGTAACTTATCGGATAAGGTGACCAAGACACCGAAATGAGATCGAAGTCCAACCAGGCCGAACTAGTTAGACTTAATAAGTGTTTATATAGGTTATGAACACTAATGTGGCTATGTGGTAATGTGCCTAGGAGAAAGATTGACTGTAAATTACAGTGATACATTTTATGAATTATTATTCTAATTGTGAGACCGATATTATAATTATAGGTCTTATGAACACAGTTAAGTATATTGTGTAGCAGTAATCAACGCGGAAGGCAAGTTTCCTTAACTAAACCTTGAGTTATATCTTTTTAAATATTATGGTGGTTAATTATTGTTGATTAGACCACGTTTGAGAATTATTGTTGATTATTTGCAGTCAGTGCATGTTTATTAATTTAAATTAAATTAGTGATTCTGAGAATAACAGTTGTTGGATATTTACATCCGTAAAAGCTATTATTGATTGCAAATAGTACAGTCAAATTTTGTCTATTGTTAAATCGTGTTGAGAAATGTCTTAGCTAATCATTCTGACTAAACAAACAATTGTTAGAACTTGATAGGTTCGAGGAGAGAATTCAATTATTATTGACAGATCGATGCCAATCATTTCGGCTAGATCGAGAAAGTGATTAGATATTGAAATCATTGTATTTCGTTGTTATAAATTAAAATTTTATTATAAGACTGAGAAGAACAACCTTTTATACAAATGGAACATTTTTGGTCGTATTTCGACCTTTACGCGCGTGTAAGTATTATGCATAATATAGGGTACAAGGAGTTGGCCACTCTAAGAACTTGCAGAGGGGAATAATTTAATCTTTATGGTTATCTGATACACCTGGGTATATCAAAGTTCAATCTTTGATAGTTACTCGAGAAGAGAAGTTAAAGATCCAATGGATCGCTCATCATAAATCTGAAAAACATTCCACTTTGTTATTGCGTAGAATTGATTCTTGATGATTCAATAGAATATCGTAGAAACTTTGAAACCGTTGCACTCTTTCATTATTAAATTATTGTGTTGCATAGAATGCGAGAAGACTAGTTAGTTATTAAAGATTTGTTCAGCTATTTCGAAGTTCCCCGAACTTCGGTGTTATTCTATTAAATTAGATAGTTTGCTATTCTTGTTTCTTATACATTCATTTTATGTCTTAACTTGCGGGACAAATTTGTTTCTCACCCTTGCTAAATAAAACATTTCAGCTAGGGAAAAAGTGGCAAGAGGTGTTGTGAAGAACAAGGGCAAAGGCAAAATATTGGAGTAGTTATAATGAACTTATTTAATAGGTTGTATTTGTAAACTCTTTTTGTATATCTAAAAGAGTAAGTTTGTAATGTTAAAGTTAGATAACCTGGGACGAATGTATTAACAATATCTATTAATGATATATGTATTACTATTTATATATGAATGGGTAGTTAGATATTATTATATTGTGGATCGTGAGCACCAAACTCGTGGGTCAGGTAACCCAGATTTGGGGGCGTCACATATATTGTGAAATATGTGAATTGGTGTGAAGAGAATTTAAATGTTAATTTAATATTTATTGAAGTAAATAAATATTTTAATTGAATTATTTATTGAGATTATGTGATTAATATGAAGTAATGTAATTAAGTGTATTATATTAATTAAATGATTATTTAATATTTAATGAACATGTAATGATTTTATGTTATAGTTCTAATTTAATTGAGATAATGTAGTGATGTGGTAATTGTTACATGAAGTTAAAATTAACGAGTAATTATAGTGTGACAATTTTATGTGATTAATTGATGTTAAACTTTTAATTAATTAAATTAATGTTAAGATTTAATTAATTAAGGGATAATATTAAGAATATGTGTTAAAGGTTCTATTAAAAGAGTTAAAAGAGTTTTTAAAATCATTTTTCCAAGCAAGGTCTTACTTTTGTTTTAAACCTGTTTTACCCAAACAAGACCTTAACTATTAAAACCTGATTTTTAAAATAATATGGTTTTGCCAAACAAGCCTTAGGGCTTTTAAAATTCTAATTTTTGTAACTTATATATTAAATTGATAATTAGTATATGTAATTATATTGGGAGTTACATATTCTATAATTATATGTGCTATATGCATATTTTATATACACTAAGTTACATTAATTTTCTAAACTTAAGTCTAAACTAAGAGCAAATGGAAGAAGAGAGAATACAGAGAAGAAGAAGAGGGCGAAGAAGAAGAACGGAAACCTTGAGAAAACAAAAGAAAGACTTTCATCATCTCTATCTTTTCTCTTAATTCAACCTAGAAATGTATCAAACTAACTCTTATACTAAATTAAGATGTTTTGTATTTAGTCTTTTTAAAATTAGGTTTTCATGATTATGAATTTATATGTATATATGGTGTTCATATGTTTTCATATGTGATTGTATGCCATGAAAGAATTTTCACAATACAATTGTTGTAAAAACAAGTTTTAAAATCATGTTCTTCTATGTTTTCATAGTTTTAGAGTTCTATGTAAATTTTTTTTGGTGAAACTTCATAATTTTGATATGTGAATGGGATGTGTGTGTGTGTATGTGTGTGTGTGTGTGTGTGTATATATATATATATATATATATATATGTATGTATGTATGTATGTATGTGTGACAACCCGAAAAATCGGATTGTCCAGAATTTAAGTTTAAAGAATTAGTTATTAATAAAATGAATTTTTATCAATACTATTCTATGCTATGTGTTTATTAATCGTTCTATAACCTAGGATGATTATAAGTCGGGAGTATTCTGGCTACGAGCTAGATTGAACGAGTAAGAATTTTCAAGACGAAAATAAAATTTTTCCGGGAACAAAATATTTTTCGGGGAAAAAGACGAAATAGGCACTATTCATCAGTTTTTGCTCGGAGTTTTATTTTGAAATTTCGAGAAGTTAACTATTACGTAAAATGTTGAGACGTGATGGAATATTCAATAATATTTTAATTATGGCAAAAACGAAGTTTTCGTCCGCGGACGTAAAACCTAAGGGTTAGGAAAAGTGATTTTCGAGAATATTATGAGTATGTATAATAACTAGGGTTATTATGCGTGAGAGATACGAGTATAATGCTAGTTATTATATGAGTATAGTACGAAGATTAGTACGACGTATAATACGAATATCGTACGAACGATATACGAAGAGAATATGAGAATACGATAATGGAATACGTAAAATACAATGAGTCTAAATGGACTTTGTGTTCATGGACTTTGTAGAATCTAATTGGACTTGGATTATGTCAAGCCAAATGATTTGTGAAATCAAGCCCAAGTTAGGCCCAATAAGAATTAGGGTTAAGGCCCAAACCAAGAAAAGAAACTGTGGATCGAACCGATGGGTAAACGGATGGGTAATAACCATTGGGGCAACCCATGGGGTGACCCATGGGCATGTGGGCCGGCCACTTGGCCACCAAGTAAGGGTGGAGGCCAAGTTTACTTGGTGGCTAAGTGTTGGAGGAGGTGGGAATAGTAAGGAGGTGGGGGATGATGACCAAACTACCCCTAGCCTTGAAATTCTATAAATAGAAAGCTTATGTTCATTATTTTGGGATTTTGAAAATCCTATAACTTGAGAGAGAGAGAGAGATAGAGAGAGAGAGAGCTCGGATGAAGAGGGAGAAGGAAGAGATTGAGCATGAAGGCTCAGATCAAAAGTGATGGTGAAATAGAGAAGCTTGCAAATCGCCGGCTTTGTATAAACGGAAGACGAATAAAGAAGAACGGTAATCCGAACCCTAGTTCTTCTAATATTTTTCTTTAAGTTTTCTATGTTTACAACATAGCTTAACGAGAATAGAGAGAAGGTAATGTTAGAAATGATTTCATATGGTTGAAATCATGAGAAAATAAAGAAATAAGAATTAGAAATTTAGTTTATAAATTTCTTAAGGAAGTATAAGATTAATGAGGATTTTGAGCAATCCGAACGAATATTATTAACTTGTAGATGAATTAAGTAAGGAATGGTGTTCTATAACATTAAATTTCAAGAAAAAGTAGAATCGTAATTCAAAATATCGAATAAAATAAAGAACGAACGAAGAACACAAAGAACGTTGTTGATGGACAAATTTAAAACTATCGTAGGATAATTGTTATTGATGGACAAGTTTAAAACCATCGTAGGATAATTGTTGTTGATGAACAAGCTTAAAACCATCGCGTATAACTTAGTTGCATATTGTTTGGTTAGGAAAAGTAGAAACGTTCTTGAAGAACGGATTAAAACGTAGATATAACGAAGTTATGGCAAAATTTTCGTAAAAGACGAACGAGAATTAAAAAGTTAGTAAATGAACCCGAACGTGTAGGGTTTCATAAGAAAGTAAGAGAATGTAGAAAATGTGAGTCGTAGACTCAAGAACGAACGAGTTCCGAGTTCGGATGACCGAATTACGGACAAACGAGCGAAGAACGTTAAAAGCGTAAAAATGATCGAAGGGTGTATATTAAGCCAATCGAATGGCAAGTTAACGGATCCAGAATGAAGTTATGTCTAAGGGGTATTGAAGTACGTAAGATAAGGAAGAGAATGGCTTTAGAACGACCTCGTTCTGAGTTATAACGAAGAAGTTATGAGATCGTAAGGTACGCGTCTCAAACTTGATGAAAGACTTAGAAAATTTTCTAGGGTTTTGTCTTGGCGCCGGAGCGCCGGATAGACTTCGAGAAGTGGCGCCGCAGCGTGAGCTCGGCCATAAACTTCTGGAGAGTGGCGCCGCAGCTCAAGTGATAACAAAGGACTTGGCGCCGCAGCGCCAGGCCAAAAGAGATGAGAGAGAAGTAGGTCGCGCCGCAGCGTGAGAGGAAAGGAAAGGAGTGGCGCCGCAGCGTGAGAGGAAAGGAAGGGAGTGGCGCCGCAGCGCCGGTACAGGGCAAGGCCCTGAAATGAGACTTTATGTGCTCAATTACTGGGGGATGTGCAAGAAAGAAATATGAACACGTAGTTCACATAATGTAACACTTTATCAAGTGTTCTAAACCTTTATTAAAGGTTGAACAAAAAGATTAAAAGAGATTAAAAGATAGAGAATGTAAGCGCTAGATTACGTAACCGATATCCGGGGACCGTAGTCGTAATGAATGAACGTGAGGGATTGCTATGATTGCGACTCCTTAGACGTTGAGTGATGAAGGTAATGAATAACATTTCGATGTTATGTCATGGTAAGGAGAGATAAGTGTAAAGCGTTTAGACGCTGTGAATGCAACGTTGTTACGATGAACGGTCGGTCTTAGCATACAACAAACGGTATGGCTTCGACATTAAGAAAGAATAATGAACATGGGGCTTATGGGTTGGATAACGATTGAATGCAATTGAAACCTTTAGTAAAGGTTGAATGAGAGATTAAGAGATGAGCAACGTGAACGCTGAATACGTAAACGATCCTCGTGAATTATATTAGCGTCGGACTAACGTTGTAAGTGTACAATGGTTGTATGACTTGGACGTTGACGAAAGTAGTAAGTAAGATATGAATTATCATAAGAAAGCCGTAGCGAACGGTAATGAGATTAATGAAAGTCCGAGGGTGAGTCGGATAGAGAATGTTAGAATGAAAGGTAAGTATTAAAACACTTTAACAAACGTATGGGTTGAGTGTACGTGAATATTAAACGGGCAGAACCTACACTCCGTGTATAGTTTGACCGTAAGGTAGTGAAGAATAAGATTTAGCCATGAACAGTGAAGAAAATGAATGGAAGACAATAATGTATAACGTTAAGAAGCCGAGTTAGTAGTTTTAACTTGGATAACGTTCCGAGTCGAGTGAACCGGACGTGGTAAGATAAGAAAAAGGGATTATAAAATGTTTCACGCTATGACCTCATAGTATTGACATTGAATGATCGCTCTGAGTTTACGAAGGACTGTATGACTTAGATGATAAAGAATGAATATTGAGGTATGGCATTTAGTTGTCAGAAAGCCGTAAGGAATATGAATTTGACTTAACGAATATTATAGTTTAATGGTTCGGATAAGTTAAGAGAAGTTAGGTTGTGGTACAATCGTAACCTTTGATGGTTGACATATGGGAGCTGGGATAAACAATTCCTTCAGAGAGCAAAGGTATATATAAAACTAGCAACCGATCTAACTCACTGTGTGGGCAGTGTAGATGAGAAGGGAACTTGTTTGTTGGTTGTTTGTGAGAAACCACTCAGAGTACCATATGGACTACTAGCAGAGAAGCGAGGTGTGTTGAGTCCTATAGAAGTTATAAGAAGAAGATAAGCATGTAAATCATCGAAGATGATGAACGTTATGAGTAAGACATCTCCGTATGTCATGAAGTCGTAAGTAGGTAATGAAAGTTGGTCGCGTAAACTTAAATTACAAGAACGTGAACCTTAAGAAGTAAAGTTAAGTAAACCAATGCGTAAGTCAAGAATATGACTAATTGGTATACGCGTTATTTTCTTATGTGCTACATAGGAATTGAAATAAGCAATTCAGCGTAAACTATAAGCTGTAGCTGTGCATAAGGCAAGTTTTTCTTAACTTCATTCATATTTTACATGAATGATAGTTTCTTAAACTTCTCAGATGTTGAACTTGGGAAGTTCTGTCTATGTGCGAATGTGCGATATTTGTACAAGGTGGTAGAATGTATGAGGCCATATGCCACAATGTGAACACTTCGGTGTTTCTTTGAGATGAACTGTTCTATGATTGAACTGTTCAATACAAGTATGTTCTGTTTATACATGAACCGTTATTATTAAGTATATGCTAATGATTTTAGCCAGATAGGATATGTATGGAAAAAGGTAGAAGAATGAATGTAGTGTAAAGAGTATGCGATGAATGTTGTAAAACGATAGGAATCGAGACTATTCCTATTATTCAAGCTGCTTCATAACCTTTGTTCGGTTATCGAAGTTCTGAAGAATGTTTAAACTCTTGAAGTTATTTGTTCAACTGTTATGACTTGCTGGGCAATTGAATGCTCATACTTGCTTTAAATGAAAAATATTTTCAGCGAACGACGTTAGAAAGAATTTGAGGATCCCGTAAAGATCAAGCTGATCGGTATTCAGACGAAGTGCCATTCAGTATGTGAATGTGCGTGAAGAACAAGTGAAGACTTGTAATATAGAATGATAGAATTAACTATAGACTAGTTTAATGAACTGATATGTATCCTTAGTGGCAGATAAAAGTCACTCTTATACGATGTAAAGAATAATGTAATTATCATTATTTGTAATGAAAGAGGTTTTAAGGTTTTAGAACCTGGGTTTTGAGAATGTATGTTGTTATATTTAGTTATATAATGATGTATGTTTGGAAGAATATGGGATCGTGACGTACGAAATTTGGATGTGAAAATAAATCGGATTTCGGGGCGTTACAGTATGTATACGCTTACATGAGATTTTTATAGTTGTTCAAAAGTTTCAATTCACAAAGATATGAATGAACATGATGAAATCATGTTTATAGTGTTTGATTATGAAGTTATGTTGAAAATTGTTCTTAAATCTTTGATGTGAGCATGAGTTATGTGTAATATGGGTTATATTATGAGTTATATGGTTGTTCTAGCAATTCAATCCATGTAATTTTGATAAACAAGAGGAATTTTGTTCATAATGATTTTTCTGTGAATTAATTTTTGAAAAATGGCTTTTTTAAACTATCAAATTGATGTTTAATTCATAGTAGAATTGTAAAATTGGTGATGGATTATGTTAATACGATAAGAAACGAAAAGAACACAAGTTGAATGAATATATTTGGTTAAGAAATGAGTTCGTAGTGAATAAAGATTTAATTTTTTCGAAATATTTTTTTTTAAATATTATGGTGTGAATTTGAGATAATGTTATAGTTGTGGGTAGTATTTATAAATTTTGCAAAGTATGCAAGTTGTTGTATTATATTGGATTAGTCGGGGAATATTATTTTTGTCGGAGAATATTCGTACGACGGCACAATTATTGGTGGACCCCACAACGAAATTATTGTCTGATTGAGAAAACGACAAAAATATTTAATGAAAATAACGGCGGAAGTTTTACCATTAATACTGTTGAACTACTCGGTAGTAAAAGTACAGTAATACGTGTGATTGCATAGTAGCATACTGTATTGATTACTGAGGCTTATGTGATAAGTCACTCAGTTTTATTTTATTGGTATTATTTATGTAATAAAACAGAAAAGCTTTTTATATAAAACAGAATACTTTTATAGAGTTATTCGTTTTATTAGGCTAATAGTAAAATCTTTTTATATAAAACAGAATACTTTTATAAAGTTATCTGTTTTATTGGGCAATAATTAGAATATATTATATTTTATTATGCATAGTGTTTGCATAGTGCCTACATAGCATTTGCATATTAAAATCTTTTATAAAGTTATTCGTTTTATTAGATTATAAATAGAACATATTATATTTTATTTAAAAGATTTTGCTTTAAATATGGACCGTCAGATTAAAGTAAATCAATCTAGACCGTTCATGAGTTAGTTACTATGCAGTCTATTTTTCTATAAATAGAAGCTCATTCCTTCATTATTTTCTTACGAATTCACTGAAACTCTAGAGAGAGAAACTATAGAGAGAAAGAAGAAAAGTATTTTGCTACTTCACTACTCCGATATCAAGTTTCTTTTACGGTAAGGGATATTATTTGTTGTACTCGTAAAGGGTATTCTTTCTTTCTTATTTATGAAGAGAACTTCTGTTATTCCATTCTTTATTATTCTGTTGGAATAACCTGTATATGCGGGTTACCCTATACTTGGTGAAATTCTTCTGTTGTTTCATTCTTTATTATTCTGTTGGAATATCCTGTCTGTGCGTTTACGCCGGACCTGGTTCCATTATTTATTATCCTGTCGGAATATCCTGTCTTTGCATTTTACGTCGAACCTGGTTCCATTATTTATTATTCTGTCAGAATATTCTATCTGTGCGTTTTACACCGGACCTGGTTCCATTCTTTATTATTCTGTTGGAATATCCTGTCTGTGCATTTTACGCCGGACCTGGTTCCGTTATTCATTATTCTATTGGAATAACCTGCCTGTGCGATCTATCGCATGCATGGTGATTTCTTTTGTTATTCCATTCTTTATTATACTCAATTGGTTAAAGTTTTGACTTTCTATACTCCATGAAATTAGTGGAATATCCTTGATATTTTCGCTTCATCCAGTATCTTTTCATGGAAATATTCTTCTGAACATTCTTGAATTTTACTCTACAAAAAAGTATCGTGTTGACAATTTGGACGTTATTAGTTCCTGGATAAATTAATTCTTGAACTTGTTTTATTGAATTCTTATATCATTGTCATCATCCTCATGTTTATATTTTGTTGAAAGTCATCTATGGCCTGTAGTGCATAGATGGACTTGGTATGGTTATGACCAGGGATTATTCGATGTAATCATGACCGTAATGTTACAAATGATGTGAAAAAAGTCATCATTGGCCCGTAGTGCATTGATGGAAAGTTTTTGGTATGATTATGGCTATGGATTCTCTTTGGCTGTAGTGCAAAGATGAATTATTTTATGGCATGATCAGAACCGTTGATAAAAACATGATTATCTTTAGCCGTAGTGCATGGATAATTCGTGGTCGTGATACTAAAGAATATCCTTGGCCGTAGTGCAGGGGTGATTCGATGATGTGGATTATTTATTAAGCTGAGTCCCAGCGATAAAAGTCATGAAAAACCTTTTAAATCATAAAAGATAGTAGATTTTATTCTCTACTTGACTTTTTTAATGGATTGCTTGATCCGCTGCAGTTAAACTTGATGTCTATTGTATTTTATCAGTTTAACATTGTTGAAGACTAATGATAATATATTTTGCATTATCTTAGTCATAATATTTCTTACTGGGCTAGTTGAGCTCACCCTTTCTTTCACTGTTCTCTTAAGGAAATGAGAATATAGTTTGGACGAGTCAGAAAACGGAGTGATTGACCAGATGATAGCATTAGTAGTTCTCACTATTCTATGTAATAGTATGATAATAATTGTAATGAGGACTCCTTTTGAGTTTGTATACTCTCTAGTAGACAATATTTGTATTCAAACTCACAGTTTATGTTTTATCGTATTGTACACGACAGTTGTATTATTAAGTTGTATATGAATTCTGTACCATGTATCTGGCGACTCAAGATGGGTGATGTATACCTAATTTTGGGGGCGTCACAATGTTAAAACATGAAAGTTTAGTATAAACATGAGTTTTGGATCAAGATTTAGGCTAGTTAGTGTTTCTGTAAATTTGTTATAAGTCTAGTATGTTGTAGTTCTATGAATTACGAATCCATAGAGTCGAAAACGGACTGATTTGGGTGTGTATAACTCAAGTTATGAAGGTTGGAAGGAGAAAGGGTCAAAAATTCGTAAGAACAGTTAAATTGGAGGAAAAAAATGCATACATACTGCTAAGCGGCGCTGCAGTGCGGCCCCCAAGGCTATTTGGGGCGCTGCAGCGCCGGAATAGTTAACACGGCCGGACATTTTTGACCTCCTGTAGTAAAATGGCTATAACATTTTCATACGGACTCCGATTGAGGTGATTCAAGATGATCCGAGAACGAGGACGAATAGCGCTGCAACTTTCGTTCTTTAATGTTTTTAATTTGAGGTCAGGAGCAGTGGTCGAAATGGTCATTTATGGGATTGATATGTATTAGGAGGCAATCAGAGGGCGTCGGGCATGCATGTATGCAAGTGTAGTGCTCCTGACGATAAAAGATGGTGTCCTAAGTTATAGAACATGAATGTTAGTAAATATAATGATGATTAAAATTATTAAATGATGTATTAGATAAGTTATGTAAGCACACTAAGCATACACAAGACAGACGATTCGGGCGTGTGACGAATGAACGTCGAAACGTCGTGACAAGTGGTAATGAACATTATAAGATATGGAATGGGTTTAATATAAAAACCCATAAGTATTCCTAGCAAGACTTAAACACTTGAATGAATTTCGAATATTACATAAGTCGAAAGTTAACACAATCTAATTGATTATTGTGTGCTAATTAACAGGAAGGATTATGAGATGTGGAGTAGAGTTTACATTACAATTGTTATGTGTTGTTATGTGACTAATAGTTGATGTGTATGATTATATAATTTTGTAGGGCTCGTGAAGTGCAGATAGCTGTAAGCTATTAATCTATTATTGGTAAACAACGATCAAGGCAAGTCTTTCGGTTCCTATTTTCTACGTGGACTTGATGAACTGTTGTAAATTGCATGATATGTTATATGTGTTGTAAGCAAGATTGATATGTTATACATGTTGAAATCATGTAATGTTAAAGTCAATTTATGACTACATTGTTGTGGTTAAATAATGATGATTGAGTAAGGAACTCAATCTTTATATTTGCTATGTGAATTAAAGCATGCATGTTATGTTACTTTAATTATTAGGATATGTATGTTGGGTATATTATTATATGCTATGTGATGCATGAAAACGGTTAGAACTTGTTGAGCTGTCGAGCTCACTCTTGCAAATAATAATTTTTGCAGGTCAAGATTTCAAGGTAAGAATATATGCTAAATGAATTATAGAGATCCATATTCATGAAGATTACTTATGTTTTATGAGAAATGTATTTAATATTTTGAATGTAACATGTTGTTGAATTGTAAGTTGAGTTATCCGATGTATATGGATATCTATTTATAATGTAAGACTTTGTATAGTCATTTTGTAGTAACGATTCATGGTATAAATTTGAATCGAAGAGATGTAATGTAAATGTTGCGATTTAGGGCAATACAAAAGGAAATATATAAAAGTTTTAAATATTCTGCATTTTTAGTGATTTTAATATTGAATAATGATGTAAAGATAGATTAAAGTTGTATTGTTAACGATCGATAAGGAGAATATTATTGTATGAATTTTGGGATCGTTACAGTTGGTATCAAAGCTGATAGGTTATAAACCTTAGGTAAGAGTACCTTAGGCTATAACCTTAGAGAAGAGAGGTGAAGATAATGAACGAATAAGCTCAAATAGAGTTCGAATAATAAGAAGTAATTTAAGAAATTTATAAAGAAGGGATTAAAACATGCGTAAGAATCGCAGAGTTATAAGGAATATGAATGTGGGGTTACCCAACTCCAATAATAAGGATGTAAGGTGATAATAAATAGGCAATGTCTATAAGAAGAGAATGATAAAGAAGTTAAGAATAAAAAGTTATATCTAAGTATGGTACAATCGTACTCTTTAATAGTTGATGCATGGTATCTGGGCTAAACAATTCCTTCATATAGCGGAGGTATATATGAACTAGTAACTCAGAACCTAGTTTGTTGGTTGTTTGTGGGAAACCACTCAGCATACCATATTAAAACTGTTAGAGACTCGATGTGTACCAAGTATAGAAAATGGATACGTATGATAAAAATTTGGAACTCGAATGAAATGTTGAGCAATGTAAATGAAGTTAAAAATTCTTAAAGGAAGAATTATTATATAAACAAGAAATCCAAAGAAGAATCTTAAAGAGACATAAAGATAAGAAATGGGAGTTTCCTAACTCCAATAGCCAAGATAACCAATAATGATGAATAGACAAAGTCTGTAAGTTTAAGAGCAGAAATGAAATCGTAAATGATGAAAAAAGGAAAGAAATAGGATCGTAAAACAAAAACGATCACTAGTTAAGAAATTTTTTTTGAGGGAGATGGTTATAGAATAAAGATCACGACGTGATCTGTTTAAGTTATAAAAGGAAGATGGTCTGTAATGTTTGAATAATTATAGCTTGATGATATGAAGATGATGTACTATGAAATAGTCCAAGATAAACTCATGAGGAGTTATAGATAATGTGATACGAGGAATTCGTATCGAGCAAAGAGCAAGTTATAGGCAAGATAGAGTTAGGTGGGATTTTAATTGAGGACTCATGTGGTGGCTGAGTTGTACAAACCTTTGTATGGGCGAGGGTTTTGTACTTGCACTCAGTTTATCACATTGATAATCATTAGAATATTGGTGTCACGCTATCAATGTATATGTGGCGAAAAGCTGATTCTTTTCTCATGTGTATATTTGATAGTTAGAAACTATTAAGATTAGTTAGATATTATTAGGGTTAGGTGCGAGTTCTTAAAACTAATGCATATGGTAAGTTCGTGAATCATAATAATATGGTATGTTTTGAACCTCTCAGCGAATGGACGCCTATGGTCTGACTAGGATAAGTTCTTAAACTCATATTATTGTGGCAAGTTCCTGAACTTCCAATGTGTAGTAAGTTTGATAAACTATATTGGGGGTATAGGAAGATTGTAAGGTGAAATACAAGAATATTTAGTATAAGAGTATTGGTGGTGCTATAAATAAAAAGAATTGGTTAAGTAATGAAGTAATTGACTAAAGATTGAAGTTAATGGATACCTAGATATTCTAAATCTACTAGCTATACTAGACTTTTGAAATTTATTGACTTCGTGCTGATGTTTGTACTTCTATTTTCTTGAAAAACCTTGGATCAAATGATGAAACCAATGAGTTTTAAAAATAATACCGTTATTCGTATGTCTATGCTAATTGTTTCGGCTAGACAAAAATGATTTAAAATATATCAAAATGTATTTTTTATATCATCAATGCATCATGGAACCTGGTGCAGAGATGATAAAAATGATGGAGTCATCAATGCAGTATTACTTAGTGTTGGATGTGATCTAAGGATCGGCAGCCCACTATGGTATGATGTAGTATGATAAAATCACCAAATGACGGAATCCTCAAACGGACTGTAAATACAGTGCGGTATCATGACGTCATAAAAAGATTTTTTTAGATTTCTTTAAGATATGAGAATATATATTATATATATATATATATATATATCTCTGTGTGTGTGTGTGTGTGTATGTGTGTATATTTCGATTGATGTCTAAATTGTTATAGAAATCTGTGCTATTTGATTCAGATAGACGAATATTGAAAAATGTTCATGAAATTCAAGCGTTTCTTGAGAAGTTATGCCAAACCAAATTGTTTTAGTGTGGATTCAGATGTTAAAAAATTGAGATGAACAACCCTATTATAGGGGAGTTATTTTATGCAATGCGTTTAGATGTTTGTGCACAATACATTGTACGAAGGGCTGATCCCCCTAAGTACAAGGAGTCCCTATAGTCTTATGACTGTTAAAGTTTAAGTTGAAAGAATACTTATAACTATGGACATATACGCATAGAATTTAGATGTTTGTGCACAATACATCGTACGAAGGGCTTAACACCCCAAGTACGGGAGTCCCTATAGTCTAATGACTATTAAGGTTTAAGTTGAAAGAATACTTATAACTGTGGACGTAGTTCAAGGTCTTATGACTCCTCAGCATGATTTGGAATCTTTTAAATTCCTGAGTTATTCATACTGCTTCCCAATTATTGAGCAACTGTGGAAGATTCTTGCTATTCAAAAAGGCGAATGTGGTAAGGATGATATTCCTTAGAAAGAAGTAAGTCGTAGAATGCGACACTGAATGATGAATATATTGAATAAGTAAGAAAATAAATTTTGAAGTGAGAAGGAGATGAGTTATTAAAGAATAATGTAAAACTTTTAATAGAAAAGTTAATAATTGTAGAAAGATCTTTGTGGAAAGAAAGTGGTTATAGAACCCAATGAATGAATAAAGATTAATAGATAAAATTTCAGGGACGAAATTCTTAGAAGAAAGGGTGAATGTAATATCCCGAGTAAATTTTGAAAAGAGATTTGGTGAAAACCGAGTAAGGGAGGTTTCTTTGATTCTGAGAACGAAATCCTTATAAGGAGGGAAGGATGTGGCAACCCGAATTTTCATAAGTTATTAAAATAAGAATTTAATAATTAAAATTCTTATTATGAGGTGTATATATTGTGAAATATGTGAAATGGTGTGAAAAAAAATTTAAATATTAATTTAATATTTATTGAAGTAAATAAATATTTTAATTGAATTACTTATTGAGATTATGTGATTAATATGGAGTAATGTAATTAAGTGTATTATATTAATTAAATGATTATTTAATATTTAATTAACATGTAATGATTTTATGTTATAGTTCTAATTTAATTGAGATAATTTAGTGATGTGGTAATTGTTGCATGAAGTTATAATTAGCGAGTAATTATAATGTGACAATTTTATGTGATTAATTGATGTTAAACTTTTAATTAATTAAATTAATGTTAAGATTTTTAATTAATTAAAGGATAACATTAAGAATATGTGTTAAATGACCTATTAAAAGAGTTAAAAGAGTTTTTAAAACCATTTTCCCAAACAAGGCCTTACTTTTGTTTTAAACTTGTTTTACCCAAACAAGACCTTAACTATTAAAACCTAATTTTTAAAATAATATGGTTTTGCTAAACAAGCCTTAGGGCTTTTAAAATTCTAATTTTTGTAACTTATATATTAAATTGATAATTAGTATAAGTAATTATATTGGGAGTTACATATTCTATAATTATATGTGTTATATGTATATTGTATATACACTAAGTTACGTTAATTTTCTAAACCTAAGTCTAAACTAAGAATAAATAGAAGAAGAGAAAATACAGAGAAGAAGAAGAGGAAGAAGAAAAAGAAGGAAAACCTTGAGAAAACAAAAAAAAAGCTTTCATCATCTCTATCTTTTCTCCTAATTCAACCTAGAAATGTATCAAACTAACTCTTATACTAAATTAAGATGTTTTGTATTTAGTCTTTGTAAAATTAGGTTTTCATGATTATGAATTTATATGTATATATGGTGTTCATATGTTTTCATATGTGATTGTATGCCATGAAAGGATTTTCACAATACAATTGTTGTAAAAACAAGTTTTAAAATCACGTTCTTCTATGTTTTCATAGTTTTAGAGTTCTATGTAAAAATCTTTTGGTGAAACTTCATAATTTTGATATGTGAATGGGATGTGTGTGTGTGTGTATGTGTGTGCGCGTGTGTGTGTGTGTGTGTGTATATATATATATATATATATATATATATATATATATATATGTATATGTATATGCTTACATGAGATTTTTATAGTTGTTCAAAAGTTTCAATTCACAAAGATATGATGAACATGATGAAATCATGTTCATAGTATTTGATTATGAAGTTATGCTGAAAATTGTTCTTAAATCTTTGATGTGAGCATGATTTATGTGTAATATGGGTTATATTATGATATATTACGAGTTATATGGTTGTTCTAGCAATTCAATCCATGTAATTTTTATAAACAAGAGGAATTTTATTCATAATGATTTTCTGTTAAATAATTTCTAAAAATGGCTTTTTAAACTATCAAATTGATGTTTAATTCGTAGTATAATTGTAAAATTGTTGATGGATTGTGTTAATAAGATAAGAAACGAAAAGAACGCAAGTTGAATGAATATATTTGGTTAAGAAACGAGTTCGTAGTGAATGAATTCGTTAAATATGTTAAAACATGAAAGTTTAGTATGAACATGAGTTTCGAGTCAAGACTTAAGCTAGTTAGTGTTTCTATAAATTTGTTATAAGTCTAGTATGTTGTAGTTCTATGAATTACGAATCCATAGAGTCGAAAACGGACTGATTTGGGTGTGTATAACTCAAGTTATGAAGGTTGGAAGGAGAAAGGGTCAAAAATTCGTAAGAACAGTTAAATTGGAGGAAAAAAATGCATACATACTGCTAAGCGGCGCTGCAGTGCGGCCCCCAAGGCTATTTGGGGCGCTGCAGCGCCGGAATAGTTAACACGGCCGGACATTTTTGACCTCCTGTAGTAAAATGGCTATAACGTTTTCATACAGACTCCGATTGAGGTGATTCAAGATGATCCGAGAACGAGGACGAATAGCGCTGCAACTTTCGTTCTTTAATGTTTTTAATTTGAGGTCAGGAGCAGTGGTCAAAATGGTCATTTATGGGACTGATATGTATTAGGAAATGTATAAAAGTTTTAAATATTCTACATTTTTAGTGATTTTAATATCGAATAATGATGTAAAGATAGATTAAAGTTGTATTGTTAATGATCGAGAAGGAGAATATTATTGTATGAATTTTGGGGTCGTTACAAATATTCTGTGATATGTGCTTATTAATCGTTCTAGAACCTAGGATGATTATAATACGGGAGGATTCTGGCTACGAGCTAGACTGAACGAGTAAGAATTTTCAAGACGAAAATAAAAATTTTCTGGGAACAAAAATATTTTCGGGGAAAAAGATAAAAAAACACTATTCACCCGACATAACCTAAGGGTTAGGGTTTGAATAACCTAAGCCTTTTCGAGAGTTCGGTATGTTGAAATGATATTCCGTCGAAAGATTTGACAATAAAATGTTGTGAAAAGTTAAGTTAGTCGATAAAAGTTTTTCTCAAAAAATATGCAGAAATCGAACGAAATAAAAACGACAAAAAGTACTGTTATGTATTTTTCATTTGTTTAACTACGTTAGGAGAAAACGTGAAGAAAAACGCTTATCATCAAAAAGTGTTTTTAACTTTTTCGGAGTTCTGACGAATACGTAAAAGTTAAATTGTAGAGGAAAGACTAAATATCCAAAAATATTTGGATTCTGAGAAACGCAGTTTTTAAAACTGTCGGACGAATTCTACAAAATGGAAGCATGAAGCTTCCAAGAGAAGCTTCGTGAATAGTAAGGAGGTGGGAATAGTAAGGAGGTGGGAATAGTAACTTTGGGGCAAAATGACTATTTTGCCCCTTGACTATTTTGCCCCTAGCCTTAGTTTTCTATATAAGATAGCCTTAGCTCATTTGTTGTTGATTTTGAAAATCACCAACACTTGAGAGAGAGAGAGAGAGAGAGAGAGAGAGAGTTTGGATGAAGAGGAGAAGGAAGAGGAAAAGCTAGCCCGAGAGCAAACTTTGTCCAACGGAAGAAGATTAAAGAAGAAAGATAATCCAAAACCTAGTCTAATATAAATTTTCTTTTAAGTTTTCTATGTTAAAAACATAGCTTAATGAGAATAGAAGTAGAAGATGTTAAGAATGATTTCATATGGTTGAAATCGTGAGAAAAAGAAGAAATAAGAAATTAGAGGTTTAGTTTATGAATTTCTTAAGGAAGTATGAATTTCGTAATGAATTTGAACGATCCGAATGAATCATATGAACAATTCGGTGAAATAAGTAAGGAATGGTGTCTTATAATACCTAATTCCAAGAAAAAGTGAAATCATAATCAAAGTATGGATTAAAAATGAAGAACAAACGAAGAACGCGAAGAACACGAAGAACATTGTTGGTGGACAAATTTAAAACCATCTTAGTATAACTTGTTATTAATGGACAAGTTTAAAACCATCGCATATAAGTTAGTTGCTTATTGCTTGGTTAGGAATGATAGAAATGTTCATGAAGAAAGGATTAAACTTAGCTATAACGAAGTTATGGCGAAAATTTCTTAAAAGACGAATGAGAAGTAGAAAGTATGTAAATGAACCCAAATGTGTAGGGTTTCATAAGAATGTAAGAGAAAGTAGAAAATGTGAGTCATAGACTCAAGAACAAACAAGTTCCGAGTTTGGATGACCTAATTACGGATGAACGAAAGAAGAACGTTAATAGCGTAAAACAAACGAATGATGAAGGTTAAGCCAATTGAATGGCATGTTAATGGATTCAGAATAAATTTTTGTCTAAGGGAAGTTAAAGTACGTAAGATAAGGAAGATAATGGCTTTGGAATGACCTCGTTCCGAGTTGTAACGAAGGAGTTATGAGATTGTAAAGTAAGCGTGTCAAACCAGTTCAAGACTTAGAAAAAAAACAGGATGGACCACCACTGGGGCGGGCATTTTAAGGGCCAAACCCCCGTCGGGACGGGGGTACTTAGTTCGTTAACAGAAGTAGGGCCCTCCGGGGTGGGCAATTCTAGAGTTAAACCCCCGCTGGGGCGGGGGTATGGGAAAGGCCTAGAGAAGAACTTTTAACTACTCAACTCTTGGGGGAAGTGTAAGGGAAGATAAAGAACATATAGTTTGCCTAATGTAACACTTAATCAAGTGACTTAAACCTTTATTAAAGGTTGGACGCAAAGATTGAACATGATTAAAAGATAAAGAATGTAAACACAAATTACGGAATCGATATCTAGGGACCGTAGTCTCGATAAAACGAACGTGAGGGATTACTATGATTATGATTCCTTAGACATTGAGTGACGAGGGTGATGTTTAACATTCCGATGTTATGATGTCGTTATGAGAGTTAAGTGTAAAGCGTATAGACGCTGTGAACACAACGCTGTTGTGATGAACGATCGGTCTTAGCATACAACGAGCAGTATGGCTTCGACATTAGGAAAGAATAATGAACGTGGGGTTCATGCAAGGGATAACAAATGAGAGTGATTAAAACCTTAAGTAAAGGTTGAATGAGTGAACACATAATACGTAAACGATCCTCGTGAATCGTATTTGCATCGAATGAACATTCTAAGTATACCTTGGTTGTATGACTTAAACACTAACAAAGGTAATAAGTAAGATATGAATTATCGAGAAAGCCATAATGAACGGTAATAAGATTAATGAAAGTCCGAATGAGAGTCGGATAGAGAATGTTAAAATGAATGTAAGCGTTAAACATTGTAGCCGATGTAAGGGTTGAGTGTACGCAAATATTAAATTAATAGAACCTACAGCCCGTGTATGGTTTGACCATAAGATAATGAAGAATAATGATTAAACCTGTGAACAAAGAAGAACTGAATTAAAGACAATAATGAATATCGTTAAGAAGCCGAGTTAATAATTTTAACTTGAAGGACGTTCCGAGTTGAGTGAATCGGACGTTATAAGATAAGAATAAGGTAACGTAAAATGCTTAACGCTATGAATGCGTAGAATTAATGTTGAATTATCGTTCTGAGTATACAAAAAATTGTATGACTTAGACGATAAAGAATGAATCCTGAGGTATGGCATTTAGTTGCCAGGAAGACATAAGGAATAAGAAATTGACTTAACAAACATTATAGTTTTATTGGTTCGGATGAGTTAGGATAAGTTTAGGTTGTGGTGAAATCGTTATCTTTGATGGTTGACATAAGGGAGTTGGGCTAAACAATTCCTTCAGAGAGCGGAGGTATATACGAAACTGGCAACCGATCTAACTCATTGTGAAAGACAGTGTAGACGAAACGGGAAACTAGTTTGTTGGTTGTTTGTGGGAAACCACTCAAAGTACCATATGAACTACTAGTAGAGACGCGATGTGTGCTGAGTCCTAGAAGGGTCATAAGAAGAAGATAAGAATGTAAATCATCAAAGATGATGATCATATGAGTAAGATATCTCCGTATGTCATGAAGCTGTAAACCGGTAAAGAAAGTTGGTCGCGTAAACTTAATTTGCAAGAACGCAAACCCTAAGAAGTAAAGTTAAGTAAACTAATCCGTAAATTCAAGTATATGACTAATTGGTGTGTGTACTATTTCCTTATGTTTTATATAGGGATTGCGGTAAACAGTTCAGTGTAAACTTTAAGCTGTAGTTGTGTGTAAGGCAAGTTTCTTAACTTCATTCATAGTTTAAATGAATGCTAGTTTCTTAAACTTTCTCAGATGTTGAACTTGAGAAGTTTTGTCTATGTGCAAATGTGTGATATTTCTATAAGGTGGTAGAATGTATGAGACCTTGTGCCACAATTTTAACACTTTGGTGTTTCTATGAGATGAACTATTTTGTGATTGAACTGTTCAATATGATAATATTCTGTTTATATATGAACCGTTATTGTTAAGTCTGTGCTAATGATTCTAGCCAGACAGGATGTGTATGGAAAAGGTAGAAGAATGAAAGTATTTTAAAGTGAATGTGACTAATATTTTAAAAATGATAGGAATCAGAATTATTCCTATTATTCAAGCAGCTTCATAACCTTTGTTCGGTTATTGAAGTTTTAAAAGAATGTTTAAATTCTTGAAGTTTTTTGTTCAATTGCTATGACTTGCTGAAAAATTGAATGCACACACTTACTTTAAATAAAAACATTTTCATCGAACAATGTTAAAAAGAACTTAAGGATCCCGTAAAGATCAAGCTGATTGGTATCCAGAAGATGTGTCATTCAGTATATGAATGTGCGTGAAGATCAAGCCAAGACTTGTAATGTAGAATAGATTAATTAAACTATAGAATAGTTTAATGAACTTTTATATATCCTTGGTGGCAGATAAAAGTCATTCTTATAAGATGTAAAGAATAATGTAATTATCATTATTTGTAATGAACGATGTTATAAGGTATTAGTACCTGGGATTTAAGAATGTATGTTGTTATATTTTCTATATAATGATGTATGTTTGGTAAGAGATGGGACCGTGACATACGGAATCCGGGTGAGAAGATAGACCGGATTTCGGGGCATTACAAAGAACCCCCTTCTTCTATATCTTTTTATTGAACTGTGCAGACATCTTTCTGTAATTGTGAACAAGAGGCAAGAATCTACGAGCAGTTCCAAAGAAACTACATTTTCGCCCATGCTGTAACTAATTACACATCCCCCATACATACTGGACATGATCGCTTCCCTTGAGTTGACCAACACTAACCATCCCAAGAGCCAGAAAGTCAGTGATAGTCCACAACAAGGCTGCCTTCATCACAAAATTCTCGCAGAGCGATTTATCATACGTCTGAACCCCTATATCCGACAACATCTTCAGTTCATCTACTAACGATCGAAGGTAGACATTAATGTCTTTTTTAGGACTTTTATCCCTTGGTATGAGTAAAGTCAAGAACAAACACGAATCCCTCATGCACATTGACGGTGGAAGATTATAAGCGACCATAATGACTGGCCAAAATGAGTACGACTGTCTAAAATTATTAAAAGGGCAAAAGTCATCCGTAGCCATGCCAAGCCTAACATTCCTAACTTCCTTCGCAAACTGTGAATAATTTTCATCAAATTTCTTCCATTCATCTGCATCCATTGGGTGAGTCAGCTATCCATGCATGAATTATATTACCTAGTATCTCCACTGTACAGGACATGGGTAATTCAGGCTTCTATCCCAACACGTTGAGCACGTTTCAAGAAAATTTCGGCAGCACCTCCCCATGGTCTCCAAGTAAACAAAATAGACTAAGATATCTTAATCTAAGTATGCACTCAAAGAACATGTAGAGATAACAGTTGAAAAATCCTTAAAACAAAAAAAATGAACCGTTTCGTATTGCCACCGGTCAAAGTGAGAGACATAACATCCAATAACAGTCCCAAACTGGGGACTATTTGACATTAACTCATAATGAGTGAATGTCAAACGGGTTTCTAAGTTCCAAAGTACAGTTTATAAATAATCCTTCCATTAACCTGCAAATATGTTAACCGCCTTATTTGAGCAGGCAAAGAGTAAAATTAGACAAATAGTTTTAAAGTGCAGAAACAACTTAAGTTAGCATCCGTATGGTATCATGTAACTTATCACCTAAGTCAATGTGAAGAAAGCATTAGCTGCGTTGACTTTCTTCATAATCCGTTCCCGCAACCACTTATTGGGACATTTATAACTTCTCTTTATCCACTTAATCTTCCGACTTAAACATATTACAGCTGTTATCCTCTTAAAATAGAAAATACATAAATTTCAATGAACTATATACGAATGAGAAAAGTTGAGCAACTAATTAACCGGTCAATTCTAGAACATGAGATTAGGATTGTTAGAAGTTCCAGAGGTCTTGAGCGGACAACTAATATCGCAACGGTGGCAAAAAATGGAAGGTGGAGAATACTCTAAGCTGTCGCGTCACATAAAGAGTTGCCTTGTACTAATAAGATGTGGCGACGTGTTAAAGTATTTTCCACCTTACTTTAACTGCACTCGTTGCGGTATTCGTTGTCCACTCAAGACCTATAGAACTTCCAAGAATTCTAATCGGAAATTTTACAATTGACCGGTTAATAAGTTGCACTTCTTTACTTATTCCTATATAGTTCATTGCAATTTATGCATTTTCTGTTTTAAAAGGAAAAAAGATGTAATACTATTAAGTAGGGAAGGAAAACTTATAAATGTCCCAAAATACAGTTGCGGGGATGAATTATGAAGAAAGCCAAAGCAGTTAATGCTTTCTTTATATTAACGTGGGTGATAAATTGCATGATACCATGTTGATGCCAACCTAAGTTGTTCCTACACCTTTCAACTATTGTCATCAACATACCCCTAGCCAGCTCAATTAAGGTGGTCTACATATTTGCGGGTTAATGGAATGATATATGTACTAAAAAATGTATAGTTGTAATTGAGTGTATTGAAGATTGAAGAGAGAATATTATTAAGTTTATTGAATATTGCGGCAAACTAAGCAAATACTACTTAGTTTATGAGAACAGTTATTTGGAATATATATGAGGATTACTGTTCGACATTCACTCCTACTTGTCAAACAAGTTTCTAAGTTTCAAAGTATATATATAAATATACATATATAGTTCTTATTGCGTTTATTGAATATTACGGCAAACTAAGCAAATGCTACTTAGTTTATTTTGCCAATGAAAAACTAAGTAAGTGCTTCTTAGTTTATGAATCTGTTATTTAGAATATATATGAGGACTACTATTCGACATTCACTCATACTTATCAAACGAGTTTTTAATTAAGTTCCAAAGTATATTATTTAATTTAGACACTTATATAGTGTATTTTAATTGCATCCCAACTAAGCAAATGGTACTTAGTTTATTATTATATATTTTTTAATTTTATTTTGTATTATATTATATTAAATTATATAATTGGTTTATTTATTTATTAAATTAAATTAAATTAAATTTATTAAAGTATTTTATTTTATTACATTTAATTGTATTTTATTTTATTTTATACTATATTATATTATATAATATAATTTTTTGATTATTTTATTAAATTAAATTAAATTCATTTTATTTTATTAAAACGGATTAAACTTATTATTTATTTCATTTTATTTTGTATTATATTATATAAATTTTAAAATTTTTTACTAAAATAAATTAAATTCATTAAATTTAATTTAAATTAATTAATTTATTTTATTTTATTTTATTTTATTATTATGTTTTATTGTATTTTATAATATTATATATTTTAAAATATGTTTTAGTTAATTTAATTTAATTTATTAAATTAAATCAAATTTGTTTTATTTTATTTTATTTTATTCAATTCAATTCAATTTATTATTTATTATTATTTTATTCTATTTTATTTTATTTTGTATAATATTATATTATCTAATTTTTAAAATTTATTATATTAAATAAACCAAATTAAATTAAATTTATTGCATTTTATTTTAGTAGTAAGAAACTAAGTAAATGCAACTTAGTTTATATTTTAATATTGGGAAACTAATTAAATAATACAATACATGCAAGGTCCAAAAATCTTGCAAATGAATAATTCTGACAAAAATTTCGTCAGAAATAGCAAATATACCAAATCCATATACACAGTATGAAGCATAATCACTCAAAATCAATTAACATAATCAGTCATGACTCACTCAGTATCAAAATGAATTAACATAATGATAATCATTTCACAGTATCAAACAATTTAAACATGAATAGTCTCAAAATCAGTGGTAAGTTTAATAAGGCAATCCCAAGACCAGTGACAAAATAAATTAATATTCTGATATTCAATCCCAATTGAGTCATGAATTAGCATACGCTATCAATAAAACCAGTGGATGTACTCCAAAAACACAATAAGAGTCCCAAATTAATTGATATATACCAAATAAAAATAATAGTCCCAATTTAATTGATCATATACACTAAATAAGGCAGTCCAAATTAGGAAATTATTCCAACATGGCAGAAATTAGGGCAGAACAATTTGAAGGGGAAGATGTAACCTGATTTCTGGAAATTAGGGCAAAAAATTTGAATGTTGAAAAATTAAGGCAGAAATTATTCCAACATGGCAGAAAAATAAAAATCATAAACACTATTTTTCACATAAAAATTGATACAAAATTTATTCACTAACTTCTAATTAGGGCATAAAATTTGAAGGGCAAGATGGTACCTGAGGATCGGAAGAGGTGGGCTAGCTACACCACCCAAGCCACGGCTGCCGGAATAGGGAGGAGGAAGAGGCAGAGGCGGAGGTTGTCCGAAGACTCTAAACAGCAGGGAGGAGGAGGAGGACGCGGGGGAGGAGGAGGAGGCGGAGGGGAAGTTTAGTGAGAGCTCGAGAGGGCCTATTGAGAGGGTGAGAGAGATGGGAAATGATTTGAAAGCAGCGTGTCGACGTCGGGATTTTTATTTCGTCCCTTTTCTGTTCTTGTCTTTTGGTGTTCTCATGTTAGGTGAGATTTGTTTGAAAAAATAAGTTGTGAAAGGGTCCGACATGTATATGTCAACGATTGGACTATAAGAGTCACCAGTTGGTTTTTTAAATGGTTGTACCAACACAATCGAGAAAAGGTTTGCACATTGACCCAGTGATGTGACACTGCTTAACGGGTCTGTGAAACCGAGATTCGTTAGGGTCCGGGGACTTGGTTATGCAGAGGGAAGGTGTTAGGCACCCCCCGACATCCGTGTTGCCACGGTGATCGTTTCTTTTCAATTAAACTGTTATATGAATGTGTGAATCAATGTGAAATTATTTGGAAGTAGTGTTATGCCTAGTTCGCACCTATATACAAAGGGTTTGAATTTTGTATAAAATTCAGTTTTAACAAGATATAGCAGTGATGTTTTGTAAAAAGAGATTTTTCAAACCCTTGTGCTCAATAGTAATTGAGGCCTTTGATACTTCAATTTTATTATGTGTTCGGCTTGATTGCTTTTATTTTCGAGATGCAAAGCATCTTCAAGAAAATAATATACATAGCAGTGCCGAACTCCTTGTGCGCATGAGAGCCATCTAAGGAAATTCAACACCATGAATAATTTACAAGCCGTGTACAGCTGAAAATGTTCATCACGGGAATCGAATCTAGATTCAGTAGACTGAATCTGTGATCACATGATTCCTAGGTTCACATGATGTAGCAATTTGTAGGAAAGCTCTAAACAGTTATATATATAAAAGCAGTAAATATATATATATATATATATATATATATATATATATATATGTGTGTGTGTGTGTGTGTGTGTGTGTGTGTGTGTGTGTGTGTGTGTGTGTGTGTGTGTGTGTGTGTGTGTGTGTGCAGACAATCAACCACTACGAAGCACCTCCATGGGGGATTGCAAATGTAAATAAAGCAATAAAAAATCAATCAACCACCACGAAGCACCTCCATGGGGGATTGGGAAAATATCAATAAAGAAATAAAGCAATCACCTGCCTTGAAGTAAACTCCAGGCGGGACAAAGTATAAATGAAGCTGTAAAAGGCCACGAAGTAAACTCTAGGTCTGACAGAAAACTTAAATATATATATATATATATATATATATATATATATATATATATATATATATATAAACGCATTAAACGCTCCGGATGTAAATATATAAGTATTTATATATACAAAAAAGTATTTATATAAAAGTATTTATATATACAAAAAAGCATTAAACGCTCCGGATGTAAATCCAAGCTCATCGAACAAAGTTCGACGACAGTTTATATATATATATATATATATATATATATATATATATATATATATATATATATATATATATAAGTAAATAAACGCTTCGAACGACAGTCTATAACGCCCCGAAATCTGGACTACCTTCAGACCCGGACTCCGTGCGTCACTGTCATACTTCTTACAAATCATACATCATTATATACTAAAATACAATAACATATATTCTAAAATCCCAGGTTCTATAACCACAAAACATCTTACACGAGTGACTTTCATCCGCCACAAATGATTCATAACTGTTCATTAAACTAGTTTATAGTTTAATTCTATCATTCTATATTACAAGTCTTCACTTGCTCTTCACGCACATTCATATAATGAATGGCACTTCGTCTGAATACCGCTCAGCTTAATCTTTACGGGATCCTTAAGTTCTTTCTAACATCGTTCGCTGAAAATGTTTTTCATTTAAAGCAAGTGTGAGCATTCAATTGCCCAGCAAGTCATAGCAGTTGAACAAACAACTTCAAGAGTTTAAACATTCTTCAGAACCTCGATAACCGAACAAAGGTTATGAAGCAGCTTGAATAATAGGAATAATCTCGATTCCTATCATCTTAAAACCATACTCATTTTCACTTTGAAATACTTTCATTCTTCTACCTTTTTCATACACATTCTGTCTGGCTAGAATCATTAGCACAGACTTAACAATAACGGTTCATGAATAAACCGAGCATACTTATATTGAACAGTTTGATCACAAAACAGTTCATCTCATAGAAACACCGAAGTGTTCACATTGTGGCATAAGGCCTCATACATACTACCATCTTGTACAAATATCGCACATTCACACATAGACAGAACTTCTCAAGTTCAACATCTGAGAAGTTTAAGAAACTAGCATTCATTCAAAATATGAATGAAGTTAGAAAACTTACCTTACTCATAGCTACAACTTACAGTTTACGCTGAAATGTTTATTCCAAAACCCTATATAACAAATAAGGAAATAACAAGTACACCAATTAGTCATATACTTGACTTACGCATTGGTTTACTTAACTTTACTTCTTAAGGTTCGCGTTCTTGTAATTTAAGCTTACGCGACTAACTTTCATTACTAGATTATGGCTTTATGACATACTGAGATGTCTTACTCAACACGTTCATCATCTTTGATGATTCACATTCTTATCTTCTTCTTATACTTCTCTAGGACTCAGCACACATCGTGTCTTCGCTAGTAGTCCATATGGTACTCTGAGTGGTTTCCCACAAACAACCAACAAACAAGTTCCCGTCTCATCTACACTGCCCACACAGTGAGTTAGATCGGTTGCCAGTTTTGTATATACCTTCGCTCTCTTAAGGAATTGTTTAGCCCAGCTCCCATATGTCAACCATCAAAGGTTACGATTGTACTACAACTTAACTTACCTTAACTTATCCGAACCATTAAACTATAATGTTCGTTAAGTTAACTTCTTATTCCTTATGGCTTTCTGGCAACTAAATGCCATACCTCAGGAATCATTCTTTATTATCTAAGTCATACAATCCTTTGCATACTCAGAACGATCATTCAATGTCAATACTATTAGACCATAGCGTTAAACATTTCATATAAACTTATTCATATCTTACAATGTCCGGTTCCCTCAACTCGAAACATTGTCCAAGTTATACTTATTAACTCGGCTTCTTAACGTTATACGTTATTGTCTTTAAATTAGTTCCTTCACCGTTCACGGTTAATCAACATTCTTCATTACATTACGCTTAAACCATACACAGGGTGTAGGTTCTGCCCGTTTAACACTCGTTTACACTCAACCCTTACGCTGGTTAAAGTGGTCAGTGCTTACTTTTCATTCTATCATTCTCACCCGACTTATATTCGGCTTTCAGTAATCTTATTACCGTTCGTTACGGCTCTCTTAATACCACTCGTATCTTACTTACTACCTTCATCAACGTCTATGTCATACAACCACGGTATACTTAAAACGTTCGTCCAACGCGAATACAATTCACAATGATCGTTTACGTATTTAACGTTTTACTTGTTCGTCTTTTAATCTCTCATTCAACCTTTACTCAAGGTTTCAATTACTTTCATCATTATCCATCCCATGAACCCCATGTTCATTTTTCTTTCTTAATGTCGAAGCCATACCGTTTGTTGTATGCTAAGACCGATCGTTCATTGTAACTACGTTGCGTTCATAGCGTCTATACGCTTTACATTCATCTCTCAATGCCATGTCATAACATCAAAATGTTATACATTAACATCGTCAACCAACGTCTAAGGAATCACAACCATAGCAATCCCTCACGTTCGTTTATCGCGACTACGGTTCCCGGACATCGGTTTCGTAACCCGCATCTACATTCTTTGTCTTTTATTCTCGTTTAATCTTTTCGTTCAACCTTTGCTAAAGGTTTAAAATACTTGACTAAGTGTTACATTACGTGAACTATATGTTCATACTTCTTTCTTGCACATCCCCTAGTATCTGAGAAATAAAATTCTCATTTCTGGGCAGTGCCTTGAACCGGTGCTGCGGCGCCGTGCCCTTCTCTTCCTCTCGCGCTGCGGCGCCACTCTCCAGAAGTATATGGTCGAGCTCGCGCTGCGGCGCCCCTTCTCGCGCTGCGGCGCCAAGACAAAAACCTAGAAAATTTTTCTAAGTGTTAAGTCAAGTTTGAGATGCTTACTTTACGATCTCATAACTTTTTCGTTATAACTCGGAACGAGGTCGTTCCAAAGCCATTCTCTTCCTTATCTTACGTACTTTAATATTCCTCAGACGAAACTTCATTCTGAATCCGTTAACATGCCATTCAATTGGCTTAATCTTAACCCTTCATTCATTTTACGCTTTTAACGTTCTTCGTTCGTTCGTCCGTAATTCGGTCATCCGAACTCGGAATTCGTTCGTTCTTGAGTCCACGACTAACGTTTTATACGTTCTCTTACATTATTATGAAACCCTATACATTCGGGATCATTTACTAACTTTCTAATTCTCGTTCGTCTTTTACAAAAATTTCGCCATAACTTCGTTATAGCTCAATTTAAATCCGTTCTTCATGAACGTTTCTAACGTTCCTAACCAAGCAAGAAGCAATTAACTTATACACGATGGTTTTAAACTTGTCCATCAACAATATTTACACTACGATGGTTTTAAATTTGTCCATCAACAACGTTCTTCATGTTCTTCGCGTGTTCTTCGCGTTCTTCGTTTTTAATCGATATTTTGGATTACGATCTCACTTTTTCTTGGAATTTAATGTTATAGAACACCATTCCTTACTTAATTTACCTACTCGTTCATAATATTCATTCGGATCGCTCAAAATCCTCACGAATCTTATACTTGCTTAAGAAATTTATAAACTAAATTTCTTATTTCTCATTTCTTATTTTCTCATGATTTCAACCATATGAAATCATTACTAACATTTTTTACTCCTTATTCTCATTAAGTTATGTTTTAAACATATTAAACTTAAAGAAAATAGTAGAAGAAACTAGGGTTCAGATTACCGTTCTTCTTTATTTCTTTTCCGTTAGACAAAGCCGGCGATTTGCTAGCTTTTCTATTTCACGATCACTTTTGATCCGAGCATTCATGATCATGCTCTTCCTCTCCTCTCCCAACCGAGCTCTCTCTCTCTCTCTCTCTCTCTCAAGTTCTAAGATTTTCAAAATCCTAGAAAATGAAAGTTAAGCTTTCTATTTATAGAAAACTAAAGCAAGGGCAAAATAATCATTTCCCCCTAACTTCCTTACTATTCCAAACTTTGCAACCAAGTTTACTTGGCCACCACCCTTACTTGGTGGCCAAGTGGCCAGCCCACATGCCCATGGGTCACCCCATGGGTTGCCCCAATGGTTCTTACCCATCCGTTTATCCATCGGTTCGATCCGCGGTTTCTTTTCTTGGTTTGGGCCTTAACCCTAATTCTTATTGGGCCTATCTTGGGCTTAACTTCACAAATCATTGGGCTTGACATAATCCAAGTCCAATTGAATTCTACGCATTCCATTCTCGTATGCTCGTATTCTCTTCGTATATTGTTCGTACGATATTCGTATTATACGTCGTACTAATCTTCGTAATATACTCGTATAATAACTCGTATCATACTCGTATTTCTCATGCATAATAACCCTAATTATTATACGCGATCATAACATTCTCGGAACTCACATTCCCTAACCCTTAGGTTTTGAGTCCGCAGGCGAAAACTTCGTTTTTGCCATAACTGAAATATTATTAAATATTCCATCACGTCTTAAGATTTCACGCAATCAAAAACTTCTCAAAATTTCAAAATAAATCTCCGAGCAGAAACGGGTGAATAGTGCCTATTTCGTCTTTTTCCCCAAAAAATATTTTATTCCCGGAAAACTTTCATTTTCGTCTTGAAAATTCTTACTCGTTCAGTCTAGCTTGTAGCCAGAATCCTCCCGATTAATAATCATTCTAGGTTATAGAACGATTAATGAACACATAGCACAGAATAGTATTAATAAAAATTTATTTTATTAATAACTAATTCTTTAACTTAAATTCTTGACAATCCGATTTTCCGGGTTGTCACATTCTTCCCTCCTTCAAAGAATTTCGTCCTCGAAATTTTAGCTTACCCTTCTCCTCAACTTCTCTTCAAAGAAGTTCTTATCTTTCCATCATTCCTAACCTCCATAACCTATCAAGAATCACGAAGCGAAAGGAATAACTAGGAATATAAAGATTCCTTTAAAACATTTCATTCTTTTGCTGAGGGGTCAAATTGACCATGAACTCTTACAAGGTTAAACAGCCTCTCGCCATAAACCTTTCTTACACGGTAAGTTTACAATCACAAAGAAGGTAAACTACCTCTTCCATACGTAGGTGATCAGCCTAACGTATAACCCCATTTCAGGGTATGTTCACCTCAGACTTAGTACCAAAAATTTGGATATTTCTTGAAACATTCGTCTAGTCAACTCGTTTGACATCGACTACTTCTTTAAATTCTTTTCAAAACGTTTCATGACGTCATGAAACTGTACTCTTCACAGTATGTTGAGGACTTCGTCAGTTTATGACTTCGTCATTATACATCATACCATAGCAGGTTGTTGATCCTCTGATCAAATTCCATACCAGGTTTAATTGCATTAACAACTCCATCTTTTTACTATCCTTGCATCAAATGCACTGATGATATAAAATTCATTTTGATATTTTAAATCAATTTCTGTCTAGCTGAAACAATTGGCATAGACATAAAAACATAGCTCTTTTAAAATCCATTGGTTCCAAAAAGTTAAACCAATTCTTTTCTTTTTCAAAATGTATAATTCAGCACGATTTGAATAAACTTCGAAATCTAGCATAGCTAGAGGATTTGGAATATCCTATTCTCCATCTTCCTTCATTGTCTTTCTACGACAATACTTAAACTCCTCTAGCACCTTCAATGCTAAGTCTACTGAAAATACTTCGTTTTCAGTCTAAACATTCCTATTTCTTAGTACAGTCCATCAACTTACCACACATTATGGGTTCAGGAACTTTCCACAATAATATGAGTTTAAGAACATCCAGACAGACCTTTGGCGTCCATTCGCTGAAACATTCGAAAACATACCATACTATTATGAGTCACAAACTTACCATAAGTATGAGTTTCAAGACTCGCACCTACCTTAACCTTCTCTATCTATCAAGTATATAAATGAGAAAAGATTCACCTTCTCGTCATATACATCTTAATAGCGCGACCAATTCCAATGATTATCACTGTAATAAACTGAGCAATTGTTACACCAAGCACAAACCTCTGCCCATACAAAGGTTCATACAACTCAGCCATCACATGAGTCCTCAATTGAAATCTTACAACTTCTGACTTCCTCTGTACTTAATACAAATTTTCTTTAATTCGTATACTACCATTTACAACTCAATCTGAGTTCTTCTTCCCGTACTACTTCGTAGTACCATTCATTCATAGCATTAGCTATAAATCATTCATCGTTTCACAGCTCATCTGTTACTACGATTTACTATGATCACGTGGTGATCTTCTTATCATTCTCTCTACGATTATAGTCTTAGGTACTCTTACCTAAGATTTATAACCTATCAGCTCTGATACCAACCTGTAACGCCCCGAAATCCGGTCTACCTTCAGACCCGGACTCCGTGCGTCACTGTCATACTTCTTACCAATCATACATCATTATATACTAAAATATAATAACATATATTCTAAAATCCCAGGTTCTATAACCATAAAACATCTTTCATTACAAATAATGATAATTACATTATCCTTTACATCTTACACGAGTGACTTTCATCCGCCACAAAGGATTCATAACTGTTCATTAAACTAGTTTATAGTTTAATTCTATCATTCTATATTACAAGTCTTCACTTGCTCTTCACGCACATTCATATAATGAATAGCACTTCGTCTGAATACCGCTCAGCTTGATCTTTACGGGATCTTTAAGTTCTTTCTAACATCGTTCGCTGAAAATATTTTTCATTTAAAGCAAGTGTGAGCATTCAATTGCCCAGCAAGTCATAGCAGTTGAACAAATAACTTCAAGAGTTTAAACATTCTTCAGAACCTCGATAACCGAACAAAGGTTATGAAGCAGCTTGAATAATAGGAATAATCTCGATTCCTATCATCTTAAAACCATACTCATTTTCACTTTGAAATACTTTCATTCTTCTACCTTTTTCATACACATTCTGTCTGGCTAGAATCATTAGCACAGACTTAACAATAACGGTTCATGAATAAACCGAGCAAACTTGTATTGAACAGTTTGATCACAAAATAGTTCATCTCATAAAAACACCGAAGTGTTCATATTGTGGCACAAGGCCTCATACATACTACCATCTTGTATAAATATCGCACATTCACACATAGACAGAACTTCTCAAGTTCAACATATGAGAAGTTTAAGAAACTAGCATTCATTCAAAAAATGAATGAAGTTAGAAAACTTACCTTACTCATAGCTACAGCTTACAGTTTACGCTGAAATGTTTATTCCAAAACCCTATATAACAAATAAGGAAATAACAAGTACACCAATTAGTCATATACTTGACTTACGCATTGGTTTACTTAACTATACTTCTTAAGGTTCGCGTTCTTGTAATTTAAGCTTACGCGACTAACTTTCATTACCAGATTATGGCTTTATGACATACTGAGATGTCTTACTCAACACGTTCATCATCTTTGATGATTCACATTCTTATCTTCTTCTTATACTTCTCTAGGACTCAACACACATCGTGTCTTTGCTAGTAGTCCATATGGTACTCTGAGTGGTTTCCCACAAACAACTAACAAACAAGTTCCCGTCTCATCTACACTGCCCACACAGTGAGTTAGATCGGTTGCCAGTTTTGTATATACCATCGCTCTCTGAAGGAATTATTTAGCCCAGCTCCCATATGTCAACCATCAAAGGTTACGATTGTACTACAACTTAACTTACCTTAACTTATCCGAACCATTAAACTATAATGTTCGTTAAGTTAACTTCTTATTCCTTATGGCTTTCTGGCAACTAAATGTCATACCTCAGGAATCATTCTTTATTGTCTAAGTCATACAATCCTTTGTATATTCGAAACGATCATTCAATGTCAATACTATGAGACCATAGCGTTAAACATTTCATATGAACTTATTCATATCTTACAACGTCCGGTTCCCTCAACTCGGAACATTGTCCAAGTTATACTTATTAACTCGGCTTCTTAACGTTATACGTTATTGTCATTAATTTAGTTCCTTCACCATTCACGGTTAATCAACATTCTTCATTACATTACGCTTAAACCATACACAGGGTGTAGGTTCTCCCCGTTTAACACTCGCTTACACTCAACCCTTACGCTGGTTAAAGTGTTCAGCGCTTACTTTTCATTCTATCATTCTCACCCGACTTATTTTCGGCTTTCAGTAATCTTATTACCGTTCGTTACGGCTCTCTTAATATCATTCGTATCTTACTTACTACCTTCATCAACGTCTATGTCATACAACCACGGTATACTTACAACGTTCATCCAACGCGAATACAATTCACAAGGATCGTTTACGTATTCAACGTTTTACTTGTTCGTCTTTTAATCTCTCATTCAACTTTTACTCGAGGTTTCAATTACTTTCATCATTATCCATCCAATGAACCCCATGTTCATTTTTCTTTCTTAATGTCGAAGCCATACCGTTTGTTGTATGCTAAGACCGATCGTTCATTGTAACTACGTTGCGTTCATAGCATCTATACGCTTTACATTCATCTCTCAATGCCATGTCATAACATCAAAATGTTATACATTAACATCGTCAACCAACGTCTAAGGAATCACAACCATAGCAATCCCTCACGTTCGTTTATCGCGACTACGGTTCCCGGACATCGGTTTCGTAACCCACATCTACATTCTTTTTCTTTTATTCTCGTTTAATCTTTTCGTTCAACCTTTGCTAAAGGTTTAAAATACTTGACTAAGTGTTACATTACGTGAACTATATGTTCATACTTCTTTCTTGCACATCCCCCAGTATCTGAGAAATAAAATTCTCATTTCTGGGCAGTGTCTTGCACTGGCGCTGCGGCGCCGTGCCCTTCTCTTCCTCTCGCGCTGCGGCGCCACTCTCCAGAAGTATATGGCCGAGCTCGCACTGCGGCGCCCCTTCTCGCGCTGCGGTGCCCCTTCTCGCGCTGCGGCGCCAAGATAAAAACCTAGAAAATTTTTCTAAGTGTTAAGTCAAGTTTGAGATGCTTACTTTACGATCTCATAACTTTTTCGTTATAACTCGAAACGAGGTCTTTCCAAAGCCATTCTCTTCCTTATCTTATGTACTTCGATATGCCTCAGACAAAACTTCATTCTGAATCCGTTAACATGCCATTCAATTTGACTTAATCTTAACCCTTCGTTCATTTTACGCTTTTAACGTTCTTCGTTCGTTCGTCCGTAATTCGGTCATCCGAACTCGGAATTCGTTCATTCTTGAGTCCACGACTCACGTTTTATACGTTCTCTTACATTCTTATGAAACCCTACACATTCAGGTTCATTTACTAACTTTCTAATTCTCGTTAGTCTTTTACGAAAATTTCGCCATAACTTCGTTATAGCTCAATTTAAATCCGTTCTTCATGAATGTTTCTAATGTTCCTAACCAAGCAAGAAGCAATTAACTTATACACGATGGTTTTAAACTTGTCCATCAACAACATTTACACTACGATGGCTTTAAATTTGTCCATCAACAACGTTCTTCATGTTCTTCGCGTGTTCTTCGCGTTCTTCATTTTTAATCGATATTTTGGATTACGATCTCACTTTTTCTTGGAATTTGATGTTATAGAACACCATTCCTTACTTAATTCACCTACTCGTTCATAATATTCATTCGGATCGCTCAAAATCCTCACGAATCTTATACTTGCTTAAGAAATTTATAAACTAAATTTCTTATTTCTCATTTCTTATTTTCTCATGATTTCAACCATATGAAATCATTACTAACAACTTTTACTCCCTATTCTCACTAAGTTATGTTTTAAACATATTAAACTTAACGAAAATAGTAGAAGAAACTAGGGTTCAGATTACCGTTCTTCTTTATTTCTCTTCCGTTAGACAAAGCCGGCGATTTGCTAGCTTTTCTATTTCACGATCACTTTTGATCCGAGTATTCATGATCATGCTCTTCCTCTCCTCTCCCAATCGAGCTCTCTGTCTCTCTCTCTCTCTCAAGTTCTAGGATTTTCAAAATCCTAGAAAATGAAAGTTAAGCTTTCTATTTATAGAATACCAAAGCAAGGGCAAAATAGTCATTTCCCCCCTAACCTCCTTACTATTCCAAACTTTTTAACCAAGTTTACTTGGCCACCACCCTTACTTGGTGGCCAAGTGGCCGGCCCACATGCCCATGGGTCACCCCATGGGTTGCCCCAATGGTTCTTACCCATCCGTTTACCCATCGGTTCGATCCGCGGTTTCTTTTCTTGGTTTGAGCCTTAACCCTAATTCTTATTGGGCCTAACTTGGGCTTAACTTCACAAATCATTGGGCTTGACATAATCCAAGTCCAATTGGATTCTACAAAAGTATATGAACACAAAGTCCATTAAGACTAATCGTATTCTACGCATTCCATTCTCGTATGCTCGTATTCTCTTCGTATATTGTTCGTACGATATTCGTATTATACGTCGTACTAATCTTCGTAATATACTCGTATAATAACTCGTATCATACTCGTATTTCTCACGCATAATAACCCTAATTATTATACGCGATCATAACATTCTCGGAACTCACATTCCCTAACCCTTAGGTTTTGAGTCCGCAAGCGAAAACTTCGTTTTTGCCATAACTGAAATATTATTGAATATTCCATCACGTCTTAAGATTTCACGCAATCAAAAACTTCTCAAAATTTCAAAATAAATCTCCGAGCAGAAACGGGTGAATAGTGCCTATTTCGTCTTTTTCCCCGAAAAATATTTTATTCCCGGAAAACTTTCATTTTCGTCTTGAAAATTCTTACTCGTTCAGTCTAGCTCGTAGCCAGAATCCTCCCGATTAATAATCATTCTAGGTTATAGAACGATTAATGAACACATAGCACAGAATAGTATTAATAAAAATTCATTTTGTTAATAACTAATTCTTTAACTTAAATTCTTGACAATCCGATTTTTCGGGTTGTCACATTCTTCCCTCCTTCAAAGAATTTCGTCCTCGAAATTTTAGCTTACCCGTCTCCTCAACTTCTCTTCAAAGAAGTTCTTATCTTTCCATCATTCCTAACCTCTATAACCTATCAAGAATCACGAAGCGAAAGGAATAACTAAGAATATAAAGATTCCTTTAAAACATTTCATTCTTTTGCTGAGGGGTCAAATTGACCATGAACTCTTACAAGGTTAAACAGCCTATCGCCATAAACCTTTCTTACACGGTAAGTTTACAATCACAAAGAAGGTAAACTACCTCTTCCATACGTAGGTGATCAGCCTAACGTATAACCCCATTTCAGGGTATGTTCACCTCAGACTTAGTACCAAAAATTTGGATATTTCTTGAAACATTCGTCTAGTCAACTCGCTTGACATCGACTACTTCTTTAAATTCTTTTCAAAACGTTTCATGACGTCATGATACCGTACTCTTCACAGTACGTTGAGGACTTCGTCAGTTTATGACTTCGTCAGTTTATGACTTCGTCATTATACATCATACCATAGCAGGTTGTTGATCCTGTGATCAAATTCCATACCAGGTTTAATTGTATTAACAACTCCATCTTTTTACCATCCTTGCATCAAATGCACTGATGATATAAAATTTATTTTGATATTTTAAATCAATTTCTGTCTAGCTAAAACAATTGGCATAGACATAAAAACATATCTCTTTTAAAATCCATTGGTTCCAAAAAGTTAAACTAATTCTTTTCTTTTTCAAAATGTATAATTCAGCATGATTTGAATAAACTTCGAAATCTAGCATAGCTAGAGGATTTGGAATATCCTATTCTCCATCTTCCTTCATTGTCTTTCTGCGACAATACTTAAACTCCTCTAGCACCTTCAATGCTAAGTCTACTGAAAATACTTTGTTTTCAGTTTAAACATTCCTATTTCTTAGTACAGTCCATCAACTTACCACACATTATGGGTTCAGGAACTTTCCACAATAATATGAGTTTAAGAACATCCAGACAGACCTTTGGCGTCCATTCGCTGAAACATTCGAAAACATACCATACTATTATGAGTCACAAACTTACCATAAGTATGAGTTTCAAGACTCGCACCTACCTTAACCTTCTCTATCTATTAAGTATATAAATGAGAAAAGATTCACCTTCTCGTCATATACATCTTAACAGCGCGACCAATTCCAATGATTATCATTGTAATAAACTGAGCAGTTGTTACACCAAGCACAAACCTCTGCCCATACAAAGGTTCATACAACTCAGCCATCACATGAGTCCTCAATTGAAATCTTACAACTTCTGACTTCCTCTGTACTTAATACAAATTTTCTTTAATTCGTTTACTACCATTTACAACTCAATCTGAGTTCTTCTTCCCATACTACTTCGTAGTACCATTCATTCATGGCATTAGCTATAAATCATTCATCGTTTCACAGCTCATCTGTTACTACGATTTACTATGATCACGTGGTGATCTTCTTATCATTCTCTCTACGATTATAGTCTTAGGTACTCTTACCTAAGATTTATAACCTATCAGCTCTGATACCAACCTGTAACGCCCCGAAATCTGGTCTACCTTCAGACCCGGACTCCGTGTGTCACTGTCATACTTCTTACCAATCATACATCATTATATACTAAAATATAATAACATATATTCTAAAATCCCAAGTTCTATAACCATAAAACCTCTTTCATTACAAATAATGATAATTACATTATCCTTTACATCTTACACGAGTGACTTTCATCCGCCACAAAGGATTCATAACTGTTCATTAAACTAGTTTAGAGTTTAATTCTATCATTCTATATTACAAGTCTTTACTTGTTCTTCACGCACATTCATATAATGAATAACACTTCGTCTGAATACCGCTCAGCTTGATCTTTACGGGATCCTTAAGTTCTTTCTAACATCGTTTGCTGAAAATGTTTTTCATTTAAAGCAAGTGTGAGCATTCAATTGCCCAGCAAGTCATAGCAGTTGAACAAACAACTTCAAGAGTTTAAACGTTCTTCAGAACCTCGATAACCGAACAAAGGTTATGAAGCAGCTTGAATAATAGGAATAATCTCGATTCCTATCATCTTAAAACCATACTCATTTTCACTTTGAAATACTTTCATTCTTCTACCTTTTTCATACACATTCTGTCTGGCTAGAATCATTAGCACAGACTTAACAATAACGGTTCATGAATAAACCGAGCATACTTGTACTGAACAGTTTGATCATAAAATAGTTCATCTCATAAAAACACCGAAGTGTTCACATTGTGGCACAAGGCCTCATACATACTACCATCTTGTACAAATATCGCACATTCACACATAGACAGAACTTCTCAAGTTCAACATCTGAGAAGTTTAAGAAACTAGCATTCATTCAAAATATGAATGAAGTTTGGAAACTTGCCTTACGCATAGTTATAGCTTACAGTTTACGCTGAAATGTTTATTCCAAAACCCTATATAACAAATAAGGAAATAACAAGTACACCAATTAGTCATATACTTGACTTACGCATTGGTTTACTTAACTTTACTTCTTAAGGTTCGCGTTCATATAATTTAAGCTTACGCGACTAACTTTCATTACCAGATTATGGCTTTATGACATACTGAGATGTCTTACTCAACACGTTCATCATCTTTGATGATTCACATTCTTATCTTCTTCTTATACTTCTCTAGGACTCAGCACACATCGTGTCTTTGCTAGTAGTCCATATGGTACTCTGAGTGGTTTCCCACAAACAACCAACAAACAAGTTCCCGTCTCATCTACACTACCCACACAGTGAGTTAGATCGGTTGCCAGTTTTGTATATACCTTCGCTCTCTGAAGGAATTGTTTAGCCCAGCTCCCATATATCAACCATCAAAGGTTACGATTGTACTACAACTTAACTTACCTTAACTTATCCGAACCATTAAACTATAATGTTCGTTAAGTTAACTTCTTATTCCTTATGGCTTTCTAGCAACTAAATGCCATACCTCAGGAATGATTCTTTATTATCTAAGTCATACAATCCTTTGTATACTCGGAACGATCATTCAATGTCAATACTATGAGACCATAGCGTTAAACATTACATATGAACGTATTCATATCTTACAACGTCCGGTTCCCTCAACTCGGAACATTGTCCAAGTTATACTTATTAACTCGGCTTCTTAACATTATACGTTATTTCCTTTAATTTAGTTCCTTCACCGTTCACGGTTAATCAACATTCTTCATTACATTACGCTTAAACCATACACAGGGTGTAGGTTCTCCTCGTTTAACACTCGCTTACACTCAACCCTTACGCTGGTTAAAGTGTTCAGCGCTTACTTTTCATTCTATCATTCTCACCCGACTTATATTCAGCTTTCAGTAATCTTATTACCGTTCGTTACGGCTCTCTTAATACCATTCGTATCTTACTTACTACCTTCATCAACGTCTATGTCATACAACCACGGTATACTTAGAACGTTCGTCCAACGCGAATATAATTCACAAGGATCGTTTACGTATTCAACGTTTTACTTGTTCGTCTTTTAATCTCTCATTCAACCTTTACTCAAGGTTTCAATTACTTTCATCATTATCCATCCCATGAACCCCATGTTCATTTTTTTTCTTAATGTCGAAGCCATACCGTTTGTTGTATACTAAGACCGATCGTTCATTGTAACTACGTTGCGTTCATAGCGTCTATACGCTTTACATTCATCTCTCAATGCCATGTCATAACATCAAAATGTTATACATTAACATCATCAAACAACGTCTAAGGAATCACAACCATAACAATCCCTCACGTTCGTTTATCGCGACTACGGTTCCCGGACATCGGTTTCGTAACCCGCATCTACATTCTTTGTCTTTTATTCTCGTTTAATCTTTTCGTTCAACCTTTGCTAAAGGTTTAAAATACTTGACTAAGTGTTACATTACGTGAACTATATGTTCATACTTCTTTCTTGCACATCCCCCAGTATCTGAGAAATAAAATTCTCATTTCTGGGCAGTGTCTTGCATTGGCACTGCGGCGCCGTGCCCTTCTCTTCCTCTCGCGCTGCGGCGCCACTCTCCAGAAATATATGGCCGAGCTCACACTGCGGCGCCCCTTCTCGCGCTGCGGCGCCCCTTCTCGCGCTGCGGCGCCCCTTCTCACGCTGCGGCGCCCCTTCTCGCGCTGCGGCGCCAATATAAAAACCTAGAAATTTTTTCTAAGTGTTAAGTCAAGTTTGAGATGCTTACTTTACGATCTCATAACTTTTTCGTTATAACTCGAAACGAGGTTGTTCAAAAGTCATTCTCTTCCTTATCTTACGTACTTTAATATGCCTTGGAGAGAAATTCATTCTGAATTAGTTAACATGCCATTCAATTGGCTTAATCTTAACCCTTCGTTCATTTTACGCTTTTAACGTTCTTCGTTCGTTCGTCCGTAATTCGGTCATCCGAACTCGGAATTCGTTCGTTCTTGAGTCCACGACTCACGTTTTATACATTCTCATACATTCTTATGAAACCCTGCACATTCGGGTTCATTTACTAACTTTCTAATTCTCGTTCGTCTTTTACGAAAATTTCGCCATAACTTCGTTATAGCTCAATTTAAATCCGTTCTTCATGAACATTTCTTACGTTCCTAACCAAGCAAGAAGCAATTAAGTTATACACGATGGTTTTAAACTTATCCATCAACAACATTTACACTACGATGGTTTTAAATTTGTCCATCAACAACGTTCTTCATGTTCTTCGCGTGTTCTTCGCGTTCTTCGTTTTTAATCGATATTTTGGATTACGATCTCACTTTTTCTTGAAATTTGATGTTATAGAACACCATTCCTTACTTAATTCACCTACTCATTCATAATATTCATTCGGATCGCTCAAAATCCTCACGAATCTTATACTTGCTTAAGAAATTTATAAACTAAATTTCTTATTTCTCATTTCTTATTTTCTCATGATTTCAACCATATGAAATCATTACTAACATCTTTTACTCCTTATTCTCATTAAGTTATGTTTTAAACATATTAAACTTAAAGAAAATAGTAGAAGAAACTAGGGTTCAGATTATCGTTCCTCTTTATATCCCTTCCGTTAGACAAAGCCGGCGATTTGCTAGCTTTTCTATTTCACGATCACTTTTGATCTGAGCGTTCATGATCATGCTCTTCCTCTCCTCTCCCAACCGAGCTCTCTCTCTCTCTCTCTCTCTCAAGTTGTAGGATTTTCAAAATCCTAAAAAATGAAAGTTAAGCTTTCTATTTATAGAAAACCAAAGCAAGGGCAAAATAGTCATTTCCCCCCTAACCTCCTTACTATTCCAAACTTTACAACCAAGTTTACTTGGCCACCACCCTTACTTGGTGGCCAAGTGGCCGGCCCACATGCCCATTGGTCACCCCATGGGTTGCCCCAATGGTTCTTACCCATCCGTTTACCCATCGGTTCGATCCGCGGTTTCTTTTCTTGGTTTGGGCCTTAACCCTAATTCTTATTGGGCCTAACTTGGACTTAACTTCACAAATCATTGGGCTTGACATAATCCAAGTCCAATTGGATTCTACAAAAGTCTATGAACACAAAGTCCATTAAGACTAATCGTATTCTACGCATTCCATTCTCGTATGCTCGTATTCTATTCGTATATTGTTCGTACGATATTCGTATTATACGTCGTACTAATCTTCGTAATATACTCGTATAATAACTCGTATCATACTCGTATTTCTCACGCATAATAACCCTAATTATTATACGCAATCATAACATTCTCGGAACTCACATTCCCTAACCCTTAGGTTTTGAGTCCGCAGGCGAAAACTTCGTTTTTGCCATAACTGAAATATTATTGAATATTCCATCACGTCTTAAGATTTCACGCAATCAAAAACTTCTCAGAAATTTCAAAATAAATCTCCGAGCAGAAACGGGTGAATAGTGCCTATTTCGTCTTTTTTCTCGAAAAATATTTTATTCCCGAAAAACTTTTATTTTCGTCTTGAAAATTCTTACTCGTTCAGTCTAGCTCGTAGCCAGAATCCTCCTGATTAATAATCATTCTAGGTTATAGAACGATTAATGAACACATAGCACAGAATAGTATTAATAAAAATTTATTTTATTAATAACTAATTCTTTAACTTAAATTCTTGACAATCCGATTTTTCGGGTTGTCACAGAGTCCAGGCTCAATCGAGGCATAACTCGATAATGTTAGTCTATATATATATAATATATATATACAAAAAGAAATAAAAGCCACGGACTAAAGTCCGGGTATACATACGCTACACGACTCTCAACGTGAAGAACTGTGTGTGCATAATAGTGGAGAAAGGCTTTAAAATGTGTAAGATGGCTTACAGTGGACTGCCAAAGAAGACGTCAATAGCTTTAAATGGATGAGCACTCGACTCCCGCCGGTAAAAATATAGCCAAACATAAGCTCACAAGTGTTTGAAATGAGAAAGCACTCAATTTAGGGTGTGTACAGAGCAAATTAAACAGGGCTTCCTCGCCTTTTCTCTATGCAAAATGGCTGCCCCAAGCCCTCTATTTATAGAGGGGGAGCCGCAGGTGTACCTGCGGCTGTCCGGGGTGCCCCGGGTTCCGCGGGTCCTGCCATCTCAAAGTACGTGCACGCATGCAATGTGATGTCCACTCGAACTTTTATAACTTCAATCCGGGCATCCGATCGAGGTGTATAAGACCTTTTTTGGCATGCTATTGTCGAGAGCTACACAATGACATGGGATTAGAGGTTGTAGGAAGTCAGTATGATGGGACCATGCCCTTGGTCTTCAAGCTTCAAATTCTATCCAGTGTGCTGTCTTGTGCAGTAGTCACTCGGGATTGGAGTTCTTTGGTTCTTGTAGAACATTTCTGTGTAGAATGTATGTTTAAATGTTGTTGAGACGATACAATGTGGGATTAAGATGGCATATGACTATTTTATCCCTCTCTAGGGTTATCTCCGGTTTGAGCTGTTTTAGCGATCGTTGCTCAGGGTTATCTATGAGATTGGACTACTGCAAGTGTCGACCGTCCTCATGGTTGTCTCTGAGGTGTGCCTGACCTCTTGGGGTTATCTCCGGGCTTTGGGAATGAGTGCCTTGGGGCTATCACCGAGTGTTGAAGCTGACAACTGGGAATTGAAAAGAGCATTTCTAGGGTCATCTATAAAACTGCAACTGCATCCCTCAGGGTTGTCTCTGAGGTTGGATTGAAGATCTCGGGGTTGTCTCCAGGATTGGGACTGAACATCTCGGGGTTGTCTCTGAGATGGCAAATTTCTAAGTGTTGTTTCCGGAACTGTAATAGCATTCCTCGGGGTCATCTCCGAGGTTGAAACTGAGTATCCCGGGGTCATCTCCGGGATTGCAACTGTATATCTCGGGGTCATCTCCGAGATGGCCAACTAAGCATCCCAAGGTTATCTTCGGGACTATGCTGATTTGACTTCCAGGGTTATCTCTGGAAGACGATCCATATTGATTTACTATTATAACTTCCCACCAGCGGTCTATATTAATTTACTATTATATCTTCAACTAACGATCCATATTGATTTACTAATATAACTTCAACCAACGGTCTGAAAAATTAGCACATCCCCTCGTGGAATAATAAGCCAAACTTATAACAAATACCTCATAACAAACCCCTATATTTATATCAAAAACTGAATAAATATTTATCACAAATCACTTATCTTTAATCAACACATTTTTAATCTATTAACAATTATTCATCATTAATATTATAATTCACAATATTTAACAACTAGATCATTCCCAGGAAAAAGGAGGCTTTCCGATAAGGATTTCTCCCTATTGGCGCGCAATTAGGTGACCAAACCTCTTCTCGACAGAACTTTCTAGGCATCGTCAATATTTTAAACAATAATATGAATAACTTTGTCGTCTCAATTATTGATTAAATAATATAAAATATTATGCAGATGATACTGTGACAATAATTGAATCAAATAACGTGAGATACTATACAGCAATTATTGTAGCAATAATTGAGTATAACTGAGTGACTTCTCACGTAAGCATCAATAATCAATACCGTGTGTTACTATGCAACCACACGTATTACTGTACTTTTATCTCCGGGTATTTGAACAGTTTAACGATATAATTTGGTCAGAAAAAGAAATTAATTTTATCGTGAATAGTATCCCGTGAATAGTAACTCATAAATTGTATCTCGTGAATAGTAACTCAAAAATAGTAACTCGTGAATAGTAATCCCAACATTAAAATGTAAAAATTTCATAAGAAAGTTTAGACCAATAATATTTCTGTCATTTTCTAACTACGATAATACTTTCGTTGTGGAGTCCACCAATGATTGTGTCGTCGTACGAATATTCCCCAACAACAAGAATATTCTCCGACCAAACGACTATTCCCCGACAAAAATGAATATTTTATAACCATTTGCTAATTTTATAAAATTTGAAAATATTACCCACACCTATAACATTATATCAAATCCACACTATAATATTCCAAAATAATAATTAGAGGAAATCCCAATTTTTTTAAAAAAATTTGGGGTCTTACAACCTCCTCTCCTTATGAAATTTCGTCTTCGAAATTGACGTGCGCAGCTGGTGTTTCGAAAAGGTGAAGGTACCTCGCTTTCATTTCTGATTCTAACTCCCAGGTCATTTTCTTAATAGTATAGTTCCTCCACAAAACTTTGACTTGTGGTATAACCTTTGTGCGTAGGACATGCTCCTTCCTATCCATAATCTTGACTGGTACCTCCTCGTACGTTAAATCTTCTGTTATCTCGTCCGGTTCTATTTAAATAATGTGGTTCGAGTCTTTACGTAACATCAATACGTGAAAAATGTAACGAACACGCGAGATACTTAGCGATAAAGCGAGTCTATAGGCTACAGTTTCTACTCGATCGAGGATTTTAAATAAACTAATAAATCAAAGGTTTGAGCTTTCCTCACATCGTCGATTCTCGATTTTGGAATAATGACTTCTTGCACCTTCTTCTTCATGTTCATCAGCTCCAGATCTGTAGCTTGAACAGCTTTAAATATTTCGGTTAAAGTCAGTTTTACTCGTATATTTGATATCATCACATGGGTCACTAGAGTCTTTAACTCTATCTCCATCATTTGTAAGTTATACGAAATGAGTCTTTATGTTAACGACGTCGCACTCGTAATCGTATACGATCTTCTACTCAACACGTCCGCTACCACGTCCGCTTTTCCAGGATGGTATGATCAGAACAGGTGCTGAAATGAGTCGCCTCTTGAGTTCTTGGAAACTTTTCTCACATTCCTCGCTCCATAAGAATTTTGTATCTTTTCGATTTAGCTGAGTTAATGGAGTAGTGATTCGAGAAAATTCTTCCACGAATCTCCGATAGTAACCAGCTAAGCCTAGAAAGTTTCGTGTTTCGATTACTGGCTTAGGTTGCTCTCAACTGTGACTCATATACCAATCTTGGATAACACGTCCCAATGACACCTATCAGTTTACCATCGTAAGAATATGGCATCCCCTACGGAGAGTCTGCCTTTAGTGCATTCCACAAAGGAAGTCACCAGATAGAGGCTCGGGTACCAACTCCTGTAGTTGGGTTTTTAACTCCTGAAGTTCAATAAGAGCCATTAGATATGGGATTTTAGAAATGAGTTTTGTACCGGGTTTAAAGTCGATACAAAATTTAATATCACGCTCTGGGGTAGGCCAGGAAGTTCTTTCGAAAATACTACAGGAAATTCATTAACAACAGAAATATTATTCAAATCTGACGTATTTTTATTCAAGTCCATGACATGGCTAAGAAAGTTGGACATCCGTTTTTCAGTAAACGAATGACTTTATGGTTTGATATGAAAGTGTTTGACTTTAGTAGTTTGGTTGTTTGAATTCGCATAATAGGTTGGTTAGGAATATGAAAATTAACAACCTTACGAAAATAATCAATTTTGGCATGATGAGTAGTTAGCCAATCAATCCCTAAAATCACATCAAATGCAAGTATCTTTAAAGAGATAAGATCAACAGGTAATGTGATGGTCCCAACTTGAATCAAGCAAGATTTATATACAGTGGATGTAATAAAAGTTTCTCCTAACGGAGTCTCAACAGATACGTCAAAGTCTAATTTCTCAGGGGTCAAGTTCAAACGTTGAGCACAAGCAGGAGAGATAAAAGAATAGGTAGAATTGGTATCTAGTAAGGTATAAACTTTGCAAGAATTTATAATTAACTAACCCGTGCTAACTCCGTTTGGGTTCCTCATATTTTGGGCAGTCACGATAAATGCAATTCTAGGAACCGCTGACTTTGACTTGTCCGGGATAGCCTTTGGAGTCACCATCTCTGTTGGACTCGGTTTCACTACCGGACAAAATTGGGCTATATTACCGTCTTTTCCACAACTGAAACACACCTTGGAAGGCTATGAACAGTTTGGACTTATATGTCCCTCTTTCCTACATTTATAACATACGACCGGTGGTCGTTCTCCTCCCTTAGAAATAGTTGATGCTGGTGCTAATGTCTTCACGTTGTCATTGTTGTACCTTCTCTTTTTGAAATCTCCCCCCGACTCGCTTCTCTTACTATCATGGCCACGATTACCACCAGAGTGGTTACCGCTTTAGTTTGTATTCTTTCCTCCCCTCTAGTTATCATTTCTCCGATGGCTGCTGCCACCGGTATGACCCTGGTTGTGGTCCCTCGGTTGAACATACTCATTATCTTGCTCTAATAATTTAGCCATGTTGACAACATCTGAATATAGAGAAAATTTGTGAGAAATAAGATATTCTCGAATCTCAGGTTTCAGACCTCTCAAAAACATCCGCGTCATACGTTCCTCATTCTCTACTAAGATGCAAACCTGGATAACTCCGCAAACTTCGCCTCGTACTTGGACACCGTCATGTTATTTTGTTCCAGTCTAATAAACTCTACCTCCTTTATATAACGAATACTTTTAGGAAACTACTTGTTATTGAACAGTTTTTGAAACGTTTCCCAAGACATACTGAGTGCGGTTGGCTGGGTACGCTTCACAGATTCCCACCAGTAATCTGCCTCACCACGGAACATAAAGGTGGTGAATGGAACCTTCTGTTCCTCCGTGCATCCCAAGACATCAAATATCTTGGTAATTTGCTTAACCCACATTTTCGCCTTAATCGGATCCGGCTTTCCCATAGACTCCGATGGTCCCAACTCTTTAAACTGCTTGGCTGTGACAAACCGCGCGTTGCTATCATTTCCACCTATATTTTGTACACAAGTCTCCATCGTCTGATTTTACATGAACTGAAAAGAACTTCTAAACATTCCATCATTCATCATTTGATCGGTGATGTTGTTTACAGGAGGAATATTGTCGTCCTATTGTACGTTCTCCTAGATGGTGATTAAAGGTGTCTCCACGGTCTCATACACTCTATTGTTAACATTTTTAGCTGTCATTCTCAAATACTGCCACAAAACAATGGTTAATTAAAGAAATTGACATGCCACAGAATACCCCTATATTCTGACCGACCAAATAAACACAAATAAGCTTAGGTAGGACATACTAGCGAAGGATTTACTCGTCACTCCCTTCCTAGTTCTAACCCAGATCTCCATCAGAGATCATATCCCTAAGCTCTGATACCAACTGTGATGCCCCCGAAATAGGTCCATACAACCCATTTTGAGTCGCCAAATATACGGTACAGAAAACAACTACAACTTCATTATTACAATTGTCATGTAAAATACGACAATACATATGCTGTGAGTTTAAATACAAATATTGTCTTCTAGATAATATCCTCACTCAAATAAGTCCTCATTATAATTATTGATACACTATTTTATAAAATAGTGAAGACTACTAAAATAACTGTCTTGAAACATCACTCCACACCCCGACTAGTTCCCGCTATAGTCTCGCCTCTTGAGAAGAAAAATGGAACAAAAAGGAAAAAAATGAGCTCAACTAGCCCAGCAAAAAATATTATGACTAAGATAGTGTAGAACATATTATCCTTAGTCCTCAACAGGAAAAAAATCTGATAGAATATAATAGACAACAAGTTTTAGATCAACAACTGCAGCAGAAACAACGATTCATTAGAAAAGTTAAGTAGAGAATGAAGTTTACTATCTTCTATGATTTAAAAGTTCATCATCAATATTTTATCCATGTAACATCAATCAATATACATTTTTAATCAAATATTCATCTTTGCACTACGGGCCAAAGATATTCATTTGTATCACCAGTTAGTCATGTTCATCTCAACACCTGTCCATCTTTGCACTACGGGCCAAAGATATTCATCAAGTATCACCATTTAAGACTGAGGATGATGAAAAATATTTTTAAAGAATGAATCTGGTGATATAAAGGACACGATTTGGGATTCATAATTTAGTTTATCCAAGTTCAAGAATACTCCATAATAACCAATTATGGAACAAAGTTTAATTATAAAGTTCAAAACATAGATCCAATCCAAGATAGGAACCATAACAGACAACTTGGATACAGAAAAGAAAACTCAAGGAATTTCTGATCATTTCAGAAATTATAGAAGCAATACTTACCGTAGTAAGTTTAGAGTTAGGAATCTGAAATGAACAATATATGAAACTGCAAATAGATTTTCAACTGTCATGCGGTAGTCCGCGTAGACAGATCATTTCCACAATTTAATAACAATTAAATATGAAGGGTTATTCACCAAGCATGTGGTAGCTACGTTGACAGGTTATTCCAATAGAATAATAAAGATTTGAATAATAGAAGAATTTTACCATGCATGCGGTAGTCTGCATAGACAGGTTATTCTAACAGAATAATAAATAATGGAATAACAAAAGGGTTTCACCATGCATGCGGTAGTCCGCGTAGACAGTTTATTCTAATAGAATAATAAAGAATGGAATAACAACCCTTACGAGTATTGAAAGAAAATAACTTTCTTCATGGATACGAAAGAAATAATACCCCTTACGAGTATTGAAAAAAATAACTCTCTTCATGAATACAATAATTAATATCTCTTAAGAATATTGAACGAATATAATAATCCTTACGAATACGAAAAATAATATCGTAAGCGAATATGAAATAAATAACACCCGTTACGAATACAACAAATAATATCTCTTATGAATATTGAACGAAGATAATATTCCTTACGAATACGAAAAATAATATCGTAAGCGAATATGAAATAAATAATACCCCTTTACCTTAATAGAAGATTGAATACTGAAGTAAGGTAGTAGCAGAATACTCTTCTTCTTGCTCTATATAGTTTCTCTCTCTAGAGTTTCAGTGAATTCGAAAGAAATAATGAAGGAATGAGCTTCTATTTATAGGAAAAAGGACTGAATAGTAACTAATTCATGAACGACCCATATTAATTTACTTTTAAACGGACGGTCCATATTGATTTACTATTAAAACTTAAAGCAACGGTCCATACTGATTTACTTTTAAAATTTTAAACCACCGATCCATATTGATTTACTATTATAACTTTCCACCAGCGGTCCATATTGATTTACTATTATATCTTCAACCAACGATCCATATTGATTTATTAATATAACTTCAACTAACGGTCTGAAAAATTAGCACATTCCCTCATGGAATAATAAGCCAAACTTATAACAATTACCTCATAACAAACCCCTATATTTATATCAAAAATTGAATAAATATTTACCACAAATTACTTATCTTTAATCAGCACATTTTTAATCTATTAACAATTATTCATCATTAATATTATAACTCACAATATTTAACAATAAGATCATTCTCAGGAAAGAGGGGGCTTTCCGATAAGGATTTTCCTTATTGGCGCACAATTAGGTGACCAAACCTCTCCTTGACAGAACTTTCTAGACATCGTCAATATTGCAAATAATAATATGAATAACTTTGTCGCCTCAATTATTGAATTAATTAATATAAAATATTATGCAGATGATACTGTTACAATAATTGAATCAAATAACGTGAGATGCTATGCAACAATTAACGTAGTAATAATTGAGTATAACTGAGAGACTTCTCACGTAAGCATCAATAATCAATACTGTGTGCTATTTTGAAACCACGCATATTATTGTACTTTTATCACCGGGTATTTCAACAGTTTAACGGTATAATTTGGTCAGAAAAAGAAACCAATTTTATCGTGAATAGTATCCCATAAATAGTAACTCATGAATAGTAACTCATGAACTATAACTCATAAATAGTAACTCATAAATAGTAACTTGTGAATAGTAACTGTGAATAGTCACCCTGACATGAAAAGGTAAAAATTTCATAAGAAAGTTTAGACCAATATTATTTCTGTCGTTTTCTATCTACGATAATACTTCCATTGTGGGGTCAACCGATGATTGTGTCATCGTACGAATATTCCCCGATAACAAGAATATTCTATGATCAAATAAATATTCCACGACAAAAATGAATATTTTATAACCAGTTGCTTATTTTGTAAAATTTGCAAACATTACCCACAACTATAACATTATATCAAATTCACACCATAATAGTCCAAAATAATAATTAGAGGAAATTCTATTTTTTTTAAAAATTCAGGGTCTTACACATTCCCTCCTGACTTAGGCACGGGGACTATGTTTGATAGTCATTCAGGGTATGTAGACACAATGATGATGCCTGCTTGAAATTGTTTCACAATTTCTTCTTTAATTTTTAAACTCCACCAAGGTTTCAATCGCCTGATGTTGATTGATTTCGCAATCCATGAATACGTGCAAGTATACACGGTCAACAAGTAATACAGTGAAAGTAGAGTATCGTTCTCACGAGGAATTATCTAATAAAAATCACCAAGTACTAATTCTTAACCAAATCAATTTTATTTAAACAACCAATAATTGTGATTTCTAGATTTAAGAAAACTAAATTAAACAAAACAAAAAGATTATTCTAAAAGAAAGCAAATAAACAACTAAGAATTGATGGAATTCAGATAAATAAGAATTAAGACTCCAATATCCCCAATTATGAATTATAAATCAATTATTCAACTATCCCAATTATTATATCGACTGAATTGTTAACAGGAATTCTCAAATGCCAAAAGCTCTCTCTCGAGTGATTAATTGCCTTCTATTTAACCCAGATTAATTTTTCTATATCTCTATGCAAAACAATTGAATTAAACTCGCTACAATCCCAATTCCTTATGTGTTACATGCGACAAATAGATATTCTCATTCTATTCCCAAACCTAATTATTCACTGTGCAAATAACTAAGTCACATGTCACCAAGCCCAGTTCTAACCCTAGAATTTCTTTCCCAATTCCTTCTAGAGTAACAAGGTAATTACTGATCAGATAATTAATGAATAAGCTCAAAGCAAGATGAACAATTCACTTCAACACAAATAATTAGAATAAATCAAATAACTAATTTATAGTCATAAAAAGTTCAATTGAAATCTTAATAAAAGAGTTAGTTCATAATTAATGAATTAAAACCAAGAATCCACAATTGAATAGATATTAAAAGATAAAAGTATGATAAGAGAAGATAATAGAATCTGTTGTCAGCAAATCTGATGCTCCCCTCTTGCTCCTGCTTTTGATCTTCAATGATCTCCAAGTTGCTTCAATCTCCAAAACTAATAAGAACTAGGGTTAATGTCTAATCTAATGGAGTATTTAATCTAGTCTAATCTATGTAAATCCCCCTTTATTTTATGCCTTACATCGTGTATTTATAGGTTATAAGTCAAATTTTTAGGTTAGGAACAAACCCAATCCAATTTAGAGTCAAAAAGATGTCAAAATTCGCCCAAAACGCGTTTAGGCCGCACCCAGCCCTTCTCCCAGCGCCCCAGTACTGGGCTCGACACTTAAAGTCTGCCTTATAGTGCCCCGGCGCTGGAAAATGAACTAAGAATAGCGCCCCGGCGCTGTTACAAGTTCTGACATTTTCTGCTCCGACGTCCTTTGGGAAAATGGCTATAACTTCTTCGTCCGAACTCCGATTTCACTGATTAAAGATGTTTCGAAAAGAGGAGAAGTAGATCTACAACTTTCATTCTTTAAGTTTTTCGAAATAAGGTCAGTAGCTATACTCAAATTGGCTCTGAAGTGACTGCTGTGTAAATGGTAAGCCGAAAATGCGAATCTAGCCACCCCGAACGTCGATCCAAGTAACTTTTATCCCAATTCCTACAAAACAATATAAAACATGCATGAATGGACACAAACACTTAAAAACTATTCTAAAAGACTTGAGAACAATAATAAATTAAGCCCGAATGTATCCAATTCATGTGTATAAAACTCACTCATCACCTGAGCTTCTGCCTGACTGGCATAAGTCCCTCTTTGATGGGGAGGCAATGGATGACAATGTTAGTGGATAAACCCATCATGTCTTCATGAGACCATGCAAACACATCCTGGAATTGGGTTAATAGCATTACCATGTCATTCCTTTGATTTGGAGTGAGGTCTGTACCAATCTGGATTAGTTTAGGGCTTTCTAAGGTTCCAAGATTAAACAAAGTGGTTTGATTAAGGTTTGGTTTGTGTTTGTCTTCGACCCATTCTTTGATCTACTGAGTTATCTCAATGTCCTCTTGTATTATTATCAAGTCTGAGTCCAACTTTCCATCAAAGTTACAATCCTTGTGGAGAAAATGTACCTTATCAGCAAGTATAGGCACATCAAACTTTAGAGTCCTGAAAAAAAATGCTTTCACTTTTTATATATGAAATTGTTCAATTATACAAGGTGTTAACATATACTGACAAAATAACTGCTAATACTGTATAAAAAAGTAAGCAGTTATTATTGACAAGGCAGAGGGAGTTTCTGCCTGTTTTATCCTTGTCGACCAATAAAAGGAGTGCTACTCCAATTGTCACGGGTGAAGTTCTGATGTACTGCAATGATGGAGGGGCTGTCATCATCCTCCTTCTCCCGAAGGATGACCATTACGTCTGGACAATCATCGTCTAGGGTGTATCTATTTGTGTGATCGTCATGGACAATGATGCGTATGTTTAACATCATCCTGACGATGTCTTATTTACGTCTCTGTTCCTCTTCTTCCACTTTGGGATCTGGAACCAGGACTTCTTTCCCCTTTATCAGTATCGGTTTAGAAAATAACATAGCCATTACATGGGTAGGCACCTTTATCAGAGATTGTACAGGCTCAGGAACTGTAGGTGGAGATAATCGCCGTGTGGCTGAAGCTGAAGGAATCTGTTTATGTTTGTGAGGATTCCTACGACTGGAACTAGCAGTATAGCCTAGTTCGATTGTCCTTGTTTGATTGGGAACTTGAATTGGACACTTGATGCCCTGATGATCTTTGCCCAACCCTTGTCTAGGTTGATAACCCAATGAAATCATTTATTGAGTAGGCGACATTACTTCGGCAGAAATCTAGGGTATGAAAGGTGGCGCCCCAACAGCATGGTAGTGAGTGTTGCTCACCTCCAGGGCATAAAAACTGACCAGTTCAACTTCTGAATTGAAGCTGATGAGTGGTATGTCACCTTGTTCAGGACATTCCAGCTCAGCATCGACGACAGTGACTAGGCTATTATTGATAATGTATTTAAGTTGCTGATGAAGGGTGGACGAGATAGCTCATGTATCTATTTTGAGCACGTGAAAAGATATGTAGAATGTATGTGGACCAATCTCCACTAGCAGTTCAATCTCTCCTATAGCGTTTCGTTGGGATCTGTCGAAAGCTTTAATGATTGTGTGGCTTCTACGAATTCTGTTGAGATTGATATTTATCTTCACCAAAGTGGCATAAGGATAGATATTCAAAGATGACCATCCGTCTATCAAAACTCCTCCCACCATATATTCAAAAGATAAAACCGCTATGTGTAACGGCTTGCAATGACCAGTCCCTTTGGGAGGTATATCATCGTCAGTGAAAGAGATCACATTATTGTTAAAAATATGATCCACCAAATGCTATAATTTCTCAACATCTATTGACTTAGGTAGTTGGGCTTCTTTCAAAACCCTGAGCAATACCTTCCTATGATCTTCAGAAGAGAAAACCAAGTCTAGTATGGAAATTTGATGTGGAGCTTCTCTTAAGCTTAAAACTATCTTGGCTTCATTATGGCCCATAGTACGGAGAAATTCTTCCACTTTTTCCATGGGAATCTTCCTATTTGACTTGATGGTAGGCTTCATCACTCGTTGGGGAAGATATAGTGGATTATCCTTCAACAATGCATCAATTATATGGGACGTGGATCCTTCAATCTCTCCATAATTCCATGGAACTTTCTGTAGGCTGATAATAGGATATTGTGGTCTGCATGGAAAGATAATTGGCTTTGGTGGAGCCACTTGTAAAGGATTATCAACACCCTTGAGTTGAATTGGTTGGATTACATGTGAGGGGGTAGCTGAGTCTATCTTAGAAGATATGACTGCTACGACCTACTTCCACTTTGTAGGAAATGCGTCCCCACCCTATAGTACTACAGCATCATCGTCTGCCATCTGCAGGATACCGCTGTCAATTAAATTCTGAATAAGGTGGTGGAGTGCCCAACATTCTTCTGTGCTATGACCGCGAGATTGGGAGTGATACTGGCACACTCCATTGAAATCAAATCGTCTTAACCGCGGGCTGATTGGAGGTAGCAGAGCTATGATTCTTCCTTCATTTATCAGCATTTGTAGTATTTCTTCCATCGGTTGGCCTAGGTATGTAAATTCCTTTTTGTTGGCAAAATCCCAACGGGCTTTGGCATTTGCTCTTTTCGCAATTTTATCCTCTAGTGTTTCATTTTTTGGAGTACGCGGTGGAGTGTTTGTAACAAGAGGAATGAGACTGGCATTGTGACACCCCCCCCCAAATCCGGGTACTTCGATTCCACGGGATTTGGTGTTCACTGCACAAATATCATCTATCTATCTACCCATAAAAATGCAAACCATATAATAGATAGAATTAAAATCTTCTCCTTAAAAGGATTACATCATCCGAATAATAAATACAATCCCAAGTTAAACTAACCTTAAAACATCTATGCGGAATTCTAACAATAAGTCTTAAACAACATCTTTAACTTAAGTCTTAAACAAATACATCATATAAAATAACAAGTCATATCAAATAACAAGTCTCCATCATTTGCTAACTTTGCCCTTGCCCTTACTAGTGGAAGGTTCGTCAGCTCTTTCGTTCTTAACTGCAATGTTATTATCAAACAAGAGTGAGCAAAAATGCCCACAAGTATAAAAATGAAATAACAGTATAATAACATGCGAATACATCAAAGACATCAGAATAAAAGCTCAACTTTTGAATCAAGAGTGAATAACAAGAATAAAAAAATTCTGAGGGTCATAAGACCTTGAACTATGTCCTAGGTTAACAAGGGTTATACTTGAAACCTTTAACAGTCATAAGACTATGGACCTTCTTCTCGTACTTAGGGGGATCAGCCCTTAGTACCATACTGCGCACAATATCTTAACGCTAAAGCGTAAATAATCCCCTATACAGGGTTGTTCATCTCAGTTTGACATTTGAGTCCGCACCAAAGGAAGTTTGGTTTGGATAATTTAACAAGGGTTCTGAATTTTAGAACGCTCATCAACTATGGACTAGTTGAATCATTAAGGTTTCACTAGTCTAATAAGGTTCAACAATAATGATATTCAATTTGAATAATAATCTCAAGAAGTATACAATAGAACAATTATTGTATAACTAAATCATACTTTGAAAAGATAATCAATCTTTAATAAATCATTTGAACTTGAATAATAGTAACGATAGCTTATTCAAGGTAAATAATAAACTTGAACAATAATGACAAATAGGGTTAGGGAACTTGCTCAAATTTAAGAGTTTAAGTTTAAAAAACTTGCCTCGCGCGTAGATTATACTTTAACTAAGCATGTTCTTTGAATTAAATCCTACATACCATACATATACACAATACCAGTTAATTATAAATTAATTAATCAACGTAAACTCATTCTCGTTGTCTACTTTAATTATCGACTATACTTAGTCAATTTATCTCATTATCACATAATTTGTACTTCACGAATAATAATCTAGTTAGGAATTCAATAATTTAAATCACATGTAATTATGTTATTTACATGTTTAAACAACTATTTTTATCATCACATTATTCTTCTATCATATTTGCATGGTCATTACGTCAATTCACTAACACTTGTTAGACTTTAATATTTTAAAAATCTCATTTCTGAATTTAATGGAGAGTGGCGCTGCGGCGCCACTGATACACGTGATCGTCGCGCTGCGGCGCGGTGGCGCTGCAGCCGAACACTTGACGCTGTGGCGCTGTGGCGCCGTGGTTCGAGTCTTGGCGCTGCGGTGCGGTGGCGCTGCGGCGCGGGATCTCAGTTCTAGAGTTGGCGCCGCGGCGCGAGACTCCAGATTCTGTTTCCCAGTTCGCGAAGAACACAGAGTTCGACGAATTACACATTTCATGGTCATTAAACTCACTAATTTAACATACCCACATGTTAATATTCACATATAATCATTACCCAACCTCTATAGAGTGATTTTAACCCATCTAAACACCCATTAACAGAATTAAATCATATAAAATTGGACTGTTCTTGATGTTCTTGAAGTTAATGAACAAAATCATAAATTTAACACTATGAATTCATTATAACACCGAATCCGTTCGTTTAAGGCTTGGTCTCTTCGTATCAACATGCATAATAATGTAGAAGTGTAAAATTTAGGGATAATATATGATCACTACATAAAATTTCACGTATAAGGCCATAAGGCCAAAATCCAAACTCTGTAATTTTGCAGCAATCATATACGACGTAAAATTATGAATTGATGATAAGGAATTATATACAATATATATTAAAACACCTTAAAATGACATCTTAACACATATATGCACATAACTCTCACAATTTCAATTGCATAGACATAACAGAGGTTTTGAAAGCCATTTTCTAGAAAACTTAAATACGTGAAATAGAAATTGGTTTGGAGAAAATTCCCCAGAGTATAGATTAGGAGATGATCAATGAAAATCTTTTCACAAGTACCTGTTGATTATACACTTACAATTTCTCTCAAAACTTCTAACTTTTCTCTTTGAACTCTCTCTGATATGCTATTCTAGACTTAGGCAATAATGAAAAAGAAAAGGGAAGGAGAGTACGTATAAAGGAAAAAAAAACTAACGCGCATCATGGTCAGTTGCCCATCATGGGTTAACTGGCCATAACTCCTTCTAAGGCCACGTTTGGCTAGTTTAATATATTACAAAACCCATTAATTTAATAAAACTTTATCATATGGTTTAATTAATGTCACACCCAATTCAAATATCTTATTTAATTTAATATAAAATAAATATAATAATCTATCATAAATTCACATAATCATATAATTAATTTTCTCATTAATAAATAATGTCAATTTATTAAATCTCTAATTAATAATTAAATTAATTAAATAACATCATGCTTAATTAAATATTTCATTTAATTCAATAAGCTCACATAATCACATACTTGAATAATAAAAATTCTCTACATTAATTTAATAATTGCAACACATATAATTAAATTAATCTACTACAACTGCATCAATTAATTATTAAATCTAATAATTAAATCATCAAAAATATTTATTTAATTCAATAAATATTAAAATTAAATTACAAAGATTCTCGTTCGTCACAGGCATGCTCCTGACTAAATAATTGGCGTGTGACTTGGTGCTGATGGACCACCAGTTCTGCCAATTGGTTAACTTGCTTACAAAGAGTCTTCATTTTTCATTCCATCGTATACTGGAACTGAGCAAAATCCCATTTGTCAGCACCATCCTTGCTGGTCTGGGATGATCCACCACAATGATTATTGGAACTCTGTCCACTACTCCAATTAATCATATTAACCTCTTCTTCTTTGTGTTGAGGAAGAGGGTTGTCTTGCACATGGGGTTGGTCGGGTTTAGCTACCACGATCACACCATTATCAATCAAATCCTGGATCTTGTGTTTCAAGGCCTAGCAATCTTGAGTATCTTGACCTGGAGCACATTGAAACCCTTCCCAATTGGGATTACTGGTGGAAGAAGATGAGTAATTTTCTTCTGATTGGTCAGAAGATTGAGAATGTTCTCGAGTGAGTCCTCTAGGGATATGAACACTCGAGTGCGTCTGACTTCTCCACCCTTTGGCAGCGAATGGTTCGAAGTCTGTGCTTGGAAGGGGGAATAATTTCTCCTTTAGATAGGCATATTCTGACTACCTTTCTGACCTTTTAGTATCAAGGAAACATCATCCTCTTTCTTTTTATGGACCCTCCGGGGGTTGTTTCCATAATTTTCGGACTGGATGTGCTTAGCAACAGCTTTGAGGGCAGCTAAGTCTTGAATCTTTCCTGACTTCAATCCCATCTCAGCCATCTCCCCATATTTAATCATTTTAGAGAATGGTTTGCCAATACCAACTAAAACCCTCTCATAAAAAGGAGCTTCTTGTATGTCTATGAAGGTTATAACCATTTCTGACTCATTCATAAAGGGAAAAACTTGAGCAGCAAGGTGCCTCCACCTTTGAGCATACTCTCTGAAAAATTCATTGGTTTGTTTCCTAACTTTAGTAATTTGGTACCGGTTAGGGGTCATTTGAGACTAGAAGCTGTATTGAGTGAGGAAGGCATGAGCTAGCTCCTTCTACCTATAGATCTTGGAGTTATCTAATCTGGTATAACACGATCGGGCTTCTCCAGTTAGACTTTTCTAGAACAGCTGCATCCTGAGCTTCTCATCCTCAACATAAGATCCGAGTTCTCCAATGAATACCTTCAAATGTGTGTAAGGATCTCCTAGCCTGTCATATTTTTCAAAGTCAGGAATCTTAAACTTCTCTGGATAATGCACACCAAGGAATATACGAAGGTCAGCATATGAAACACTCCCATATGCTCCAATTCCTTTGATAGCACGAATGGTCTCTTCCATTTGAAGGACTTTCTTTCTGATATCATCGATGTCTAGATCTTCTTTGAGATGGGTGGTATCATGAATTTTGTTGGTTGTATCCAACTGAAGATCAGGTACTGGAATGGCTTTATTCGAACCTTGGGTTACTCCTTGTGCAGAGAATTCTGTATGTATGGGTATCCTTGGACCCTGAGTAGATTGGTGTAGTTCTTTAAGCAAATCTGTGATTTGTTTACTTAATCCATCAAATTCTTCACAAGAGATAGGATTAGGATTTGTCTGGTTAGATGAAGACATAATTGGCTGTAGGCTCGTGGCCTTTTTGGACTTTAATCGGTTAATGGGTCCGATTGTTTCCCTATAAAAAAAACTGACGTAGTTTAGTTTTAGGGAATGTATAAATGTTGACATGCTATATATGATGTATTTGTTTTAGGAGTATTATCCTGCAAAACGGATGTTAGTAGTTTGTAATATAGGATAGCATGTTAATATTTATAAATATACGTGTACACATATTTCTCAATACATGGAGATCAATATGGAATGAAATTACAAGTAATAGAAATTATGAGTAACTTAAAATGGAAAAGTATGAAGAGACTTTCCTCCACGTTTGGTCTATCAGAGGTTGACCTATCTTAGGCTACTCTCGCGGCTTTTTGGTATGAAGGTTCCCAAATCATCGCAATTTACTCGACGGGAAGTTAATCCGGTCTTTTAACTAGAGCAAATTTGGGTGGTGCCTTTCCTGAGCCTCATTGGAATTAGTCTCCCTACGAGTCCAGTAATCAAACACCGACAGGATAGCCTCCTGATGGAGGAACCACACAACATATATTCATATACAACATGTCTCACTGTTTATGAAAATGATGACATGTGCGAAGCACTAATATCACAAGCAGATATAGTGTAAAGCATTAAGTACAATAAGTAAATGCATTCGTACACATCCATCAAATGTAAATGCAACATCCACACATAAGCATATAACAGTTTTAAAAAGGTTGTAATAGCGGCTGAAGTCCTCTTACTAGAAGTCCCCAGCAGAGTCGCCACCTGTCAACATCGGGATTTTTATTTTGTCCCTTTTCTGTTCTTATCTTTTGGTGTTCTCATGTTAGGTGAGATTTGTTTAAAAAAACAAGTTGTGAAAAGGTCCGACATGTATATGTCGACGATTGGACTATAAGAGTCGCCAATTAGTTTTTTAAATGGTTGTATCAACACAACCGAGAAAAGGTTTGCACATTAACCCTATGATGTGACACTGCTTAATGGGTATGTGAAACCGAGATTCATTAGGGTCCGGGGATTTGGTTATGTGGATGGAAGGTGTTAGGAACCCCCCGGCATTCGTGTTGCCACGGTGACCGCCACTTTTTAATTAAACTGTATATGAATGTATGTGTGTGTGTGTGTGTGAATCAATGTGCAATTATTTGGAAGTAGTGCTATGCCTCGTTCGCACCTATATACAAAGGGTTTGAATTTTGTACAAAATTCAGTTTTAACAAGATATAGCAGTGATATTTTGTAAAAAGAGATTTTTCAAACCCTTGTGCTCAATAGTAATTGAGGCATTTGATACTTCCATTTTATTATGTGTTCGGCTTGATTGCTTTTATTTTCGAGATGCAAAGCATCTTCAAGAAAATAATATATATAGCAGTGCCGAACTCCTTGTGCGCATGAGAGCCATCTAAGGAAATTCAACACCATGAATAATTTACAAGCCGTGTACAGCTGAAAATGTCCATCACGGAAACCGAATCTAGATTCAGTAGATTGAATCTGTGATCACGTGATTCCTAGGTTCACATGATGTAGCAATTTGTATGAAAGCTCTAAACAGTTATATATATATAAAAGCAGTATATATATATATATATATATATATATATATATATATATATATATATATATATGTGTGTGTGTGTGTGTGTGTGTGTGTGTGTGTGTGTGTGTGTGTATTTGTGTGTGTGTGTGTGCAGACAATCAACCACTACGAAGCACCTCCATGGGGGATTGCAAATGTAAATAAAGAAATAAAAAATCAATCAACCACCACGAAGCACCTCCATGGGTGATTGGGAAAATATCAATAAAGCAATAAAGCAATCAACCGCTCAAAGTAAACTCCAGGTGGGACAAAATATAAATGAAGCCGTAAAAAGCCACGAAGTAAACTCTAGGCCTGACAGAAAATGTATATATATATATATATATATATATATATATATATATATATATAAACGGTAAACGCACCGGATGTGAAATCCAGGCTCAATCAAACAGAGTTTGATAGCAACAACATATATATAAGTATTTATTTTAATAAAAAAGCATTAAACGCTCCGGATGTAAATCCAGGCTCATCGAACAAAGTTCGACGACAGTTTTAATATATATATATATATATATATATATATATATATATATATATATATATATATATATATATATAGAAATAAAAGTCACAGACTAAAGTCCGGGTATACACATGCTACACGACTCTCAACGTGAAGAACTGTGTGTGCACAATAGTGGAGAAAGACTTTAAAATGTGTAAAAAGACTTACAGTGGACGGCCAAATAAGACTTTAATAACTTTAAATGGATGAACACTCAGCTCCCGCCGGTAAAAATATAGCCAAATATAAGCTCACAAGTGTTTGAAATTAGAAAGCACTCAGTTTAGGGTGTGTACAGAGAAAATTAGATAGGGCTTCCTCGCCTTTTCTCTATGCAAAATGGCTACCCCAAGCCCTCTAATTATAGAGGGGGGAGCCGCAGGTGTACCTGCGGCTGTCCGGGGTGCCCCGGGTTCAGCGGGTCTTGCCATCTCAAAGTACGTGCACGCATGCAATGTGATGTCCACTCGAACATTTAGAACTTCAATTCGGGCATCCGATAAAGGTGTATAAGACCTTTTTTGGCATGCTATTGTCGAGAGCTACACAATGACATGAGATTAGAGGTTGTAGGAAGTCAAGATGATGGGACCATGCCCTTGGTCTTCAAGCTTCAAATTCTATCCAGTGTGCTGTCTTGTGCAGTAGTCACTCGGGATTGGAGCTCTTTGGTTCTTGTAGAACATTTCTGTGTAGAATGTATGTTTAAATATTGTTGAGATGATACAATGTGGGATTGAGATGGCAAATGACGGTTTTACCCCTCTCCGGGGTTATCTCCTGTTTGAGCTATTTTAGCAGTTATTGCTCAGGGTTATCTATGAGATTGGACTGCTGCAAGTGTTGACAGTCCTCATGGTTGTCTCTGAGGTGTGCCTGACCTCTCGGGGTTATCTCTGGGCTTGAGGAATGAGTGCCTTGGGGCTATCACCAAGTGTTGAAACTGACAACTGGGAATGGAAAAGAGCATTTCCGGGGTCATCTCTGAAACTGCAATTGCATCCCTCAGGGTTGTCTCCGAGGTTGGATTGAAGATCCCGGGGTTGTCTCCGGGATTGGGACTGAACATCTTGGGGTTGTCTCCGAGATGGCAAATTTCTCCGGTGTTGTCTCCAGAACTATGACTGCATTCCTCGGGGTTATCTCCGAGGTTAAAACTGAGTATCCCGGGGTTATCTCCGGGATTGCAACTGTATATCTTGGGGTCATCTCCGAGATGGCCCACTGAGCATCCCAGGGTTATCTCCGAGACTGTGCTGATTTGACTTCCAAGGTTATCTCTGGAAGACGATCCATATTGATTTACTATTATAACTTCCCACCAGCGGTCTATAATGATTTACTATTATATCTTCAACCAACGATCCATATTAATTTACTAATATAACTTCAACCAACGGTCTAAAAAATTAGCACATCCCCTCGTGGAATAATAAGCCAAACTTATAACAAATACCTCATAACAAACCCCTATATTTATATCAAAAAAGCTGAATAAATGTTTACCACAAATCACTTATCATTAATCAACACATTTTTAATCTATTAACAATTATTCATCATTAATATTATAATTCACAATATTTAACAACTAGATCATTCCCAAGAAAGAGGGGCTTTCCGATAAGGTTTTTTCCCTATTGGCGCGCAATTATGTGACCAAACCTCTCCTCGATAGAACTATCTAGACATCGTCAATATTTTAAACAATAATATGAATAACTTTGTCGTCTCAATTATTGATTAAATAATATAAAATATTATGCAGATGATACTGTGATAATAATTGAATCAAATAACGTGAGATACTATGCAGCAATTACTGTAGCAATAATTGAGTATAACTGAGTGACTTCTCACGTAAGCATCAATAATCAATACCGTGTGCTACTATGCAACCACACGTATTACTGTACTTTTATCTCCGGGCATTTCAACAGTTTAACGGTATAATTTGATCAAAAAAAGAAACCAATTTTATCGTGAATAGTGTCTCGTGAATAGTAACTCGTGAATAGTAACTCATAAATAGTATCTCGTGAATAGTAACTCATAAATAGTAACTCGTGAATAGTAATCCCGACATGAAAATATAAAAATTTTATAAGAAAGTTTAGACCAATATTATTTTTGTCGTTGTCTAACTACGACAATACTTTCGTTGTGGAGTCCACCAATGATTGTGTCGTCGTACGAATATTCCCCAACAACAAGAATATTCTCCGACCAAACGAATATTCCCCGACAAAAATGAATATTTTATAACCATTTGCTTATTTTGTAAAATTTAAAAATATTACCCACAACTATAACATTATATCAAATCTACACTATAATATTCCAAAATAATAATGAGAGAAAATTCTATTTTTTTTAAAATTCGGGGTCTTACAACCTCCTCTCCTTATGAAATTTCGTCCTCGAAATTGACGTGCACAGTTGGTGTTTCGAAAAGGTGAGGGTACCTCGCTTTCATTTCTAATTCCAACTCTCAGGTCATTTCCTCAATAGTATAGTTCCTCCACAAAACTTTGACTTGTGATATAACCTTTGTGCGTAGGACATGCTCCTTCCTATCCATAATCTCGACTGGTACCTCCTCGTATGTTAAATCTTCTGTTATCTCGTCCGGTTCTAATTAAATAATGTGGTTCGAGTCTTCCACATATTTACGTAACATCAATACGTGAAAAACGTTACGAACACTGACATACTTAGCGGTAAAGCGAGTCTATTGGCTACAGTTTCTACTCGATTGAGGATTTTAAATAAACTAATAAATCAAAGGTTTGAGCTTTTCTCACATCGTCGATTCTCAATTTTGGAATAATGACTTCTTGCACCTTCTTCTTCATGTTCATTAGCTCCAGGTCTGTAGCTTGAACAACTTTAAATTTTTTGATTAAAGTCAGTTTTACTCGTATATTTGATATCATCACATGGGCCACTAGAGTCTTTAACTCTATTTCTATCATTTGTAAGGTATACGAAATGAGCCTTTATGTTAACGACGTCGCACTCGTAATCGTATACGATCTTCTACTCAACACGTCCGCTACCACGTCCGCTTTTCCAGGATGGTATGATCAGAACAGGTGGTGAAATGAGTCTCCTCTTGAGTTCTTGGAAACTCTTCTCACATTCCTCACTCCATAAGAATTTTGTATCTTTTCGATTTAGCTGAGTTAATGGAGTAGTGATTCGAGAAAATTCTTCCACGAATCTCCGATAGTAACCAGCTAAGCCTAGAAAGTTTCGTGTTTCGATTACTGGCTTAGGTTGCTCTCAACTGTGACTCATATACCAATCTTGGATAACACGTCCCAATGACACCTATCAGTTTACCATCGTAAGAATATGGCATCCCCTACGGAGAGTCTGCCTTTAGTGCATTCCACAAAGGTAGTCACCAGATAGAGGCTCGGGTACCAACTCCTGTAGTTGGGTTTTTAACTCCTGAAGTTCAATAAGAGCCATTAGATATGGGATTTTAGAAATGAGTTTTGTACCGGGTTTAAAGTCGATACAAAATTTAATATCACGCTCTGGGGTAGGCCAGGAAGTTCTTTCGAAAATACTACAGGAAATTCATTAACAACAGAAATATTATTCAAATCTGACGTATTTTTATTCAAGTCCATGACATGGCTAAGAAAGTTGGACATCCGTTTTTCAGTAAACGAATGACTTTATGGTTTGATATGAAAGTGTTTGACTTTAGTTATTTGATTGCTTGAATTCGCATAACAGGTTGGTTAGGAATATGAAAACTAACAACCTTACGAAAATAATCAATTTTGGCATGATGAGTAGTTAGCCAATCAATCCCTAAAATCACATCAAATGCAAGTATCTTTAAAGAGATAAGATCAACAGGTAATGTGATGGTCCCAACTTGAATCAAGCAAGATTTATATACAGTGGATGTAATAAAAGTTTCTCCTAACGGAGTCTCAACAGATACGTCAAAGTCTAATTTCTCAGGGGTCAAGTTCAAACGTTGAGCACAAGCAGGAGAGATAAAAGAATAGGTAGAATTGGTATCTAGTAAGGTATAAACTTTGCAAGAATTTATAATTAACTAACCCGTGCTAACTTAGTTCGGGTTCTTCACATTTTGGGCAGTCACGACAAACGCTCTTCCACGAACCGCTAACTTTAACTTGTCCGGGATAGCCTTTAGAGTCACCATCTCTGCTGGACTCGGTTTCACTACTGGACAAAATTGGGCTATATAACCGTCTTTTCCACAACTGAAACACACCTTGGAAAGCAATGAACAGTTTGAACTTATATGTCCCTCCTTCCTGCATTTATAACATACGACCGGTGGTCTTTCTCACTACAACAAAAAGGCTTATCAGTGACCGCACATCTGCGACCGCATATAGTCACAGATGGGTATCAGCAACCGGATGCAGTCGCTAATTGTAGTCATAGAAAATCTTGTCGCTAAAATGACATCAGCGACCAAGAATAGCGACCGCATTTTTAGCGACCGCAATCAGCGACCTCAGCTGTCGCTATTCTGACTCATGCTGAGTCATGTGTCAGACGTGATGTGGCACACGTGTCAAACTGGTAATAGCGACCGCAGGCGGTCGCTGAAGTAGAAGCACCTTACTCGGTCGCTAATACTGTATCAGCGACCGCGTGCGGTCGCTGACTTTGTTTTTTTTTTAAATATTTTTCCTGTTTTATTGATTTCCCAAAAATAACCTGCTTTGTACCTGCTTTTTATCCCAACACACAACAGTATATATAAGCATCCATCCATCCATGATAACTACTATATGATAAACATCCATCCATACATACAGTCCAAAGAATGAATCTAAATCAACACAACACAATACAATCGTAAACATCCATATAATAGAATCGTAAACCAATACAGTCCAAAGATAAGTAGTTTAAAAGATTACAAGGCTTTAAAAATCTAAAAAACAAGTCTAACAAGGCTTTACAAATCTAACATGCATGACTGGTCTAGCTCTTCATGGATCATTCAAATTAGTACCCTGTAATTAACAAAAGAATAAAACATATATGTTACATGTGTTGATACTGTTATGACTTGGGGAAAGCTAAATAATAGACAATGTACGTAATGAAACATTAAAAGTACCTGGTCGCCACCCTGATGCTGTGATGCTACTGCTTCTGCCACTGCCTTCACCAAGTCATCAGGATTCAGAGAATGCAGATGCCCGCCCAGTATAAGAAGAAGATCACAATTTTGACAGATCGCTATCACACAGTCAGCAAGAGTATGATAGGCTTGATGACCTGATGACTGTGTAGACTGTGTAGACTGGGTAGCAGAGCTGCCTGTGCCACTGATGGTCGGGCGTCGTCTTTGTCCTTGGCCTTTAACATAATTTTTATTCACGACAGACGCCCTCTCCCACAATTCTTGATCAATCACCGGACGCGGGGTGCCTTCAGGATAGCGCTCGTTCATTAAACCCTTATAAGTGTCCTGTCAGAAGGTCAACAAATAAATAGTTAAAAATAAATACGAAATGCTAAAAAACATGACTATAATATGTTTAAAGTTAACTTATTACCGCTATCTGAATAGCATCAGGCAGACCATCACGGGTGGCCACATACACATCCAACCAATTGATAGGTTGGCCTTGAGACTCAGACTCCTACATAAAGATAAATAACTAAGCCAATAAGCTTGTTATACATACGTACCCTAGCAGCAATATGTTGCAGCTGAGATATACTGCCGCCCTTATACGTGCCTTTTGCCTTTTCGCCTTCAGATACACCTGAGGATCTATTCGAGGCGGCAGTCTTACGTCTCTTGACCCAGCTCTCAGCTCTCCACTACTCACACATCTGCACCCATATGGGATGTGCGCACCACCAGGGGCAATGCTCATGCATATACTGCTCACCCTATCCTGGATGGTCAATCTCAGCATTGTGCAGGGCTTTCTGTCATTCTTTGTTTAGATTATCTTTAGTCCGGACGGCGCACTTCTGCCAGAACAGTGCCTGAATAACTGATGCATGTGCGTCGTCCCATCTATACCGCTTCTGCAAATAAAACAACAATAATAATATTAAAACTATTATATTACCATAATCTAACATTACTAAACTATTAGTTGATTAACTATGTATTATCTATCAGAGTGATTAAATAAATATACCTGAAATTCAGCCCAAACTGCATCCTTATGGGCGAGAGGTGTGCTCACCCATGTAATCACTGGCGTAGGCCAGTTCTGTAAGCATAATTGTGAAATGCACTTCATAATTTTACTATCTTGAAAATCACTACAATATACAATAATTTACATTAAAATATATTTATAACAATGGAAATATTAAACCCTTATATATGCACGATGTTTAACTTACGTGCTTTCTGGAGGAGGACGGATCTGTATAAGAATGCGATCATCCGGATTAGCCGGGGCCTTCGGCACATGATTAGGGCCCCGACCCAACCCGCGCTTTCGTGCAACAGGTTCAGAAGACATCTATAAATAAAAAAAATTAGGATGTTAGTATGAAATTATGAATGACAATTAATTGTATGAAATAGTTAACTACGATTACCATAAGTGAAAGGTACATAAACATGACTGTAAAATAGTTAACTACAACAACTACAAATGATATAGTTAAGGATATAGAGAACATTCCTATATAGAGAACATAAATGAAAGGTACATAATAATGAACTAAACATGAACATGAACATAAACATACATTTTGTATAATTAAAACTAAACATACATTTTAATGAAAATCGTTTTCTGATGAGTCAGAATCATTTTGTACAAGTATCGGAGATTCATAACCATCTTCTTCAGATTCTGTGTCAGTGTTAGTCAATAACTCTTCCTCAATATCACTGTCATCTTGCACAATAACTGTCTCGGGATCCAATTCATCAGGTTTATCTCCACCCTCTAACTGGATTACATCATTGTTGTCCTCTATATTTAGTATAGGAGGTCTCTGAAGCATTTCCTCTTGGTAGAAATCCACGTCTATTACTTGGACACGACTATGCGCGGGAGTATGAATTACAACTTGCCAATCTGTAGGCGGTCTATCCCTTTTCCTAACTGGACTAGGAGTGTAGTATACTTGTATTGTTTGAGTTGGCAATACAAACGGTTCATTGGAGTACGCAGACCTATGGAGGTCAATATCGACGATTCCATGTCTGTCAACATGTACCCCTTTTTCTGAATCAACCCAATGGCACTTGAACAAGTGAATATGACCCCCGTACGTGCCCTTGTACGACAACTCTACGATTTCCTCCAACTCCCCATAAAAGGCACGACCAAGCTCATTGTAACAATCTCCTTGGACACACACTCCAGAGTTCGTTGTTCTTTTACCGTGCCCATATGCCTTTGTGTGAAATTCACAACCATTTATTTTGTAACCATTGCGGGTGACTTGGTCCCTGTCTGGTCCCATAGCTAGGACTTGTACATTAGCCAGAATCGTTGATCCCTTAGTCAAAGCCTACAAAAACTCTATCTTATTAAATGAAGTCATAGTATTCCCTATCTGGGCACTTGACTTTCGTCGTGCCATCCAACTACGGTCTAAATAGAGGTCCATGATTGCACAGTACCTATGTTGACATGAATTTATTGTATTCCCTTGTTAGAGATTTACAATTCAGCTCAATCCCATTTATGATGCTTATAAATACATATAGATGTATATATACATATATAACATGAGTGTGCATCATATATGATTATTCGGGAATTGAACAAGGATACATGCCAAAACAAATTTACAACGCTTGAGATCGACTACCCAAAGGCATGGTATATTGTTATGGATCTTAAATTAGAGTATGGTCTTATGTCATCCTACATATTTTAACTAACACCAACCTAAAGCCAATAGATTCATAGGGGTAGAATATGAATTATTACATCATGTATGGTCTGCATATGCTGCGTATATCAAGATTACAGAAAAAGGCATACTATTAGTCCCTTAATGTGGGACTATTAGTCCTATTAGTCCCTTATGTGGGATATATCTTGCTTTAAGTACGGTTCTAACGTATGTTTCAGTTTCCAAGTGAATGAGATGTTGGACCACCACTGTGAGTTATTTAAAGAAAAAAGTTTCAAGCGCTGCGTGTACATTTCTTCATAATTGAAGATGGCTCTAGTAAGGTTTATCTTCTTGAATAATTGCTTGTGATGGGTGGGTTGACTAATACGTCTGTCATCTACAATTTTTATGGTTTTTTCAATATATCTGATCTCCTATAATTGCAAGAAATATAGTAGAAGTTGCATAATAGTGGTCAATGCACTTGCAATACAAGTAATCAACCATGAAGAGTGTTTTGCCAAAGAAAAGTGGCCCTTTTGTCAACAAGTATTTTCTCCTCATTGTTTTCTTTTTTGTTATTCAATCCAACCCTTTTGTCACTTCAAATTCCATTGCACCCGACGAACATAGTTCCTTTAAGGAGGAGTTGAATTCCTCTTATGCCTTACTAAATTTATACTCTCTCGTTGCCTCAAAATGATAATCCACCACCAAAAGTCAAATAATTAGAAAGTTAATGTTTTCAACGTTAACATAACCAATTGTCAACATCATAATCAAACAATGATGAATTAAGCACATTAATTTTAACAGTAGCCTCATTTTTGGACATCATAAAGGAGAAATTGAAGTCCAATTTTCAGACAGAGAAAGTATAACTTCTGTTCATCTTTCAATTTAATCAGTAACTAGTATGCAATTATTTCCACCCACAAGCAATGATTTTTAAATACGGTAATATTACATAGGAAACATCAATTTTAAGAAAGAATAGTAATTTAGAAACCTTAAAATGAAACATTAAGCTCACACAAACTATCAATTAGGGGTTCAAATCCAATCATTTTTATTTACAGTTAATACTTCAACCTCATAGACTCTTACCATTCAATCAGCATTAACAGACAGTTTAATTTAGGGATTAATTGGGGGTTACCGATGGTGGTGTAGCGGTGGTGCGACAGTGGTGCAGCGGTGGTGCGACAGTGGTGCAGCGGTGGCGCGGTGGTGGTCGGTAGTGGTCAGCAATGGTCGGCAGTCTCCCTCCCTCTTCTCTTCTCCCCTTACTCCCTCTTCTCCCTCGTCTATATTCCCTCTTTTCTTTATTTTCTGTACTGATCGAGCGAACCTGAATCTGATTAAGTTTATTAGCATCAGCGACCGCCATCCGCGACCACATGCGGTCGCTACTTTTTAATGATGTGGACATATCAGCGACCGCATGTGGTCGCTGATACAGATTGGTCGCCGCGCCAAAGTTTCGCACCAAATTTTAGGGGGAAAATTATTCTCAACGACCGATCAGCGACGGCATGCGGTCGCTGCTATATACTAGCGACAAGAATCCTTATCGGTCGCAGATATCGGTCGCTAGTACTATTATCAGCGACCAGATAGTGCGGTCGCTGATATCATTTGTTGCAGATGGCCATTTTTCTTGTAGTGTCTCCTCCCTTAGAAACAGTTGATGTTGGTACTGACGTCTTCACGTTGTCATTGTTGTACCTTCTCTTTGTGAAATCTCCCCCCGACTCGCTTCTCTTACTATCATGGCCACGATTACCACCAGAGTGGTTACCGCTTTTGTTCGTATTCTTTCCTCCCCTCCAGTTATCATTTCTCCGATGGCTGTTGCCACCGGTATGACCCTGGTTGTGGTCCCTTGGTTGAACATACTCATTATCTTGCTCTAATAATTTAGCCCTGTTGACAACATCTGAATATAGAGAAAAATTGTAAGAAATAAGATATTGTCGAATCTCAGGTTTCAGACCTCTTAGAAACATCCGCGTCATACGTTCTTCATTCTCTACCAAATGAGGTGCAAACCTGGATAACTCCGCGAACTTCGCCTCGTACTGGGACATCGTCATGTCGTTTTATTCCAGTCTAATAAACTCTACCTCCTTCATATAACGAATACTTTTAGGAAAGTACTTGTCATTGAACAGTTTTTGAAACATTTCCCAAGACATACTGAGTGCGGTTGGCTGGGTACGCTTCACAGATTCCCACCAATAATCTGCCTCACCATGGAACATAAAGGTGGCGAATGGAACCTTATGTTCCTTCGTGCATCCCAAGACATCAAATATCTTGGTAATTTACTTAAGCCAAATTTCCGCCTTAATCGGATCCGGCTTTCCCACAAACTCCGATGGTCCCAACTCTTTAAACTGCTTGGCTGTGACAAACCGCGCGTTGCTATCATTTCCACCTATATTTTGTACATGAGTCTCCATCGTCTGATTTTGCATGAACTAAAAAGAACTTCTAAACATTCCATCATTCATCATTTGATCGGTGATGTTGTTTACAGGAGGAATATTGTCGTCCTATTGTACGTTCTCCTAGTTGGTGATTAAAGGTGTCTCCACGATCTCATACACTCTATTGTTAACATTTTTAGCTGCCTGATGAGTGAGTTTTATACACATGAATTGGATACATTCGGGCTTAATTTATTATTGTTCTCAAGTCTTTTAGAATAGTTTTTAAGTGTTTGTATCCATTCATGTATGTTTTACATTGTTTTGTAGGAATTGGGACAAAAGTTACGGGATCGACGTTCAGGGTGGCTAGATTCGCGTTTTCGGCTTGCCATTTACACAGCAGTCACTTCAGAGCCAATTTGAGTATTTTTATGGACCTTATTTCAGAAAAACGTAAAGAATGAAAGTTGTATACCTACTTCTCCTCTTTCCATATCATCTTGAATCATCAAAATCGGAGTTTGGACGAAGAAGTTATGGCCATTTTCCCAAAGGACATCGGAGCAGAAAATTTCTAAAAAAAACACTAGCGCCGGGGCGCTAATTTCAAGGCAATTTCAAGCGCTGGGGCCATGGGGGAAGGGTTTGGTGCGGCCTGGACGCGTTTTGGGTGATTTTTGACACCTTTTTGACTCCAAATTGGATTGAGTTTGTTCCTAACCTAAAAATTTGACTTGTAACCTATAAATACATGATGGGAGGCATAAAATAAGGGGGATTAGATAGCTTAGATTAGAGAAACACTCCATTAGATTAGACATTAACCCTAGTTCTTATTAGTTTTGGAGATTGAAGCAACTTAGAGATCATTGAAGATCAAGAGCAGGAGCAAGAGGGGAGCATCAGATTTGCTGACAACAGATTCTATTATCTTCTCTTATCATACTTTTATCTTTTAATGTCTATTCAATTGTGAATTCTTGGTTTTAATTCATTAATTATGAACTAACTCTTTTATTAAGATTTCAATTGAACTTTTTATGGCTATAAATTAGTTATTTGATTTATTCCAATTATTTGTGTTGAAGTGAATTGTTCATCTTGCTTTGAGCTTATTGATTAATTATCTGATAAATAATTACCTTGTTACTCTAGAAGGAATTGAGAAAGGAATTCTAGGGTTAGAACTGGGCTTGGTGACATGTAACTTAGTTATTTGCACAGTAAATAATTAGGTTTGTGAATAGAATGAGAATATCTATTTGCCACATGTAACATAAGAGGAATTGGGTTTATAGCGAGTTTAATTCAATTGTTTTGCATAGAAATGTGACGCCCCCAAAATTAGGTATACATCACCCATCTTGGGTCGTCAGATACATAGTACAGAATACAAATACAACTGATTAATACATCTGTCGTGTACAATACGACAAAACATAAACTGTGAGTTTGAATACAAATATTATCTTCTAGAGAGTATTCATACTCAAAAGGAGCCCTCATTACATTTATTAACACACCATTACATAGAATAGTGAGGACTACTAACTAATACTATCATTCGGACCATCACTCCGTACCTCGACTTGTCCCAGCTACGTTCTCATTTCCTGAAGAGAACAGTGAAAGAAAGGGTGAGCTCAACTAGCCCAGTAAGAAATATTATGACTAAGATAATGCAGAATAAATTATCATTAGCCTTCAACAATGTTAAACTGATAAAATATAATAGACATCAAGTTTAACTGTAGCGGAACAAGCAATCCATTAAAAGAGTCAAGTAGAAAATAAACTCTACTATCTTTTATGATTTAAAAAGTTTTTCAACACTGTAATCGCTGAGACTCAGCTTAATAAATAATCCACATCATCGAATCACCCCTGCACTACGGCCAAGGATATTCGTGTATTCATTAATGGTCATGATCATGCCAACAACTGTCCATCAATGCACTACGGGCCAATGAGGACTTTTACCACATCATTTGTAACATTACGGTCATGATTATACCGAATAATCCCTGGTCATAATCATACCAAGTCCATCTATGCACTACAGGCCACAGATGACTTTCAACATTTTATAAACATGAGGATGATGACAATGATATAAGAATTCAATAAAACAAGTTCAAGAATTAATTTATCCAAGAATTAATAACGTCCAAATTGTCAACATGATACTGCATTGTGGAGTAAAATTCAAGAATGCTTAGAAGAATATTTTCTTAAAAAGATACTGGATGAAACGCAACTATCAAGGATATTCCACAAATTTCATGGAGTATAGAAGTCAAAACTTAACGAACTGAGTATAATAAGTAATGGAATAACAAAAGAAATCACCATGCATGCGATAGACCGCACAGACAGGTTATTCCAACAGAATAATAAATAATGGAACCAGGTCCGGCATAAACGCACAGACAGGATATTCCGACAGAATAATAAATAATGGAACCAGGTCCGGTGTAAAACACACAGACAGGATATTCCAACAGAATAATAATAAAACGGAACCAGGTCCGGTGTAAAACACGCAGACAGGATGTTCCAACAGAATAATAAACGGAACCAGGTCCGGTGTAAAACACACAGACAGGATGTTCCAACAGAATAATAGAAGAATGTCACCAAGTATAGGGTAGACCGCGTATACTGGTTATTCCAACAGAATAATAACAAATGGAATAACAGAAGTTCTCTTCATGAATATAAAAGAAATAATATTCCCTACCTTAAAAGAACTGGATATTGGAAAAGTGATGTAGCAGAATACTTTTATTCTCTCTCTCTTATTCTCTCTATACTTTCTCTCTCTATAGCTTGAATGAATTCGTGAAAAATAATGAAGCCCTAGGCCTCTATTTATAGAAAAACTGAGGGTGGCTCTTGGTCTTAACGAAGGGTCAAATGACTCTTGGTCTTAACGAAGGGTCAAATGACTCTTGGTAATATTGAAGAGACAACTACTATTGACGAAAGTAATTACTATTGACCAAGGTAAATACTATTGACGATGGTAATTACTATTGACCAAGGTAAATACTATTGACGAAGGTAATTACTATTGACGAAGAGACTCTTAGATGATGACATATGGCCCCCCATAAAATAACCAAACTTACCACAACGTCTCAATTATTGATTTAATAATATAACATATTATACAGATGATACTATGACCATAATTTAAGAGATATGATGCAGCAATTACTGTAGCAATAATTGAGTATAGCTGAGTGACTTCTCACGTAAGCATCAATAATCAATACCGTGTGCTACTATGCAACCACGCGTATTACTGTACTTTTACTACCGAGTAGTTCAACAGTTTTAACGGTTTTAACGGTAACACCTCAGCCGTTATTTTTATAGAAAGATAATTCTGTCGTTTTCTCAATCCGACAATAATTCCGTTGTGGGGTCCACCAATGATTGTGCCGTCGTACGAATATTCCCCGACAAAAAGAATATTCTCCGACCAAACGAATATTTTATAACAACTTGCTTACTTTGCAAAATTTATAAATATTACCCACAACTATAACATTATATCAAATTAACTCCATAATATTCAAAAATGATATTTATAGAAAATTCATCTTTATTTATAAAAATTGGGGTCTTACAACCTCCCCTTCTTATGAAATTTCGCCCTCGAAATTAGGGTACGTACCTGGTATGTCGAAGAGGTAAGGATACCTTGATTTCATTTCTGATTCTAACTCCCAAGTCATTTCCTCAACATCGTGATTTCTCCACAAAACTTTGACTTGAGGTATAACCTTGGAGCGTAGAATATGTTCCTTCTTATCCAAGATTTGAACAGGAACTTCTTCATACGTCAAATCCTCCGCTATTTCGTCCAGTTCTAACTCAATAATGTGGTTTGGGTCTTCCACATATTTGCGTAACATGGATATGTGGAAAACGTTATGAACACGAGACATACTTGACGGTAAAACGAGTCTATAAGCCACAGTTCCTACTCGATCGAGGATTAAAAATGGACCGATGAATCGAGGATTTAGCTTTCCTCTCTTTCCAAATCTCGTAACTCCTTTCCATGGAGCAACACGTAAGAACACATGATCTCCTACATCAAATTCCACGTCCTTTCGATGAAGATCAGCATAACTCTTTTGTCGATCTTGTGAGGTTTTTATACGTTGTCGGATCGTTTGAATCTTTTCTGTAGTCATACGTACCAACTCCGGTCCCAACAACGTTACTTCGCCCACCTCATCCCAGCATACTGGAGAACGACATTTTCTTCCATACAATGCTTCGAATGGAGCCATGCCAATACTTGCTTGATAACTGTTGTTGTAGAAAAACTCCACCAATGGTAAGAACTTGTCCCAACTTCCCTTGAAGTCAAAGACACAGAGTCTTAATAGATCTTCAAGAGTTTGAATAGTCCTCTCTGATTGTCCGTCCGTCTGAGGATGATATGCTAAACTAAATCGTAACTCCGTGCCCATAGCTTTTTATAAACTAACCCAAAATCGTGAAGTGAATCTTGGGTCTCGATCAGAAATTATGGATACTAGCATACCATGCAGTCTTACAATCTCGTTTATGTACATACGAGCAAGACGTTCAAGTGTATAAGTTTCTCGTATCGGTAAGAAATGAGCAGACTTGGTCAATCTATCAACAATGATCCAAATTGCATCAATACCTTGAGAAACCCTAGGAAGACCGGTAACGAAATCTATGGTAATGTGCTCCCACTTCCATTCTGGAATTTCAAGTGGTTGCAATGGACCTTTTGGTACTTGATGCTCCGCTTTGACTCGTTGACAAGTTAGACACCTTGAGATAAACAACGCTATCTCTCTCTTCATATTGCTCCACCAAAATGTATGATGAAGATCATGATACATTTTGGTACTTCCAGGATGGATTGCAAACGGTGTATTGTGCGCCTCCATCATGATTTCATACTTTAAATCAGGGTTGTTAGGAACACAAAGTCTGGAGTTGACTCGAAGTATTCCTTCCTCATCGATTCTTGCTTCCGGCATAACACCTTCTTGCACTTTCTTCCTCATACGCATCAGCTCCAGGTCTGTAGCTTGAGCAGCTTTAACTTTATCGATTAAAGTCGGTTCTACTCGTATATTCGCCATCATCACATGGGTCCCTGGAGTCTTCAACTCTATCTCCATCCTTTGCAAGTCACACAAAATGGGCCTTTGCGTTGTTAATATTGCACTTGTACCCGCATATGATCTTCTACTCAATGCGTCAGCTACCACGTTCGCTTTTCCAGGATGGTATTGAATGGTATGATCATAATCTTTCAACAGTTCAAGCCAACGTCGTTGTCGCATGTTGAGTTCCTTTTGAGTGAAGAAATATTTGAGGCTTTTATGATCCGTAAAGATCTCCACTTTCTCCCCATACAAGTAATGCCTCCAAATTTTAAGTGCAAAGACAACAGCTGCCAACTCTAGATCATGAGTAGGATAATTCCTCTCATATTCCTTGAGTTGTCTTGATGCATAGGCTATGACTTTTCCATGTTGTATGAGAACGCATCCCAACCCTTTGCTCGAAGCATCACTGTAGATGACAAATCCCTCCGAGCCAGATGGTATTGTTAGAACAGGTGCTGAAATGAGTCTCCTCTTGAGTTCTTGAAAACTCTGCTCACATTCTTCGCTCCAACCAAACTTTGTATCTTTCCGAGTCAGCTGAGTTAATGGAGTAGCGATTCGAGAAAATCCTTCCACGAATCTCCGATAATAACCAGCTAAACCAAGAAAGCTACGTACCTCGGTCACTGATTTAGGTTGCTCCCAGCTTTGAATAGCTTCAATCTTTGCCGGGTCAACCGATATTCCACGACTTGATACTACGTGCCCAAGGAATGCTACCTCCTCCAGCCAGAACTCGCATTTCTTCAACTTGGCATAAAGCTTGTATTCACGAAGCTTTTGGAGTACCAGCCTCAAGTGTTGCTCATGATCTTCACGGCTTTTGGAATAAATAAGGATGTCATCAATAAAGACGACCACAAAGTGATCCAAATATTCCTTGAATACCCGGTTCATCATATCCATGAAGGCAGCAGGAGCATTAGTCAATCCAAAGGACATGACTAGGAATTCATAATGCCCATACCGAGTTCTAAAAGCCGTCTTTGGAATATCCTCAGTTCTAACCTTCAGCTGATGATATCCAGAACGAAGATCGATCTTTGAAAAGAATTGTGCTCCTTGCAACTGGTCAAACAGGTCATCAATACGTGGCAATGGGTACCTGTTTTTGATGGTGACATGATTCAACTCCCGATAATCAATACAAAGTCGCATACTTCCATCTTTCTTCTTCACGAATAGAACAGGAGCTCCCCAAGGAGAAGTACTAGGACGAATAAAGCCAATGTCTAACAATTCCTGCAGTTGGATCTTTAACTCCTGAAGTTCAATAGGAGCCATTCGATATGGGGCTTTGGAAATGGGTTTTGTACCGGGTTCAAGATCGATACAAAATTCAATTTCACGCTCTGGGGGTAGGCCAGGAAGTTCTTCGGGAAATACGTCAGGAAATTTATTAACAACAGAAATATCATTCAAAGCTGACGTATTTTTGTTTAGATCTGTGACATGAGCTAAGAAAGCTTGACATCCGTTTTTCAATAAACGAATAGCTTTATGGCTTGAGATGACAGCGATTGATTTTAATGGTTTGGTTGCTTGAATTCGCATAATAGGTCGATTAGGAATATGAAAGCTAACAACCTTACGAAAACAATCAATTTTTGCATAATGAGTAGTTAACCAATCAATCCCTAGAATCACGTCAAATGCAAGTATTTTTAATGAAATCAGATCGATAGGTAATGTGTGGGTACCAACTTGAACCAAACAAGACTTATAAACAGTGGAGGTAATGAAGGTTTCTCCCAACGGAGTTTCCACAGATAAGTCAAAGTCTAATTTCTCCGGAATCAAATTTAATCGATGAGCGCAAGTAGGAGAAATAAAAGAATAGGTTGAACCGGTATCAAATAAAGTATAAACTTCTTTAGAGTTTATAATAAGCTTACCCGTGATGACCTCATTCGGGTTCCTTGCTCTCTGGGAGTTCACAACAAACGCTCTCCCTTGCACAATCGGTTTTGACTTTTCTGGGACGGTTTTTGGTGCCTCCATCCTAGCTGAATTTGTCTTCGGTAAACGACAAAATCGGGCTAAATGACCTTCTCTTCCACAATTATAACATGCTTTGGACGGCATCGCGCAGTTTGGACTGATGTGCCCCTCCCCTCCGCATTTGAAACATATGATAGGTGGTCGTTCTCCTTCCTTAACGATAGGTGCTGGTGCTGACGTCTTTCCATCATTGTTGAATCTCCTCTTCTTGAAATGTCCATTCTTATTATTTTGGCCCTGATTACCACCGAAGTGGTTACCATTTCTGGCCTGTTGATTCCCTCCACGCTTGTTGTCACCGCTTCGATGACTGCTCTCACTGGTATTATCATTTTGCCGGCTGCTCTCTTTTGGTTGCGTTGTCTCGTTATCGCGCTCCACCAACTGAGCCCTATTTACAACATCTGAATACAAACACAGTTTATGAGAAACAAGATGTTGACGTATCTCCGGCTTCAAACCTCTTAAAAACATCCGCGTCATTCTTTCTTCATTATCCACCAGGTGGGACGCAAACCAGGATAACTCCGCAAATTTTACCTCGTACTGTGACACGGTCATATTATTCTGCTCCAATTTGATGAACTCCACCTCCTTCATGTGACGAATACTCTCGGGAAAGTATTTGTCGTTAAACAGCTCTTGGAACTTCTCCTAGGACATCTTCAGTGCGGCAGGTTGAGTACGCTTTATCGATTCCCACCAGTAATCTGCCTCTCCTCGCAACATAAAGGCGGCAAAGGGAACCTTTTGCTCCTCGGAGCAACCCAAGACATCAAATATCTTGATGATCTGCTTTATCCATGTTTCAGCTACAAGTGGTTTGGGTTCTCCCTTAAACTCCGGTGGTCCCAGCTCCTTAAACTGTTTAGCGGTGACCGCCAGAGAGTTTCCAGTATTTCCACCTACGTTGTGGACAGGAGCCGCTTTCACCTATTGTTGCATGAATTGCATAAAGCCTCTGAACATTTGATCATTCATCATTTGGTCAGTGTTGTTGTTTGCATGAGGATTGACACATTCCTGATGCACATTATCCTGATTATTGATATGTGGTGAATCAACAGTCGTTTGTGCTCCATTGCTATTCTCAACGTTCTCAGATGCCATTTTCAGATACTGCCACAAAATAAAAATTAATTGATATGTCATATATTATCCTTATATTATGACCGACCAATTAAATACCATGCAAATAAACTTAGGTATGTCATACTAGCGAAGGAATTCCCCGTCTCTCCCCTCCTAGTTCTATTCTCACATCTTAGCCAGGGATCATATCCCTAAGCTCTGATACCAACTGTGACGCCCCCAAAATTAGGTATACATCACCCATCTTGGGTCGTCAGATACATAGTACAGAATACAAATACAACTGATTAATACATCTGTCGTGTACAATACGACAAAACATAAACTGTGAGTTTGAATACAAATATTATCTTCTAGAGAGTATTCATACTCAAAAGGAGTCCTCATTACACTTATTAACACACCATTACATAGAATAGTGAGGACTACTAACTAATACTATCATTCGGACCATCACTCCGTACCTCGACTTGTCCCAGCTACGTTCTCATTTCCTGAAGAGAACAGTGAAAGAAAGGGTGAGCTCAACTAGCCCAGTAAGAAATATTATGACTAAGATAATGCAGAATAAATTATCATTAGCCTTCAACAATGTTAAACTGATAAAATATAATAGACATCAAGTTTAACTGTAGCGGAACAAGCAATCCATTAAAAGAGTCAAGTAGAAAATAAACTCTACTATCTTTTATGATTTAAAAAGTTTTTCAACACTGTAATCGCTGAGACTCAGCTTAATAAATAATCCACATCATCGAATCACCCCTGCACTACGGCCAAGGATATTCGTGTATTCATTAATGGTCATGATCATGCCAACAACTGTCCATCAATGCACTACGGGCCAATGAGGACTTTTACCACATCATTTGTAACATTACGGTCATGATTATACCGAATAATCCCTGGTCATAATCATACCAAGTCCATCTATGCACTACAGGCCACAGATGACTTTCAACATTTTATAAACATGAGGATGATGACAATGATATAAGAATTCAATAAAACAAGTTCAAGAATTAATTTATCCAAGAATTAATAACGTCCAAATTGTCAACATGATACTGCATTGTGGAGTAAAATTCAAGAATGCTTAGAAGAATATTTTCTTAAAAAGATACTGGATGAAACGCAACTATCAAGGATATTCCACAAATTTCATGGAGTATAGAAGTCAAAACTTAACGAACTGAGTATAATAAGTAATGGAATAACAAAAGAAATCACCATGCATGCGATAGACCGCACAGACAGGTTATTCCAACAGAATAATAAATAATGGAACCAGGTCCGGCATAAACGCACAGACAGGATATTCCGACAGAATAATAAATAATGGAACCAGGTCCGGTGTAAAACACACAGACAGGATATTCCAACAGAATAATAATAAAACGGAACCAGGTCCGGTGTAAAACACGCAGACAGGATGTTCCAACAGAATAATAAACGGAACCAGGTCCGGTGTAAAACACACAGACAGGATGTTCCAACAGAATAATAGAAGAATGTCACCAAGTATAGGGTAGACCGCGTATACTGGTTATTCCAACAGAATAATAACAAATGGAATAACAGAAGTTCTCTTCATGAATATAAAAGAAATAATATTCCCTACCTTAAAAGAACTGGATATTGGAAAAGTGATGTAGCAGAATACTTTTATTCTCTCTCTCTTATTCTCTCTATACTTTCTCTCTCTATAGCTTGAATGAATTCGTGAAAAATAATGAAGCCCTAGGCCTCTATTTATAGAAAAACTGAGGGTGGCTCTTGGTCTTAACGAAGGGTCAAATGACTCTTGGTCTTAACGAAGGGTCAAATGACTCTTGGTAATATTGAAGAGACAACTACTATTGACGAAAGTAATTACTATTGACCAAGGTAAATACTATTGACGATGGTAATTACTATTGACCAAGGTAAATACTATTGACGAAGGTAATTACTATTGACGAAGAGACTCTTAGATGATGACATATGGCCCCCCATAAAATAACCAAACTTACCACAACGTCTCAATTATTGATTTAATAATATAACATATTATACAGATGATACTATGACCATAATTTAAGAGATATGATGCAGCAATTACTGTAGCAATAATTGAGTATAGCTGAGTGACTTCTCACGTAAGCATCAATAATCAATACCGTGTGCTACTATGCAACCACGCGTATTACTGTACTTTTACTACCGAGTAGTTCAACAGTTTTAACGGTTTTAACGGTAACACCTCAGCCGTTATTTTTATAGAAAGATAATTCTGTCGTTTTCTCAATCCGACAATAATTCCGTTGTGGGGTCCACCAATGATTGTGCCGTCGTACGAATATTCCCCGACAAAAAGAATATTCTCCGACCAAACGAATATTTTATAACAACTTGCTTACTTTGCAAAATTTATAAATATTACCCACAACTATAACATTATATCAAATTAACTCCATAATATTCAAAAATGATATTTATAGAAAATTCATCTTTATTTATAAAAATTGGGGTCTTACAGAAATATAGCAAAATTAATCTGGGTTAAATAGAAGGCAATTGATCACTCGGGAGAGGGCTTTTGGCATTCGAAAATTTCTGTTAACAATTTAATAGATATAATAATTGGGATAGTTGAATAATTGAGATATAATTCATAATTGGGGATATTGGAGTCTTAATTCTTATTTATCTGAATTCCATCAATTATTAGTTGTTTATTTGCTTTCTTTTAGAATAATCTTTTTGTTTTGTTTAATTTAGTTTTCTTAAATCTAGAAATCACAATTATTGGTTGTTTAAATAAAATTAATTTGGTTAAAAATTAGTATTTGGTAATTTTTATTAAATAATTCTTCGTGGGAACGATGCTCTACTTTCACTTTATTACTTGTTAACCGTGTATACTTGCAAGTATTCATTGATTGCAAAATCAATCAACAAGTTTTTGGCGCCGTTGCCGGGGAATTAATTTAATAATTATTTACCAATATTAATTTCAATCAAATTAGTCTTAATTTAAACATTTTTATTTTTATTTTTATTTCTCATTCTCTTCCTATATTTCTCTCTTTTTAGGTACCATGGATGACTTTGCTTATCAATGGTCATATACGAACATGACTCAACCACGGGGAGCGGAGATTGACAGACTCAAGAAACTTTCTGCATTATCAGCACAGATGGAGACACTTTCGAGGATGCTTGAAGCTTTTGAAGCTCAACGTCGTCAAAGTGTGGCGGTTACTTGTGATTATTGTGCTGGAAATCATATGAGTCATCAATGCGCCATCAGTTTCGAGCCGGTACAGTATAGTAGTGATTACCCCAATAGTTATGTCTATCCCAACAACTATCATCAGGATTGGGGGTATCACCCGGATTTTTCATGGAGTAACAATCAAGATCAATTTTATGCTCCAAGTCCAACATACCCACCGAATTTCTCGTGTCCACCTCCACTACAACAAGAAGAACATTCAAATTGGGAGGAAGCCTTAAAAAATTTCATTAGAGCTTCTGACAAAAGGAACGAGGAACAAGATAAAAGAATGAATCAAATAGAGCTGCATTTGCAAAGCCAAGGAGCATCGTTAAAGAATCTGGAAAATCAATTGGGGCAGATAGCACATGCGTTGAACAACCATCCTCAATACACTTGGCTCTATGACATGGATGACGAGACTGATGTTGAGCCCGAACCAAATCTGCAACTAGATGTGCCAAATGATATAGATGTTGAAAGAGAAGAAAGACTTGTGGACCAAGAAAAGGAGATCGACGAAGATCTAACTTTGAGTACCAATGAAGATGAGCCAATTTTGATAGTGTCCCATGTACCTTCTCCACCAAAGTTCAAGAATCCGGGCAATTTTGCAAAACCATGCCCAATTGGCAGTCATGTCGTCGGCAAAGATCTTTGTGACATAAGAGCGAGTACAACTTCGAAGCCATGGTTCAATAAGTTGGAGAAGATACAAGAAGAGATTGTTGTGTCTGACAAGCCTCAATGCCAGAATCTATTCGCAGACACAATGGAAAAAACACCTAGATGTTGGACGTACTTTAATGTGATCTTATCTAAACAAAGCATGCTAGGTGACTTTAATACAATGGTTATCGTAAATGGGAACCTACCAAAAGCTACATTATTTCCGATGGATGGAGGGTTCCTCAACTTTCGAAGAGGAATTGGATAGAGAATTGAAGAAGTCAGGCTGAGACTATAAAACAAGCGCTTATTGGGAGGCAACCCAAGTTTAATTTTTATTTTCAGTTTTTATTAAGTTTTATATTAGTAGTTTTGAATTTGCATTTATTTAGGATTTAATAAAAGTGTTTCTATCATGATTTACAGGTTATTCAAGTCAAATTCAAGTGTGGTGCCCAATTTGTTCCATGTGCTTAGCCTATTCTCCAAACTTAGTGGACAATGAGGAAGATTGCTATATTTTCAGGGAAGTCATCTGCTTTACTTTTTTATATTTCATCCATTGAGGACAGTGTCTAGTTTAAGTTTGGGGGCATTTTAATGTCGTATTACATATAGTTAGTTATCTGCGTAGTAGTTCATTTTTTTGTGTGTTAGCATTGTGTTTTTTTTAGGTTGCATATAGTACATGGTAGTTATTTGCATATTCATATATGTGTTGCATTAGTATGTGTTCATGTAGTATAATTGTATTTTTTTTTTTGCATGAATCTGTGTGATCGGTTGGTGTGGTCTTAGCTCGACCTATGATAAGATTGGTTTTGCATGTTAACTTGAACAATGTTAATAATTGATGATGAGTTCTAATTTTAATCATGATGACAATCTGAGCCTGTCTGAAACTTATGTAACCGGTTAGCACTTAAAGTTTAACTGTTTTAATCCACTTGGTTCAAGGGTTTCATAATTTGTTTCTGAGGGAAAATCTTGTTTAAAATTTAAGGAAATTAGTGAACTGGCAGTAAAGGTTAGAATGACGTAAAAGCTTGAGTTTGGGAGAATCTATGGGGTATATATATACAAAATGAAAATGAAAAAAAAAGAAAAAAAAATAGAAAATCCAGAAAAAGAAAAAAAAAGAGAATAAACACCGTGGCATGCTTGTCTAGTTTTGTGGCCTTTGTTACTTGAGTAAGTAAGCCCGAGGGGATTGTCTTTACACCTAGTGCCCTAAGGTCTTAATGGCTTGGGAGTCGTTGGTCTAAAGCTCGTTAAGGTAGCACTGAAAAGCCTAAGGGAATAAGACATTACACAGCCATGAGAAAATAAAAAAAATGAATAAAACACGAGAAAGAGCAAAAATGCCCTCGTGATTGAATAAAAGTATAAATAAATCTTGTATTTACCCTTAGACTTGGTAATTGTTTAGTTTTAACCGGAGTTGTCATGTTCACAAAAGTAATTGAATTGGAACTGAAATTTTCCTTCTAAGAAGTTTGTTATGTGATTATCTTGAATTGTGGTTGGTTAGAATGGTTAGCAAGCACACATGCACAACATGGGTGATCACAGGTTTGGATTGACTAATTAGTTAGAGTTATGGATTTTGACTTGATTGGATATATTGTTTGAGTACCAATGGTAACTTTGAGGCATGTTACTATATATCATACTGATTTATTACTGGGTTTGTAGGTATATTAGGAATAAGATCATGCATATGCATTCATGTAGTTGAGTTTGTTTGTTTATTTTTAGTTCTTTTGTGTTTTTGCTTGAGGACAAGCAAAGGTTTAAATTTGGGGGTATTTGATGAGTGAGTTTTATACACATGAATTGGATACATTCGGGCTTAATTTATTATTGTTCTCAAGTCTTTCAGAATAGTTTTTAAGTGTTTGTATCCATTCATGCATGTTTTACATTGTTTTGTAGGAATTGGGACAAAAGTTACGTGGATCGCCGTTCGAGGTGGCTAGATTCGCGTTTTCGGCTTGCCATTTACACAGCAGTCACTTCAGAGCCAATTTGAGTATTTCTATGGACCTTATTTCGGAGAACTTAAAGAATGAAAGTTGTATACCTACTTCTCCTCTTTCCGGATCATCATGAATCATTGAAATCGGAGTTCGCACGAAGAAGTTATGGCCATTTTCCCAAAGGACGTCGGAGTAGAAAATTTCCAAAAAAAGCACTAGCGCCAGGGCGCTAATTTCAAGGCAATTTCCAGCGCTGGGGCGCTGGGGGAAGGGTTTGGTCTGGCCTGGACGCGTTTTGTGCGAATTTTGACACCTTTTTGACTCCAAATTGGATTGAGTTTGTTCCTAACCTAAAAATTTGACTTATAACCTATAAATACATGATGGGAGGCATAAAATAAGGGGGATTAGATAGCTTAGATTAGAGAAATACTCCATTAGATTAGACATTAACCCTAGTTCTTATTAGTTTTGGAGATTGAAGCAACTTGGAGATCATTGAAGATCAAGAGCAGGAGCAAGAGGGGAGCATCAGATTTGCTGACAACAGATTCTATTATCTTCTCTTATTATACTTTTATCTTTTAATGTCTATTCAATTGTGGATTCTTGGTTTTAATTCATTAATTATGAACTAACTCTTTTATTAAGATTTCAATTGAACTTTTTATGGCTATAAATTAGTTATTTGATTTATTCCAATTATTTGTGTTGAAGTGAATTGTTCATCTTGCTTTGAGCTCATTGATTAATTATCTGATCAATAATTACCTTGTTACTCTAGAAGGAATTGAGAAAGGAATTCTAGGGTTAGAACTGGGCTTGGTGACATGTAACTTAGTTATTTGCACAGTAAATAATTAGGTTTGTGAGTAGAATGAGAATATCTATTTGCCACATGTAACATAAGAAGAATTGGGTTTATAGCGAGTTTAATTCAATTTTTTTGCATAGAAATATAGCAAAATTAATCTGGGTTAAATAGAAGGCAATTGATCACTCGGGAGAGGGCTTTTGGCATTCGAGAATTTCTGCTAACAATTTAATAGATATAATAATTGGGATAGTTGAATAATTGAGATATAATTCATAATTGGGGATATTGGAGTCTTAATTCTTATTTATCTGAATTCCATCAATTATTAGTTGTTTAATTGCTTTCTTTTAGAATAATCTTTTTGTTTTGTTTAATTTAGTTTTCTTAAATCTAGAAATCACAATTATTGGTTGTTTAAATAAAATTGATTTGGTTAAGAATTAGTATTTGGTAATTTTTATTAAATAATTCCTCGAGGGAACGATACTCTACTTTCACTTTATTACTTGTTAACCGTGTATACTTGCACGTATTCATTGATTGCGAAATCAATCAACAAGTTTTTGGCGCCGTTGCCGGGGAATTAATTTAATAATTATTTACCAATATTAATTTCAATCAAATTAGTCTTAATTTAAACATTTTTATTTTTATTTTTATTTCTCATTCTCTTCCTATATTTCTCTCTTTTTAGGTACCATGGATGACTTTGCTTATCAATGGCCATATACGAACATGACTCAACCACGGGGAGCGGAGATTGACAGACTCAAGAAACTTTCTGCATTATCAGCACAGATGGAGACACTTTCGAGGATGCTTGAAGCTTTTGAAGCTCAACGTCGTCAAAGTGTGGCGGTTACTTGTGATTATTGTGCTGGAAATCATATGAGTCATCAATGCGCCATCAGTTTCGAGCTGGTACAGTATAGTGGTGATTACCCCAATAGTTATGTCTATCCCAACAACTATCATCAGGATTGGGGGTATCACCCGGATTTTTTATGGAGTTAACAATCAAGATCAATTTTATGCTCCAAGTCCAACATACCCACTGGATTTCTCGTGTCCACCTCCACTACAACAGGAAGAACATTCAAATTGGGAGGAAGCCTTAGAAAAATTCATTAGAGCTTCTGACAAAAGGAACGAGGAACAAGATAAAAGAATGAATCAAATAGAGCTGCATTTGCAAAGCCAAGGAGCATCGTTAAAGAATCTGGAAAATCAATTGGGGCAGATAGCACATGCGTTGAACAACCATCCTCAATACACTTGGCTCTATGACATGGATGACGAGACTGATGTTGAGCCCGAACCAAATCTGCAACTGGATGTGCCAAATGATATAGATGTTGAAAGAGAAGAAAGACTTGTGGACCAAGAAAAGGAGATCGACGAAGATCTAACTTTGAGTACCAATGAAGATTAGCCAATTTTGATAGTGTCCCATGTACCTTCTCCACCAAAGTTCAAGAATCCGGGCAATTTTGCAAAATCATGCCCAATTGGCAGTCATGTCGTCGGCAAAGATCTTTGTGACATAAGAGCGAGTACAACTTCGAAGCCATGGTTCAATAAGTTGGAGAAGATAGAAGAACAGATTGTTATGTCTGACAAGCCTCAATGCCAGAATCTATTCGCAGACACAATGGAAAAAACACCTAGATGTTGGACGTACTTTAATGTGATCTTTTCTAAACAAAGCATGCTAGGTGACTTTAATATAATGGTTATCGTAAATGGGAACCTACCAAAAGCTACATTATTTCCGATGGATGTAGGGTTCCTCAACTTTCAAAGAGGAATTGGATAGAGAATTAAAGAAGTCAGGTTGAGACTATAAAACAAGCGCTTATTGGGAGGCAACCCAAGTTTAATTTTTATTTTTAATTTTTATTAAGTTTTATATTAGTAGTTTTGAATTTGCATTTATTTAGGATTTAATAAAAGTGTTTCTATCATGATTTACAGGTTATTCAAGTCAAATTCAAGTGTGGTGCCCAATTTGTTCCATGTGCTTAGCCTATTCTCCAAACTTAGTGGACAATGAGGAAGATTGCTATATTTTCAAGGAAGTCCTCTGCTTTACTTTTTTATATTTCATCCATTGAGGACAATGTCTAGTTTAAGTTTAGGGGCATTTTAGCGTCGTATTGCATATAGTTAGTTATCTGCATAGTAGTTCATTTTTTTTGTGTTAGCATTGTGTTTTTTTTAGGTTGCATATAGTACATGGTAGGTATTTGCATATTCATATATGTGTTGCATTAGTATGTGTTCATGTAGTATAATTGCATTTTTTTTGCATGAATCTGTGTGATCGGTTGGTGTGGTCTTAGCTCGACCTATGATAAGATGGGTTTTGCATGTTAACTTGAACAATGTTGATAATTGATGATGAGTTCTAATTTTAATCATGATGACAATCTAAGTCTGTCTGAAACTTATGTAACCGGTTAGCACTTAAAGTTTAACTATTTTAATCCACTTGGTTCAAGGGTTTCATAATTTGTTTCTGAGGGAAAATTTTGGTTAAAATTTAAGGAAATTAGTCAACTGGCGGTAAAGGTTAGAATGACGTAAAAGCTTGAGTTTGGGGGAATCTATGGGGTATATATATACAAAGTGAAAATGAAAAAAAAATAGAAAATCCAGAAAAAGAAAAAAAAAAGAGAATAAACACCGTGGCATGCTTGTCTAGTTTTGTGGCCTTTGTTACTTGAGTAAGTAAGCCCGAGGGGATTGTCTTTACACCTAGCGCCCTAAGGTCTTAATGGCTTGGGAGTCGTTGGTCTAAAGCTCGTTAAGGTAGCACTGAAAAGCCTAAGGGAATAAGACATTGCACAGCCATGAGAAAATAAAAAAAATGAATAAAACACGAGAAAGAGCAAAATTGCCCTCGTGATTGAATAAAAGTATAAATAAATCTTGTATTTACCCTTAGACTTGGTAATTGCTTAGTTTTAACCGGAGTTGTCATGTTCACAAAAGTAATTGAATTGGAACTGAAATTTTTCTTCTAAGAAGTTTGTTATGTGATTATCTTGAATTGTGGTTGGTTAAAATGGTTAGCAAGCACACACGCACAACATGGGTGATCACTGGTTTGGATTGACTAATTAGTTAGAGTTATGGATTTTGACTTGATTGGATATATTGTTTGAGTACCAATGGTAACTTTGAGGCCTGTTGCTATATATCATACTGATTTATTAATGGGTTCGTAGGTATATTAGGAATAAGATCATGCATATGCATTTATGTAGTTGAGTTTGTTTGTTTATTTTTAGTTCTTTTGTGTTTTTACTTGAGGACAAGCAAAGGTTTAAATTTGGGGGTATTTGATGAGTGAGTTTTATACACATGAATTGGATACATTCAGGCTTAATTTATTATTGTTCTCAAGTCTTTTAGAATAGTTTTTAAGTGTTTGTATCCGTTCATGCATGTTTTACATTGTTTTGTAGGAATTGGGACAAAAGTTACGTGGATCGACGTTCGAGGTGGCTAGATTCGCGTTTTCGGCTTGCCATTTACACAGAAGTCACTTCAGAGCCAATTTGAGTATTTCTACGGACCTTATTTCGGAGAACATAAAGAATGAAAGTTGTATACCTACTTCTCCTCTTTTCGGATCATCTTGAATCATTGAAATCGAAGTTCGGACGAAGAAGTTATGGCCATTTTCCCAAAGGACGTCGGAGTAGAAAATTTCCAAAAAAAGCACTTGCGCCGGGGCGCTAATTTTAAGGCAATTTCCAGCGCTGGGGCACTGGGGGAAGGGTTTGGTCCGGCCTGGACGCGTTTTGGGCTAATTTTGACACCTTTTTAACTCCAAATTGGATTGAGTTTGTTCCTAACCTAAAAATTTGACTTGTAACCTACAAATACATGATGGGAGGCATAAAATAAGGGGGATTAGATAGCTTAGATTAGAGAAACACTCCATTAGATTAGACATTAATCCTAGTTCTTATTAGTTTTGGAGATTGAAGCAACTTGGAGATCATTGAAGATCAAGAGCAGGAGCAAGAGGGGAGCATCAGATTTGCTGACAACAGATTCTATTATCTTCTCTTATCATACTTTTATTGTAACGACCCCAAAAATCCATACAATTTAAATCTCAACTTCGGTCGTTAACCACACATTAAAACTCAAATTTTACATCATTATTCGATATTAAAAACACTAAAATTGCGAAATATTTAGAACGTTTATACATTTCCTTCTTTCTTGCCCTGAATCGCAACCTTTACATTACATCTCTTTGATTCAATCTTATATCATGAATCGTTACAACAAAATGACTATACAAAGTCTTACATCATAACTAAATATCCATATACATTGGATAACTCAACTTACAATTCAACATGTTACGTTCAAAATATGAAATACATTTCTCATAAAACATAAGTAATCTTCGTGAATATAGATCTCTATAACTCACTTAGCACATATCTTTATCTTAAAATCTTGACCTGCAAAAGTGGTTATTTGCAAGAGTGAGCTCGACAGCCCAGCAAAGTCTAACAGTTTTCATGCATCACATAACACATAATAACATGCTCGATATATATCTCATTAAGGTAACATGGCATCAATGCTTTTAATTCATATAGCAAATATAAAGATTGAGTTCCTTACTCAATCATCATTACTTAGCCAAAACAATGCAGTCATATATTGACTTAAACATTTTATGATTTTAACATGTATAACATATCATACAATTTAAAACAGTTCATCAAGTTCACGTAACAAATAGGAACCGAAAGACTTGCCTTGATCGTTGTTTACCAATAACAGTTTAACAGCTTACAGTTATCTGCATTTCACGTGCCCTACACAATTATATAATCATACACATCAACTATTAGTCACATAACAACACATAGTAATTGTAATGTAAACTCTACTCCACATCTCATAATCTTTCCTACTAATTAACACATAATGTTCAATTAGATTGTGTTAACTTTTCGACTTATGTAATATTTGAAATTCATTAAAGTGTTCAAATTTTGGTAGGAATCATTATTGGTTTTATATTAAACCCATTTCATACTTTATAATATCCATTTCATTTGACTAAAAACACTTTTTACGTTCATTAACAATTATCACGGCGTTTCGACGTTTATTCGTCACACGCCCGATTGCATCTTTTGTGTATGCTTACTATGATTCTATAACTTATCTAATACATCATTATATTAATGTTAAGCATCATTATATTTACTAATATTCATGTTTTGTAACTTAGAACAACATCTTTTATCGTCAAGAGCACTACACTAGCATACGTGCATGTCTGACGCCCTCCGATTGCCTTCGAAAACACAATAGTCCTAAAGATGACCATTTTGACCCTTCATAACGATTTCAAATTGAAAACCTTAAAGAATAAAAGTTGTAGGCCTATTCGTCCTCGTTCCGAATCATCTTGAATCGCATCAATCAGAGTTCGTATGAAAACGTTATGCTCATTTTAGTAAACTACATCCGGTCAATTTTTTTTTTCAAAATTTTGGCTTGACAGAACACCCTCCCGCCGGGGCGGGGGTTTTTGCACTAGGGGGGCCCGCCGGGGCGGGGGTCACTGCTGCGATTATGCGATTTTAGCTCTAGAACACTACGAAAAGCCAAATTAGGCATCCAAACTCCTTTCTAACAACCATACCAAACTACCCAATGAGTAAATAGGTTTACATAAACATAATCTAATGTTTCTAACACGTTTCTAACCATATAAACAACGTAAACATCAAAGATTACAACCTTTAATTTCATTATTTCTCTTCTTTCTTCTTCTTTTGACATTCATAGCGAAATTCTTCACTGTGAATTCGTTTTACATCCGTTTTGACTCATTCAACTTGGGTTGTTTTCGTTTTTCAACATACTAACAACATCTATTATCAAATTGCAGATTATAGCAAATATTGATCATGAAATTTCATACTTTCTAAGCCGTAACATATAAATATAAACAATGTTTTATAATTTCTTCCAACAATTCCAATTCTCACGAATTTGACAAACAAGTATCAATCATATATGATGGTTAACAGATTATACACACTCAATAATCTTTATAAACCAATTCTTTACTCAAATCATGCACCATAACCAATTAAAGAGAAAAAAAAAACTTTGATAAAACATAACTAAAAGCTAGGGCTATAATATTACCTTTTAATTTCTCCTTAAGCTTAATTAGATGATGAGAATGACTTGATTATCCTTCCTCTCCCTTCTTTGATTCTCATAATAACCTCTTTTTTCAATTTCTCAGTGAATATGTCTCTCTCAAACTTCTTTGTAACTCTCTCTTCTTCTTAGGCTTAGGCCAAACCCTTTTTCACGTAAACTAAAACTGACGCTAACATAAAAATAAAACTGACGTATAATATAATAAGGCTACTAAATACTTATCAGTTTTTTTTTATTATTATTATTTTAAACATAAAAGCCATAAGGCCTTGTTTGGTAAAACCTATTAAAATAATGACTTAATCATTCTTTAAGCCTTGTTTAGCAAAACAAGATTAAAATTAAAATTTCAAAAGCTCTAAGGCTTTGTTTGGTAAAACCAAATTTAAAACTCCTTTAATTTATTTTCATAAGTTATTTATAATATAGTTTATTGTCCTGCACTGTTTACTTGGATTTCCATATCCAATCTTAATTAAATAAACTAATTACCACATACTAAATAAATTTCCCACTTGACCAAATATCACAAAATTATAATCTCATTATAATTTTATTTAATAACTTAATATACCACCTTAAATTATTAAATTAAAATAATAATATAACATCTCATGTTATATTATAACTCTCTAAATTATAAATTAATTTAATTTAGAATATTATCTAATGAATTTAGATTAGTAAATATTTACTAGCAACCATTACATCAATAAAATATTTCTCTCATCAATTTCAACAATAAGCGCATCAAATAAATATTTATATATTAATAAATATTTAATATTACAATTTGAAATTTCGGATCGTTACATCCTTCCCTCCTTACAAGGATTCTGTCCCCAGAATCACAACTCAAATAATCAAATCGTCACATTCTTCACTCTTTTATCTTAATTAAGTTAATTTCTATAACTCATGGATTATTTACTTACTAATAAATAATCCAATAAATATCTACTAAACAACAAACACGTCAATTAAAAATATTTATTTAATTCAATAAATATTTAAAATTATAAATAAAATTTTGGATTGTTACATTCTTCCTACCTTATAAGGATTCCGTCCTCGGAATCACTGAAACCCTACCCTCCTCAGGTTTTCACCAAATCTCTTCGTTGAATAACTTCAACACATTACCTTAACATAGGTTTTATATTTCCTACTCCCACCATTCTTCAAAATAAATTCTTGTAAGTTTTATTTCATAACCTTTACTCAGACTCAATTATATTTGAGTATTACATATTCTTTAACCCGTTCATTTCCCTTTTTTTTAAGGATCGTTATCATGAACACTCGGGATATTACATTCACCCATTCTTCTAAGAATTTCGTCCTCGAAATTTTATCAATGAATATTCAATCTATCAAAATAGATTTTACGTCACTACTTCATTCATTCATTGGTTTCTATAACTACTTCCTTTCCACAATTATCATTCTACAACTATTAACTTTTATATTAAAAGTTTCACATTATTCTTTGATAACTCATATCGTTCTCACTTCAAAATCTCTTTTCTCACTTATTCAATATATTCATCATTTAGTGTCGCATTCTACGACTCACTTCTTTCTAAGGAATATCATCCTTACCACATTCACCTTTTAGAATATCAAGAATCTTCCACAATTGCTCAATAATTGGGAAGCGATATGAATAACATGAATTTAAAAGATTCCAAATCATGCTGAGGGTCATAAGACCACGAACTATGTCCACAGTTATAAGTAATCTTTCAACTTCAACTTTAACAGTCATAAGACTATAAGGACCCCCGTACTTAGGGTGTTAAGCCCTTCGTACGATGTATTGTGCACAAACATTTAAACGTTATGCGTATGTCCATAGTTATAAGTAATCTTTCAACTTAAACTTTAACAGTCATAAGACTATAGGGACTCCTCGTACTTAGGGTGATCAGCCCTTCGTACAATGTATTGTGCACAAACATCTCAACGCCTCCGTGTAATCCCCTATAAAAGGGTTGTTCATCTCAGCTTTTCAGCATCTGAATCCGCACCAAAACAATTTGGTTTGGCATAACTTCTCAAGAAACGCATGCATTTCATGAACATCTTTCAATATTTGTCTAGCTGAATCAAATAGTATAGACCTCTACAACAATTTGAACATCAATTGAAATATACATATACATACATACATATGTATTCTCATATCTTAAAGAAATCTCAAAAATCTTTTTATAACGTCATGATACCGCACTGTATTTACAGTCCGTTGAGAATTCCGTCTTTTGTTGATTTTATCATACTACATCATACCATAGTGGGCTGACGATCCTTAGATCACATCCAACACTAGGTAATACTGCATTGATGACTCCATCATTTTTTTTTCATCTTTGCACCAGGTTACATGATGCATTAATGATATAAAATACATTTTGATATATTGCAAATCATTTTTGTCTAGCCGAAGCAATTAGCATAAACATACGAATAACAATATTGTTGTTAAAACATATTTGGTTCTATCATTTGATCCAATATTTTTCAAGAAAATAGAAGTGTAAATATCAGCACGAAGTCAATAAATTTCGAAAGTCTAGCATAGCTAGTAGATTTAGAATACCTATGCTTCCACCATTAACTCCACTTTCTATAATGATCCATTGCTTAATAGGTCTATCTATTCCTATCATCCTCAATACTCCATTCACACTTAATTACACCCAGTTCGTCAAACTTACCACACGTTATGAGTTCAGGAACTTGCCACAATCATATGAGTTTAAGAACTTATCCTAGTCAGACCATAGGCGTCCATTCGCTGAGGGGTTCAAAAACATACCATATAATTATGAGTCACGAACCTACCATAAGTATAAGTTTTAAGAACTCGCACTTAACCTTATAATATTCTCTAACTATACTCTACCTATATGTTATACACATGAGAAAAGAATCACCTTCTCAACAGGCATATAGCAAATAGCGCGATACAAACATTCCAATGATTATCAATGTGATAAACTGAGTGCAAGCACAAAATCCTCGCCCATACAAAGGTTTGTACAACTCAGCCATCACATGATTCCTCAATTGAAATCCCACCTAACTCTATTTTGCTTATAACTTGCTCGTTGCTCGATACGAATTCCTCGTAAGACATCATCTATAACTCATCATGAGTTATCTCGTACTATTTCATAGTACTCCATCTTCATAGCATTAAGCTATAATTATTCAAACATTATAGACCATATTTCTTTTATAACTTAAACAGATCTAGACCACGTCGTGATCTTATTCTATAACCATCATTTACATCGCTCAAAATTTCATTCGAGTTCTAACACTCTCATCATACGTGTCCATTTCTATACTTGGTACACATCGAGTCTCTAACAGTTTCAATATGGTACGCTGAGTGGTTTCCCACAAACAACCAACAAACTAGGTTCTGAGTTACTAGTTCGTATATACCTCCGCTCTATGAAAGAATCGTTTAGCCCAGATACCATACATCAACTACTAAAGAGTACAATTGCATCATACTTAAATATAACTCTCTATTCTAAACTTCTTTTATCATTCTCTTTTTATAGACATTGTCTATTTGTTATCACCTTACATCCTTATTATTGGAGTTGGGTAACCCCACATTCATATTCCTTATACCTCTACGAGATTCTTCTTTGAATCATTTCACGCAAGTTTTATCCCTTCTTTATACGTTTCTTAGATTACTTCTTATTGTTCAAACTCTATTTGAGCTTATTCTTTCATTATATTCACCTTCCTTCTCTAAGGTTATAGCCTAAGGTACTCCTACCTAAGGTTTATAACCTACAGCTCTGATACCAACTATAACGACCCCAAAAATTCATACAATTTAAATCTCAACTTCGGTCGTTAACCACACATTAAAACTCAAATTTTACATCATTATTCGATATTAAAAACACTAAAATTACGGAATATTTAGAACGTTTATACATTTCCTTCTTTCTTGCCCTGAATCGCAACCTTTACATTACATCTCTTTGATTCAATCTTATATCATGAATCGTTACAACAAAATGACTATACAAAGTCTTACATCATAACTAAATATCCATATACATTGCATAACTCAACTTACAATTCAACATGTTACGTTCAAAATATGAAATATATTTCTCATAAAACATAAGTAATCTTCGTGAATATAGATCTCTATAACTCACTTAGCACATATCTTTATCTTAAAATCTTGACCTGCAAAAGTGGTTATTTGCAAGAGTGAGCTCGACAGCCCAGCAAAGTCTAACAGTTTTCATGCATCACATAACACATAATAACATGCTCGATATACATCTCATTAAGGTAACATGGCATACATGCTTTTAATTCATATAGCAAATATAAAGATTGAGTTCCTTACTCAATCATCATTACTTAGCCAAAACAATGCAGTCATATATTGACTTAAACATTTTATGATTTCAACATGTATAACATATCATACAATTTAAAACAGTTCATCAAGTTCACGTAACAAATAGGAACCGAAAGACTTGCCTTGATCGTTGTTTACCAATAACAGTTTAACAGCTTACAGTTATCTGCACTTCACGTGCCCTACACAATTATATAATCATACACATCAACTATTAGTCACATAACAACACATAGTAATTGTAATGTAAACTCTACTCCACATCTCATAATCTTTCCTATTAATTAACACACAATGTTCAATTAGATTGTGTTAACTTTTCGACTTATGTAATATTCGAAATTCATTAAAGTGTTCAAATTTTGCTAGGAATCATTATTGGTTTTATATTAAACCCATTTCATACTTTATAATATCCATTTCATTTGACTAAAAACACTTTTTACGTTCATTAACAATTATCACGGCGTTTCGACGTTTATTCGTCACACGCCCGATTGCATCTTTTGTGTATGCTTACTATGCTTCTATAACTTATCTAATACATCATTATATTAATGTTAAGCATCATTATATTTACTAATATTCATGTTTTATAACTTAGAACAACATCTTTTATCGTCAAGAGCACTACACTAGCATACGTGCATGTCTGACGCCCTCCGATTGCCTTCGAAAACACAATAGTCCTAAAGATGACCATTTTGACCCTTCATAACGATTTCAAATTGAAAACCTTAAAGAATAAAAGTTGTAGGCCTATTCGTCCTCGTTCCGAATCATCTTGAATCGCATCAATCAGAGTTCGTATGAAAACGTTATGCTCATTTTAGTAAACTACGTCCGGTCAGTTTTTTTTTTCAAAATTTTGGCTTGACAGAACACCCTCCCGCCGGGGCGGGGGTTTTTGCACTAGGGGGGCCCGCCGGGGCGGGGGTCACTGCTGCGATTATGCGATTTTAGCTCTAGAACACTACGAAAAGCCAAATTAGGCCTCCAAACTCCTTTCTAACAACCATACCAAACTACCCAATGAGTAAATAGGTTTACATAAACATAATCTAATATTTCTAACACGTTTCTAACCATATAAACAACGTAAACATCAAAGATTACAACCTTTAATTTCACTATTTCTCTTCTTTCTTCTTCTTTTGACATTCATAGCTAAATTCTTCACTGTGAATTCGTTTTACATCCGTTTTGACTCATTCAACTTGGGTTGTTTTCGTTTTTCAACATACTAACAACATCTATTATCAAATTGCAGATTATAGCAATTATTGATCATGAAATTTCATACTTTCTAAGCCGTAACATATAAATATAAACAATGTTTTATAATTTCTTCCAACAATTCCAATTCTCACGAATTTGACAAACAAGTATCAATCATATATGATGGTTAACAGATTATACACACTCAATAATCTTTATAAACCAATTCTTTACTCAAATCATGCACCATAACCAATTAAAGAGAAAAAAAAAACTTTGATAAAACATAACTAAAAGCTAGGGCTATAATATTACCTTTTAATTTCTCCTTAAGCTTAATTAGATGATGAGAATGACTTGATTATCCTTCCTCTCCCTTCTTTGATTCTCATAATAACCTCTTTTTTCAATTTCTCAGAGAATGTGTCTCTCTCAAACTTCTTTGTAACTCTCTCTTCTTCTTAGGCTTAGGCCAAACCCTTTTTCACGTAAACTAAAACTGACGCTAACATAAAAATAAACTGACGTATAATATAATAAGGCTACTAAATACTTATCAGTTTTTTTTTATTATTATTATTTTAAACATAAAAGCCATAAGGCCTTGTTTGGTAAAACCTATTAAAATAATGACTTAATCATTCTTTAAGCCTTGTTTAGCAAAACAAGATTAAAATTAAAATTTCAAAAGCTCTAAGGCTTTGTTTGGTAAAACCAAATTTAAAACTCCTTTAATTTATTTTCATAAGTTATTTATAATATAGTTTATTGTCCTGCACTATTTACTTGGATTTCTATATCCAATCTTAATTAAATAAACTAATTACCGCATACTAAATAAATTTCCCACTTGACCAAATATCACAAAATTATAATCTCATTATAATTTTATTTAATAACTTAATATGCCACCTTAAATTATTAAATTAAAACAATAATATAACATCTCATGTTATATTATAACTCTCTAAATTATAAATTAATTTAATTTAGAATATTATCTAATGAATTTAGATTAGTAAATATTTACTAGCAACCATTACATCAATAAAATATTTCTCTCATCAATTTCAACAATAAGCGCATCAAATAAATATTTATATATTAATAAATATTTAATATTACAATTTGAAATTTCGGATCGTTACATCCTTCCCTCCTTACAAGGATTCTGTCCCCAGAATCACAACTCAAATAATCAAATCGTCACATTCTTCACTCTTTTATCTTAATTAAGTTAATTTCTATAACTCATGGATTATTTACTTACTAATAAATAATCCAATAAATATCTACTAAACAACAAACACGTCAATTAAAAAAATTTATTTAATTCAATAAATATTTAAAATTATAAATAAAATTTTGGATTGTTACATTCTTCCCACCTTATAAGGATTCCGTCCTCGGAATCACTGAAACCCTACCCTCCTCAGGTTTTCACCAAATCTCTTCGTTGAATAACTTCAACACATTACCTTAACATAGGTTTTATATTTTCTACTCTCACCATTCTTCAAAATAAATTCTTGTAAGTTTTATTTCATAACCTTTACTCAGACTCAATTATATTTGAGTATTACATATTCTTTAACCCGTTCATTTCCCTTTTTTTTTAAGGATCGTTATCATGAACACTCGGGATATTACATTCACCCATTCTTCTAAGAATTTCGTCCTCGAAATTTTATCAATGAATATTCAATCTATCAAAATAGATTTTACGTCACTACTTCATTCATTCATTGGTTTCTATAACTACTTCCTTTCCACAATTATCATTCTACAACTATTAACTTTTATATTAAAAGTTTCACATTATTCTTTGATAACTCATATCGTTCTCACTTCAAAATCTCTTTTCTCACTTATTCAACATATTCATCATTTAGTGTCGCATTCTACGACTCACTTCTTTCTAAGGAATATCATCCTTACCACATTCACCTTTTAGAATATCAAGAATCTTCCACAATTGCTCAATAATTGGGAAGCGATATGAATAACATGAATTTAAAAGATTCCAAATCATGCTGAGGGTCATAAGACCACGAACTATGTCCACAGTTGTAAGTAATCTTTCAACTTCAACTTTAACAGTCATAAGACTATAAGGACCCCCGTACTTAGGGTGTTAAGCCCTTCGTACGATGTATTGTGTACAAACATTTAAACGCTGTGCGTATGTCCATAGTTATAAGTAATCTTTCAACTTAAACTTTAACAGTCATAAGACTATAGGGACTCCTCGTACTTAGGGTGATCAGCCCTTCGTACAATGTATTGTGCATAAACATCTCAACGCCTCTGCGTAATCCTTTATAAAAGGGTTGTTCATCTCAGCTTTTCAACATCTGAATCCACACCAAAACAATTTGGTTTGGCATAACTTCTCAAGAAACGCATGCATTTCATGAACATCTTTCAATATTTGTCTAGCTGAATCAAATAGCATAGACCTCTACAACAATTTGAACATCAATCGAAATATACATATACATACATACATATGTATTCTCATATCTTAAAGAAATCTCAAAAATCTTTTTATAACGTCATGATACCGCACTGTATTTACAGTCCGTTGAGAATTCCGTCATTTGTTGATTTTATCATACTACATCATACCATAGTGGGCTGACGATCCTTAGATCACATCCAACACTAGGTAATACTGCATTGATGACTCCATCGTTTTTTTTTTCATCTTTGCACCAGGTTATATGATGCATTATTGATATAAAATACATTTTGATATATTGCAAATCATTTTTGTCAAGCCGAAGCAATTAGCATAGACATACGAATAACAGTATTATTGTTAAAACTCATTGGTTCTATCATTTGATCCAATGTTTTTCAAGAAAATAGAAGTGTAAACATCAGCACGAAGTCAATAAATTTCGAAAGTCTAGCATAGCTAGTAGATTTAGAATACCTATGCTTCCACCATCAACTCCACTTTCTATAATGATCCATTGCTTAATAGGTCTATCTATTCCTATCATCCTCAATACTCCATTCACACTTAATTACACCCAGTTCGTCAAACTTACCACACGTTATGAGTTCAGGAACTTGCCACAATCATATGAGTTTAAGAACTTATCCTAGTCAGACCATAGGCGTCCATTCGCTGAGGGGTTCAAAAACATACCATATAATTATGAGTCACGAACCTACCATAAGTATAAGCTTTAAGAACTCGCACTTAACCTTATAATATTCTCTAACTATACTCTACCTATATGTTATACACATGAGAAAAGAATCACCTTCTCAACAGGCATATAGCAAATAGCGCGATACAAACATTCCAATGATTCTCAATGTGATAAACTGAGTGCAAGCACAAAACCCTCGCCCATACAAAGGTTTGTACAACTCAGCCATCACATGAGTCCTCAATTGAAATCTCACCTAACTCTATTTTGCTTATAACTTGCTCTTTGCTCGATACGAATTCCTCGTATCACATCATCTATAACTCCTCATGAGTTATCTCGTACTATTTCATAGTACTCCATCTTCATAGCATTAAGCTATAATTATTCAAACATTATAGACCATCTTTCTTTTATAACTTAAACAGATCTAGACCACGTCGTGATCTTATTCTATAACCATCTCCCTTAAAATTCTTTTCTTAACTCGTGATCGTTTTGTTTTACGATCCTCTTTCTTTCTCTTTTTCATCATTTACTACATTACTCGTTATCTTGGCTTTTGGAGTTAGGAAACTCCCATTTCTTATCTTTATATCTCTTAGATTCTTCTTTGAATCTTCTTGTTTATATAAAGAAAAAAAATTCATTTAAGAATTTCTAACATCATTTACATCGCTCAAAATTTCATTCGAGTTCTACACTCTCATCATACGTGTCCATTTCTATACTTGGTACACATCGAGTCTCTAACAGTTTCAATATGGTACGCTGAGTGGTTTCCCACAAACAACCAACAAACTAGGTTCTGAGTTACTAGTTCGTATATACCTCCGCTCTATGAAGGAATCGTTTAGCCCAGATACCATACATCAACTACTAAAGAGTACAATTACACCATACTTAAATATAACTCTCTATTCTAAACTTCTTTATCATTCTCTTTTTATAGACATTGTCTATTTGTTATCACCTTACATCCTTATTATTGGAGTTGGGTAACCCCACATTCATATTCCTTATACCTCTGCGAGATTCTTCTTTGAATCATTTCACGCAAGTTTTATCCCTTCTTTATACGTTTCTTACATTACTTCTTATTGTTCAAACTCTATTTGAGTTTATTCTTTCATTATATTCACCTTCCTTCTCTAAGGTTATAGCCTAAGGTACTCCTACCTAAGGTTTATAACCTACAGCTCTGATACCAACTGTAACGACCCCAAAAATCCATACAATTTAAATCTCAACTTCGGTCGTTAACCACACATTAAAACTCAAATTTTACATCATTATTCGATATTAAAAACACTAAAATTGCGGAATATTTAAAACATTTATACATTTCCTTCTTTCTTGCCCTGAATCGCAACCTTTACATTACATCTCTTTGATTCAATCTTATATCATGAATCGTTACAACAAAATGACTATACAAAGTCTTACATCATAACTAAATATCCATATACATTGGATAACTCAACTTACAATTCAACATGTTACGTTCAAAATATGAAATACATTTCTCATAAAACATAAGTAATCTTCGTGAATATAGATCTCTATAACTCACTTAGCACATATCTTTATCTTAAAATCTTGACCTGCAAAAGTGGTTATTTGCAAGAGTGAGCTCGACAGCCCAGCAAAGTCTAACAGTTTTCATGCATCACATAACACATAATAACATGCTCGATATACATCTCATTAAGGTAACATGGCATACATGCTTTTAATTCATATAGCAAATATAAAGATTGAGTTCCTTACTCAATCATCATTACTTAACCAAAACAATGCAGTCATATATTGACTTAAACATTTTATGATTTCAACATGTATAACATATCATACAATTTAAAACAGTTCATCAAGTTCACGTAAGAAATAGGAACCGAAAGACTTGCCTTGATCGTTGTTTACCAATAATAGTTTAACAGCTTACAGTTATCTGTACTTCACGTGTCCTACACAATTATATAATCATACACATCAACTATTAGTCACATAACAACACATAGTAATTGTAATGTAAACTCTACTCCACATCTCATAATCTTTCCTATTAATTAACACACAATGTTCAATTAGATTGTGTTAACTTTTCGACTTATGTAATATTCGAAATTCATTAAAGTGTTCAAATTTTGCTAGGAATCATTATTGGTTTTATATTAAACCCATTTCATACTTTATAATATCCATTTCATTTGACTAAAAACACTTTTTACGTTCATTAACAATTATCACGGCGTTTCGACGTTTATTCGTCACACGCCCGATTGCATCTTTTGTGTATGCTTACTATGCTTCTATAACTTATCTAATACATCATTATATTAATGTTAAGCATCATTATATTTACTAATATTCATGTTTTATAACTTAGAACAACATCTTTTATCGTCAAGAGCACTACACTAGCATACGTTCATGTCTGACGCCCTCCGATTGCCTTTGAAAACATAATAGTCCTAAAGATGACCATTTTTACCCTTCATAACGATTTCAAATTGAAAACCTTAAAGAATAAAAGTTGTAGGCCTATTCGTCCTCGTTCCGAATCATCTTGAATCGCATCAATCAGAGTTCGTATGAAAAAGTTATGCTCATTTTAGTAAACTACATCCGGTCAATTTTTTTTTTCAAAATTTTGGCTTGACAGAACACCCTCCCGCCGGGGCGGGGGTTTTTGCACTAGGGGGGCCCGCCGGGGCGGGGGTCACTGCTGCGATTATGCGATTTTAGCTCTAGAACACTACGAAAAGCCAAATTAGGCCTCCAAACTCCTTTCTAACAACCATACCAAACTACCCAATGAGTAAATAGGTTTACATAAACATAATCTAATGTTTCTAACACGTTTCTAACCATATAAACAACGTAAACATCAAAGATTACAACCTTTAATTTCATTATTTCTCTTCTTTCTTCTTCTTTTGACATTCATAGCGAAATTCTTCACTGTGAATTCGTTTTACATCCGTTTTAACTCATTCAACTTGGGTTGTTTTCGTTTTTCAACATACTAACAACATCTATTATCAAATTGCAGATTATAGCAAATATTGATCATGAAATTTCATACTTTCTAAGCCGTAACATATAAATATAAATAATGTTTTATAATTTCTTCCAACAATTCCAATTCTCACGAATTTGACAAACAAGTATCAATCATATATGATGGTTAACAGATTATACACACTCAATAATCTTTATAAACCAATTCTTTACTCAAATCATGCACCATAACCAATTAAAGAGAAAAAAAAACTTTGATAAAACATAACTAAAAGCTAGGGCTATAATATTACCTTTTAATTTCTCCTTAAGCTTAATTAGATGATGAGAATGACTTGATTATCCTTCCTCTCCCTTCTTTGATTCTCATAATAACCTCTTTTTTCAATTTCTCAGAGAATGTGTCTCTCTCAAACTTCTTTGTAACTCTCTCTTCTTCTTAGGCTTAGGCCAAACCCTTTTTCACGTAAACTAAAACTGACGCTAACATAAAAATAAAACTGACGTATAATATAATAAGGCTACTAAATACTTATCAGTTTTTTTTTATTATTATTATTTTAAACATAAAAGCCATAAGGCCTTGTTTGGTAAAACCTATTAAAATAATGACTTAATCATTCTTTAAGCCTTGTTTAGCAAAACAAGATTAAAATTAAAATTTCAAAAGCTCTAAGGCTTTGTTTGGTAAAACCAAATTTAAAACTCCTTTAATTTATTTTCATAAGTTATTTATAATATAGTTTATTGTCCTGCACTGTTTACTTGGATTTCTATATCCAATCTTAATTAAATAAACTAATTACCACATACTAAATAAATTTCCCACTTGACCAAATATCACAAAATTATAATCTCATTATAATTTTATTTAATAACTTAATATGCCACCTTAAATTATTAAATTAAAACAATAATATAACATCTCATGTTATATTATAACTCTCTAAATTATAAATTAATTTAATTTAGAATATTATCTAATGAATTTAGATTAGTAAATATTTACTAGCAACCATTACATCAATAAAATATTTCTCTCATCAATTTCAACAATAAGCGCATCAAATAAATATTTATATATTAATAAATATTTAATATTACAATTTGAAATTTCGGATCGTTACATCCTTCCCTCCTTACAAGGATTCTGTCCCCAGAATCACAACTCAAATAATCAAATCGTCACATTCTTCACTCTTTTATCTTAATTAAGTTAATTTCTATAACTCATGGATTATTTACTTACTAATAAATAATCCAATAAATATCTACTAAACAACAAACACGTCAATTAAAAAAATTTATTTAATTCAATAAATATTTAAAATTATAAATAAAATTTTGGATTGTTACATTCTTCCCACCTTATAAGGATTCCGTCCTCGGAATCACTGAAACCCTACCCTCCTCAGGTTTTCACCAAATCTCTTCGTTGAATAACTTCAACACATTACCTTAACATAGGTTTTATATTTTCTACTCTCACCATTCTTCAAAATAAATTCTTGTAAGTTTTATTTCATAACCTTTACTCAGACTCAATTATATTTGAGTATTACATATTCTTTAACCCGTTCATTTCCCTTTTTTTTTAAGGATCGTTATCATGAACACTCGGGATATTACATTCACCCATTCTTCTAAGAATTTCGTCCTCGAAATTTTATCAATGAATATTCAATCTATCAAAATAGATTTTACGTCACTACTTCATTCATTCATTGGTTTCTATAACTACTTCCTTTCCACAATTATCATTCTACAACTATTAACTTTTATATTAAAAGTTTCACATTATTCTTTGATAACTCATATCGTTCTCACTTCAAAATCTTTTTTCTCACTTATTCAACATATTCATCATTTAGTGTCGCATTCTACGACTCACTTCTTTCTAAGGAATATCATCCTTACCACATTCACCTTTTAGAATATCAAGAATCTTCCACAATTGCTCAACAATTGGGAAGCGATATGAATAACATGAATTTAAAAGATTCCAAATCATGCTGAGGGTCATAAGACCACGAACTATGTCCACAGTTGTAAGTAATCTTTCAACTTCAACTTTAACAATCATAAGACTATAAGGACCCCCGTACTTAGGGTGTTAAGCCCTTCGTACGATGTATTGTGCACAAACATTTAAACGCTGTGCGTATGTCCATAGTTATAAGTAATCTTTCAACTTAAACTTTAACAGTCATAAGACTATAGGGACTCCTCGTACTTAGGGTGATCAGCCCTTCGTACAATGTATTGTGCATAAACATCTCAACGCCTCTGCGTAATCCCCTATAAAAGGGTTGTTCATCTCAGCTTTTCAACATCTGAATCCACACCAAAACAATTTGGTTTGGCATAACTTCTCAAGAAACGCATGCATTTCATGAACATCTTTCAATATTTGTCTAGCTGAATCAAATAGCATAGACCTCTACAACAATTTGAACATCAATCGAAATATACATATACATACATACATATGTATTCTCATATCTTAAAGAAATCTCAAAAATCTTTTTATAACGTCATGATACCGCACTGTATTTACAGTCCGTTGAGAATTCCGTCATTTGTTGATTTTATCATACTACATCATACCATAGTGGGCTGACGATCCTTAGATCACATCCAACACTAGGTAATACTGCATTGATGACTCCATCGTTTTTTTTTTTCATCTTTGCACCAGGTTATATGATGCATTATTGATATAAAATACATTTTGATATATTGCAAATCATTTTTGTCAAGCCGAAGCAATTAGCATAGACATACGAATAACAGTATTATTGTTAAAACTCATTGGTTCTATCATTTGATCCAATGTTTTTCAAGAAAATAGAAGTGTAAACATCAGCACGAAGTCAATAAATTTCGAAAGTCTAGCATAGCTAGTAGATTTAGAATACCTATGCTTCCACCATCAACTCCACTTTCTATAATGATCCATTGCTTAATAGGTCTATCTATTCCTATCATCCTCAATACTCCATTCACACTTAATTACACCCAGTTCGTCAAACTTACCACACGTTATGAGTTCAGGAACTTGCCACAATCATATGAGTTTAAGAACTTATCCTAGTCAGACCATAGGCGTCCATTCGCTGAGGGGTTCAAAAACATACCATATAATTATGAGTCACGAACCTACCATAAGTATAAGCTTTAAGAACTCGCACTTAACCTTATAATATTCTCTAACTATACTCTACCTATATGTTATACACATGAGAAAAGAATCACCTTCTCAACAGGCATATAGCAAATAGCGCGATACAAACATTCCAATGATTCTCAATGTGATAAACTGAGTGCAAGCACAAAACCCTCGCCCATACAAAGGTTTGTACAACTCAGCCATCACATGAGTCCTCAATTGAAATCTCACCTAACTCTATTTTGCTTATAACTTGCTCTTTGCTCGATACGAATTCCTCGTATCACATCATCTATAACTCCTCATGAGTTATCTCGTACTATTTCATAGTACTCCATCTTCATAGCATTAAGCTATAATTATTCAAACATTATAGACCATCTTTCTTTTATAACTTAAACAGATCTAGACCACGTCGTGATCTTATTCTATAACCATCTCCCTTAAAATTCTTTTCTTAACTCGTGATCGTTTTGTTTTACGATCCTCTTTCTTTCTCTTTTTCATCATTTACTACATTACTCGTTATCTTGGCTTTTGGAGTTAGGAAACTCCCATTTCTTATCTTTATATCTCTTAGATTCTTCTTTGAATCTTCTTGTTTATATAAAGAAAAAAAATTCATTTAAGAATTTCTAACATCATTTACATCGCTCAAAATTTCATTCGAGTTCTACACTCTCATCATACGTGTCCATTTCTATACTTGGTACACATCGAGTCTCTAACAGTTTCAATATGGTACGCTGAGTGGTTTCCCACAAACAACCAACAAACTAGGTTCTGAGTTACTAGTTCGTATATACCTCCGCTCTATGAAGGAATCGTTTAGCCCAGATACCATACATCAACTACTAAAGAGTACAATTACACCATACTTAAATATAACTCTCTATTCTAAACTTCTTTATCATTCTCTTTTTATAGACATTGTCTATTTGTTATCACCTTACATCCTTATTATTGGAGTTGGGTAACCCCACATTCATATTCCTTATACCTCTGCGAGATTCTTCTTTGAATCATTTCACGCAAGTTTTATCCCTTCTTTATACGTTTCTTACATTACTTCTTATTGTTCAAACTCTATTTGAGCTTATTCTTTCATTATATTCACCTTCCTTCTCTAAGGTTATAGCCTAAGGTACTCCTACCTAAGGTTTATAACCTACAGCTCTGATACCAACTGTAACGACCCCAAAAATCCATACAATTTAAATCTCAACTTCGGTCGTTAACCACACATTAAAACTCAAATTTTACATCATTATTCGATATTAAAAACACTAAAATTGCGGAATATTTAAAACATTTATACATTTCCTTCTTTCTTGCCCTGAATCGCAACCTTTACATTACATCTCTTTGATTCAATCTTATATCATGAATCGTTACAACAAAATGACTATACAAAGTCTTACATCATAACTAAATATCCATATACATTGGATAACTCAACTTACAATTCAACATGTTACGTTCAAAATATGAAATACATTTCTCATAAAACATAAGTAATCTTCGTGAATATAGATCTCTATAACTCACTTAGCACATATCTTTATCTTAAAATCTTGACCTGCAAAAGTGGTTATTTGCAAGAGTGAGCTCGACAGCCCAGCAAAGTCTAACAGTTTTCATGCATCACATAACACATAATAACATGCTCGATATACATCTCATTAAGGTAACATGGCATACATGCTTTTAATTCATATAGCAAATATAAAGATTGAGTTCCTTTCTCAATCATCATTACTTAACCAAAACAATGCAGTCATATATTGACTTAAACATTTTATGATTTCAACATGTATAACATATCATACAATTTAAAACAGTTCATCAAGTTCACGTAAGAAATAGGAACCGAAAGACTTGCCTTGATCGTTGTTTACCAATAATAGTTTAACAGCTTACAGTTATCTGTACTTCACGTGTCCTACACAATTATATAATCATACACATCAACTATTAGTCACATAACAACACATAGTAATTGTAATGTAAACTCTACTCCACATCTCATAATCTTTCCTATTAATTAACACACAATGTTCAATTAGATTGTGTTAACTTTTCGACTTATGTAATATTCGAAATTCATTAAAGTGTTCAAATTTTGCTAGGAATCATTATTGGTTTTATATTAAACCCATTTCATACTTTATAATATCCATTTCATTTGACTAAAAACACTTTTTACGTTCATTAACAATTATCACGGCGTTTCGACGTTTATTCGTCACACGCCCGATTGCATCTTTTGTGTATGCTTACTATGCTTCTATAACTTATCTAATACATCATTATATTAATGTTAAGCATCATTATATTTACTAATATTCATGTTTTATAACTTAGAACAACATCTTTTATCGTCAAGAGCACTACACTAGCATACGTGCATGTCTGACGCCCTCCGATTGCCTTTGAAAACACAATAGTCCTAAAGATGACCATTTTTACCCTTCATAACGATTTCAAATTGAAAACCTTAAAGAATAAAAGTTGTAGGCCTATTCGTCCTCGTTCCGAATCATCTTGAATCGCATCAATCAGAGTTCGTATGAAAAAGTTATGCTCATTTTAGTAAACTACATCCGGTCAATTTTTTTTTTCAAAATTTTGGCTTGACAGAACACCCTCCCGCCGGGGCGGGGGTTTTTGCACTAGGGGGGCCCGCCGGGGCGGGGGTCACTGCTGCGATTATGCGATTTTAGCTCTAGAACACTACGAAAAGCCAAATTAGGCCTCCAAACTCCTTTCTAACAACCATACCAAACTACCCAATGAGTAAATAGGTTTACATAAACATAATCTAATGTTTCTAACACGTTTCTAACCATATAAACAACGTAAACATCAAAGATTACAACCTTTAATTTCATTATTTCTCTTCTTTCTTCTTCTTTTGACATTCATAGCGAAATTCTTCACTGTGAATTCGTTTTACATCCGTTTTAACTCATTCAACTTGGGTTGTTTTCGTTTTTCAACATACTAACAACATCTATTATCAAATTGCAGATTATAGCAAATATTGATCATGAAATTTCATACTTTCTAAGCCGTAACATATAAATATAAATAATGTTTTATAATTTCTTCCAACAATTCCAATTCTCACGAATTTGACAAACAAGTATCAATCATATATGATGGTTAACAGATTATACACACTCAATAATCTTTATAAACCAATTCTTTACTCAAATCATGCACCATAACCAATTAAAGAGAAAAAAAAACTTTGATAAAACATAACTAAAAGCTAGGGCTATAATATTACCTTTTAATTTCTCCTTAAGCTTAATTAGATGATGAGAATGACTTGATTATCCTTCCTCTCCCTTCTTTGATTCTCATAATAACCTCTTTTTTCAATTTCTCAGAGAATGTGTCTCTCTCAAACTTCTTTGTAACTCTCTCTTCTTCTTAGGCTTAGGCCAAACCCTTTTTCACGTAAACTAAAACTGACGCTAACATAAAAATAAAACTGACGTATAATATAATAAGGCTACTAAATACTTATCAGTTTTTTTTTATTATTATTATTTTAAACATAAAAGCCATAAGGCCTTGTTTGGTAAAACCTATTAAAATAATGACTTAATCATTCTTTAAGCCTTGTTTAGCAAAACAAGATTAAAATTAAAATTTCAAAAGCTCTAAGGCTTTGTTTGGTAAAACCAAATTTAAAACTCCTTTAATTTATTTTCATAAGTTATTTATAATATAGTTTATTGTCCTGCACTGTTTACTTGGATTTCTATATCCAATCTTAATTAAATAAACTAATTACCACATACTAAATAAATTTCCCACTTGACCAAATATCACAAAATTATAATCTCATTATAATTTTATTTAATAACTTAATATGCCACCTTAAATTATTAAATTAAAACAATAATATAACATCTCATGTTATATTATAACTCTCTAAATTATAAATTAATTTAATTTAGAATATTATCTAATGAATTTAGATTAGTAAATATTTACTAGCAACCATTACATCAATAAAATATTTCTCTCATCAATTTCAACAATAAGCGCATCAAATAAATATTTATATATTAATAAATATTTAATATTACAATTTGAAATTTCGGATCGTTACATCCTTCCCTCCTTACAAGGATTCTGTCCCCAGAATCACAACTCAAATAATCAAATCGTCACATTCTTCACTCTTTTATCTTAATTAAGTTAATTTCTATAACTCATGGATTATTTACTTACTAATAAATAATCCAATAAATATCTACTAAACAACAAACACGTCAATTAAAAAAATTTATTTAATTCAATAAATATTTAAAATTATAAATAAAATTTTGGATTGTTACATTCTTCCCACCTTATAAGGATTCCGTCCTCGGAATCACTGAAACCCTACCCTCCTCAGGTTTTCACCAAATCTCTTCGTTGAATAACTTCAACACATTACCTTAACATAGGTTTTATATTTTCTACTCTCACCATTCTTCAAAATAAATTCTTGTAAGTTTTATTTCATAACCTTTACTCAGACTCAATTATATTTGAGTATTACATATTCTTTAACCCGTTCATTTCCCTTTTTTTTTTAAGGATCGTTATCATGAACACTCGGGATATTACATTCACCCATTCTTCTAAGAATTTCGTCCTCGAAATTTTATCAATGAATATTCAATCTATCAAAATAGATTTTACGTCACTACTTCATTCATTCATTAGTTTCTATAACTACTTCCTTTCCACAATTATCATTCTACAACTATTAACTTTTATATTAAAAGTTTCACATTATTCTTTGATAACTCATATCGTTCTCACTTCAAAATCTCTTTTCTCACTTATTCAACATATTCATCATTTAGTGTCGCATTCTACGACTCACTTCTTTCTAAGGAATATCATCCTTACCACATTCACCTTTTAGAATATCAAGAATCTTCCACAATTGCTCAACAATTGGGAAGCGATATGAATAACATGAATTTAAAAGATTCCAAATCATGCTGAGGGTCATAAGACCACGAACTATGTCCACAGTTGTAAGTAATCTTTCAACTTCAACTTTAACAATCATAAGACTATAAGGACCCCCGTACTTAGGGTGTTAAGCCCTTCGTACGATGTATTGTGCACAAACATTTAAACGCTGTGCGTATGTCCATAGTTATAAGTAATCTTTCAACTTAAACTTTAACAGTCATAAGACTATAGGGACTCCTCGTACTTAGGGTGATCAGCCCTTCGTACAATGTATTGTGCATAAACATCTCAACGCCTCTGCGTAATCCCCTATAAAAGGGTTATTCATCTCAGCTTTTCAACATCTGAATCCACACCAAAACAATTTGGTTTGGCATAACTTCTCAAGAAACGCATGCATTTCATGAACATCTTTCAATATTTGTCTAGCTGAATCAAATAGCATAGACCTCTACAACAATTTGAACATCAATCAAAATATACATATACATACATACATATGTATTCTCATATCTTAAAGAAATCTCAAAAATCTTTTTATAACGCCATAATACCGCACTGTATTTACAGTCCGTTGAGAATTCCGTCATTTGTTGATTTTATCATACTACATCATACCATAGTGGGCTGACGATCCTTAGATCACATCCAACACTAGGTAATACTGCATTGATGACTCCATCATTTTTTTTCATCTTTGCACCAGGTTATATGATGCATTATTGATATAAAATACATTTTGATATATTGCAAATCATTTTTGTCAAGCCGAAGCAATTAGCATAGACATACGAATAACAGTATTATTGTTAAAACTCATTGGTTCTATCATTTGATCCAATGTTTTTCAAGAAAATAGAAGTGTAAACATCAGCACGAAGTCAATAAATTTCGAAAGTCTAGCATAGCTAGTAGATTTAGAATATCTATGCTTCCACCATCAACTCCACTTTCTATAATGATCCATTGCTTAATAGGTCTATCTATTCCTATCATCCTCAATACTCCATTCACACTTAATTACACCCAGTTCGTCAAACTTACCACACGTTATGAGTTCAAGAACTTGCCACAATCATATGAGTTTAAGAACTTATCCTAGTCAGACCATAGGCGTCCATTCGCTGAGGGGTTCAAAAACATACCATATAATTATGAGTCACGAACCTACCATAAGTATAAGTTTTAAGAACTCGCACTTAACCTTATAATATTCTCTAACTATACTCTACCTATATGTTATACACATGAGAAAAGAATCACCTTCTCAACAGGCATATAGCAAATAGCGCGATACAAACATTCCAATGATTATCAATGTGATAAACTGAGTGCAAGCACAAAACCCTCGCCCATACAAAGGTTTGTACAACTCAGCCATCACATGAGTCCTCAATTGAAATCTCACCTAACTCTATTTTGCTTATAACTTGCTCTTTGCTCGATACGAATTCCTCGTATCACATCATCTATAACTCCTCATGAGTTATCTCGTACTATTTCATAGTACTCCATCTTCATAGCATTAAGCTATAATTATTCAAACATTATAGACCATCTTTCTTTTATAACTTAAACAGATCTAGACCACGTCGTGATCTTATTCTATAACCATCTCCCTTAAAATTCTTTTCTTAACTCGTGATCGTTTTGTTTTACGATCCTCTTTCTTTCTCTTTTTCATCATTTACTACATTACTCGTTATCTTGGCTTTTGGAGTTAGGAAACTCCCATTTCTTATCTTTATATCTCTTAGATTCTTCTTTGAATCTTCTTGTTTATATAAAGAAAAAAAAATTCATTTAAGAATTTCTAACATCATTTACATCGCTCAAAATTTCATTCGAGTTCTACACTCTCATCATACGTGTCCATTTCTATACTTGGTACACATCGAGTCTCTAACAGTTTCAATATGGTACGCTGAGTGGTTTCCCACAAACAACCAACAAACTAGGTTCTGAGTTACTAGTTCGTATATACGTCCGCTCTATGAAGGAATCGTTTAGCCCAGATACCATACATCAACTACTAAAGAGTACAATTACACCATACTTAAATATAACTCTCTATTCTAAACTTCTTTATCATTCTCTTTTTATAGACATTGTCTATTTGTTATCAACTTACATCCTTATTATTGGAGTTGGGTAACCCCACATTCATATTCCTTATAACTCTGCGAGATTCTTCTTTGAATCATTTCACGCAAGTTTTATCCCTTCTTTATACGTTTCTTACATTACTTCTTATTGTTCAAACTCTATTTAAGCTTATTCTTTCATTATATTCACCTTCCTTCTCTAAGGTTATAGCCTAAGGTACTCCTACCTAAGGTTTATAACCTATAGCTCTGATACCAACTGTAACGACCCCAAAAATCCATACAATTTAAATCTCAACTTCGGTCGTTAACCACACATTAAAACTCAAATTTTACATCATTATTCGATATTAAAAACACTAAAATTGCGGAATATTTAAAACATTTATACATTTCCTTCTTTCTTGCCCTGAATCGCAACCTTTACATTACATCTCTTTGATTCAATCTTATATCATGAATCGTTACAACAAAATGACTATACAAAGTCTTACATCATAACTAAATATCCATATACATTGGATAACTCAACTTACAATTCAACATGTTACGTTCAAAATATGAAATACATTTCTCATAAAACATAAGTAATCTTCGTGAATATAGATCTCTATAACTCACTTAGCACATATCTTTATCTTAAAATCTTGACCTGCAAAAGTGGTTATTTGCAAGAGTGAGCTCGACAGTCCAGCAAAGTCTAACAGTTTTCATGCATCACATAACACATAATAACATGCTCGATATACATCTCATTAAGGTAACATGGCATACATGCTTTTAATTCATATAGCAAATATAAAGATTGAGTTCCTTACTCAATCATCATTACTTAGCCAAAACAATGCGGTCATATATTGACTTAAACATTTTATGATTTCAACATGTATAACATATCATACAATTTAAAACAGTTCATCAAGTTCACATAACAAATAGGAACCGGAAGACTTGCCTTGATCGTTGTTTACCAATAACAGTTTAACAGTTTACAGTTATCTGCACTTCACGTGCCCTACACAATTATATAATCATACACATCAACTATTAGTCACATAACAACACATAGTAATTGTAATGTAAACTCTACTTCACATCTCATAATTTTTCCTATTAATTAACATACAATGTTCAATTAGATTGTGTTAACTTTTCGACTTATGTAATATTCGAAATTCATTAAAGTGTTCAAATTTTGCTAGGAATTATTATTGGTTTTATATTAAACCCATTTCATACTTTATAATATCCATTTCATTTGACTAAAAACACTTTTTATGTTCATTAACAATTATCACGGCGTTTCGACGTTTATTCGTCACACGCCCGATTGCATCTTTTGTGTATGCTTACTATGCTTCTATAACTTATCTAATACATCATTATATTAATGTTAAGCATCATTATATTTACAAATATTTATGTTTTATAACTTAGAACAACATCTTTTATCGTCAAGAGCACTACACTAGCATACGTGCATGTCTGATGCCCTCTGATTGCCTTTGAAAACACAATAGTCCTAAAGATGACCATTTTGACCCCTCATAAATATTTCAAATTGAAAATCTTAAAGAATAAAAGTTGTAGGCCTATTCGTCCTCGTTCTGAATCATCTTGAATCGCATCAATCAGAGTTCGTATGAAAACGTTATACTCATTTTAGTAAACTACGTCCGGTCAGTTTTTTTTTCAAAATTTTGGCTTGACAGAACACCCTCCCGCCGGGGCGGGGGTTTTTGCACTAGGGGGGGCCGCCGGGGCGGGGGTCACTGCTGCGATTATGCGATTTTAGCTCTAGAACACTACGAAAAGCCAAATTAGGCCTCCAAACTCCTTTCTAACAACCATACCAAACTACCCAATGAGTAAATAGGTTTACATAAACATAATCTAATGTTTCTAACACGTTTCTAACCATATAAACAACGTAAACATCAAAGATTACAACCTTTAATTTTACTATTTCTCTTCTTTCTTCTTCTTTTGACATTCATAGCGAAATTCTTCACTGTGAATTCGTTTTACATCCGTTTTGACTCATTCAACTTGGGTTGTTTTCGTTTTTCAACATACTAATAACATCTATTATCAAATTGTAGATTATAGCAATTATTGATCATGAAATTTCATACTTTCTAAGCCGTAACATATAAATATAAACAATGTTTTATAATTTCTTCCAACAATTCCAATTCTCACGAATTTGACAAACAAGTATCAATCATATATGATGGTTAACAGATTATACACACTCAATAATCTTTATAAACCAATTCTTTACTCAAATCATGCACCATAACCAATTAAAGAGAAAAAAAAACTTTGATAAAACATAACTAAAAGCTAGGGCTATAATATTACCTTTTAATTTCTCCTTAAGCTTAATTAGATGATGAGAATGACTTGATTATCCTTCCTCTCCCTTCTTTGATTCTCATAATAACCTCTTTTTTCAATTACTCAGAGAATATGCCTCTCTCAAACTTCTTTGTAAGTCTCTCTTCTTCTTAGGCTTAGGTCAAACCCTTTTTCACGTAAACTAAAACTGACGCTAACATAAAAATAAAACTGACGTATAATATAATAAGGCTACTAAATACTTATCAGTTTTTTTTTATTATTATTATTTTAAACATAAAAGCCATAAGGCCTTGTTTGGTAAAACCTATTAAAATAATGACTTAATCATTCTTTAAGCCTTGTTTAGCAAAACAAGATTAAAATTAAAATTTCAAAAGCTTTAAGGCTTTGTTTGGTAAAACAAAATTTAAAACTCCTTTAATTTATTTTCATAAGTTATTTATAATATAGTTTATTGTCATGCACTGTTTACTTGGATTTTCATATCCAATCTTAATTAAATAAACTAATTACCACATATTAATTAAATTTCCCACTTGACCAAATATCACAAAATTATAATCTCATTATAATTTTATTTAATACATTAATATACCACCTTAAATTATTAAATTAAAATAATAATATAACATCTCATGTTATATTATAACTCTCTAAATTATAAATTAATTTAATTTAGAATATTATCTAATGAATTTTGATTAGTAAATATTTACTAGCAACCATTACATCAATAAAATATTTCTCTCATCAATTTCAACAATAAGCGCATCAAATAAATATTTATATATTAATAAATATTTAATATTACAATTTGAAATTTCGGATCGTTACATTTATCTTTTAATGTCTATTCAATTGTAGATTCTTGGTTTTAATTCATTAATTATGAACTAAATCTTTTATTAAGATTTCAATTGAACTTTTTATGGCTATAAATTAGTTCTTTGATTTATTCCAATTATTTGTGTTGAAGTGAATTGTTCATCTTGCTTTGAGCTTATTGATTAATTATCTGATCAATAATTACCTTGTTACTCTAGAAGGAATTGAGAAAGGAATTCTAGGGTTAGAACTGGGCTTGGTGACATGTGACTTAGTTATTTACACAGTGAATAATTAGGTTTGTGAATAGAATGAGAATATCTATTTGTCACATGTAACATAAGAGGAATTGGGTTTATAGCGAGTTTAATTCAATTATTTTGCATAGAAATATAGCAAAATTAATCTGGGTTAAATAGAAGGCAATTGATCACTCGAGAGAGGGCTTTTGGCATTCGAGAATTCCTGTTAACAATTCAGTAGATATAATAATTGGGATAGTTGAATAATTGAGATATAATTCATAATTAGGGATATTGGAGTCTTAATTCTTATTTATCTGAATTCCATCAATTATTAGTTGTTTATTTGCTTTCTTTTAGAATAATCTTTTTATTTTGTTTAATTTAGTTTTCTTAAATCTAGAAATCACAATTATTAGTTGTTTAAATAAAATTGATTTGGCTAAGAATTAGTATTTGGTAATTTTTATTAAATAATTTCTCGTGGGAACGATACTCTACTTTCACTTTATTACTTGTGTAACGACCCCAAAACAGGTCCATTCCATCCAACCCATTCTGAGTCGTCAAATACATGGTACAGAAAATAACTACAACTCTATTACAACAATTGTCGTACAAAATACAACAACACATATGCTGTGAGTTTGAATACAAATATATACCAAATGTGACACATGTCCCAACCGTGGACAGCACCTCACAGTAACACCTTACATAAGGGTATAGTCAAAAACTGTTTTAGAAACTAGAATATTTGGGAAGTGCTCAAGGAAACCTTCGTACATAGGAGGCCACGCGTCTAGGTTGTGATAGATATCATATGGCCACAGAATTATCCTTGGTTGACCCAATAGACCCCAAAGAAAAACGAGAAGATTACTATCATATTCTTCCCAATGGTGAGTCTTCTCTTGACTTATCATTATCTCCACTGTATCTAACTGAGAATTATACTTTAAACAAACACCAAGATTATATAGGTAGTGCTTGTAGATATACTCGGCAAGTGGATGAGCACAACCCTGTCTTATGATGACACGAGGTTGTATGTCATTAGACATCTTGTATGATAGTAACAAAACACCCTTCCAACGTTGGGTTCGCTTCACCCTAGATGATTCACCAAATATAACTACTAAATGATGACCAACGTTCTATTCCCTTGTTACCCCCACTCGACCCAGCTACACTCTTATTACCTGAAAGGAAATGTGAAGCAAAAGGGTGAGCACAACTAGCTCAGTAAAGAATATCATGACTAAAGATAATTAAATTATCAATAGCCTTCATCAATAATAAATCAGAGATTTAGAACATATGGTAAATGATAAAAATTGCAACCATAGTTGCAGCGGAACATGCAATCCATTAGAAGAGTCAAATAGACTATAAAGTCTATTATCTTCTCCATGTTAAAAATCCACCAACAATATTTTATCCATGTAACATCACTCAACAGTTCCTTTCCACAATCATATGAATAACTCATAATCATAATTGTGACTATAAATTTTTCTTCACACCCAGGACGAAGAATATTTTCATCACCTGTCTTTACCTGAAACATCAAAGATCATGGTTATACCAAATTACTGTTCCTGTTCATAATCATACTAATAAATCCATCTTTGCACTACGACCAAAGATATTCAACAACAGTTCATCTTTGCACTACAGGCCAAAGATATTCATCAACAGACCATCTTTGCACTACAGGCCAAAGATATTCAACAACAGTTCATCTTTGCACTACAGGCCAAAGATATTCATATCTCAAAGAAATATATAATCATTTCAGAATTTATATAAACAATAATTATAACCATGTTGATCAATTCACCTTTGCACTTAAGCTTAAGATATTCAATTATAAATTCAATGGTCATGATCATACCAGTCACAATTCAACTTTGCACTACAGGCTAAAGATATTCAACAACAGGTCATCTTTGCACTACGGGCCAAAGATATTCATCAACAGACCATCTTTGCACTACAGGCCAAAGATATTCATCTACAATTCATCTTTGCACTACAGGCCAAAGATATTCCTCAACAATTCATATTTGCACTACATGCCAAATATATTAATACCTCAAAGAATATATAATCATTTAATAATTTATATAAACAATAATTATAACCATGTTGATCATTTCACCTTTGCACTTAAGCTAAAGATATTCAATTATAAATTCAATGGTCATGATCATACCAGTCAACAATTCAACTTTGCACTACTGGCCAAAGAGAACCCATAGTCATGATCATACCAAAAATCTACCCATCTTTACACTCAAGTCAAAGAGAAATATCATCATTAGGGTTATAAAAATGTTATATATGATAATAAAATCAATATAATCAACATATAGATTTAATCTCAAGAGTAATATTCATAAATCAACTATAATTTGGTTAGAAAAAGAAATCAATTTTGTCGTGAATACTAACTCGTGAATAGTAACTCGTGAATAGTAACTCGTGAATAGTAACCTCGACTCAAAAAGGTAGAAATTCCACAATAAAATCTATACCAATATTTCGGTATAATGATATTGAAAGAATAACATTTCTTAAGCTTATAAACAATTTATTTAAATTGTTTACACTTTACTAATTAATGCATTTAATCATCATAAAATGTCAACTCTTAAGATTTCATCATCAATAGCCAAAACCCTCATCAAAAATCTGCATATACCTCATATAGGATTCTCAAGCCATAAAATCCTATTTTCCAATTTTCTTACTTCACATAACATATTTAATTTATTTTCTCATAACTTGTCCATTTTCATGAAAAATACCAAATCAGTTCCAAAAATATTTCTTTTCTGGGATTTATCAGAATATAGTCCCATATTGAACATATATTTTTCTCAGAATTTTTAAAAGTCATTTACTATTTTTCATATGGCCAAAATAGCCGAATATTTAGACATTTATCAAAAATTGTACTTTTATCTAAAAATTCTAAAATTCACAGAGTATACTCCTTTCATATACATGTACTCTCAATAAAAATTTCATCAATTTTAGAGTTAACCACAAGGAATTATAAGCTGTTACTTTTAAAATAGTCTTTTCTCATAAAAATCATAACTCTCAATCTATACATCCAAAAATCACCATTTTTGGACACAATCAAGAAAACTCATCAAAATATCATTTCAAATTTTTCCAGAATTTTTGAAGATCAGAAAAATTACGAAACTGAAAATCATAACAACCCTTAAAATCCCTTAATATCCCTTACCTCAAAAGAGCAGTACTTCTGACTGGATATCGGATATGATGCTGAAGGAAACTTGCACTGATGAATAGCAACTCACCAAGTATCTAAAAACTCACAAAATATGCTTCATAATATAGAGAGAGAAAGAGAGAAAGCTTATGTTTCTGGTGTGATTTTCAATTCTAACTTAGCCCTCTATTTATAGGAAAATTTTGGTAGGTTTGACCTGCAACCTGATGGCTTTACCTGCTACTATTCCTACCCACCACATTTGAAATATAATTCAGCACATTTCTTCACCAACCACAAGTGGGGCCCACCAATTCTAGAATTTTCCACCAAAATGATAAACTCCGAAAATTCAACAATTTCTGAACCAGTCATCTCGTAAAATTCATAATAAATCATACGTTCATTTTTAGCGGTTCAAAATTTGTGGACATATACTCAACTTATATATGTATAACATATCCAAATATTACCACGATCCAACGGTCGGATTAAAAATTATAACCCTCGCAAAATATCTCAAAAATCCTAATTTTTAATACCTCCATTCCAACAAAAATACTGATAAAAACCTCAACATTAACTCCTTCATTTTTTAACCACAAAAATATATCCCTCATTTATATCCACATAAAATAAATATTTTCTTATCTTATGAATCAATAATTAATTATTCACAAATAATATTACAGAATCACATTTATGACAACCAGGCCGTTCCCAGGAAAGAAGGGGCTTTCCAATAAGAATTTTTTCTTACTGGCGCGCAATTAGATGACCAAACCTCTCCTTAGACAGAACTTTCTAGTCATTGCCAATAATGTTATCTAATAATATTATTCAAATAATATGAATTATTGATCTGATAATGGAAAATACTGTGCAGTGACAATTATTGAACAACAATAATATAAAATTTCAACGTAGCAATTATTGAATCAATAAAATAAAATATTGAACAATAATTACTGTAACAATTATTGAGTAGTGCCTTCATACGTAAGAATCAATAATTTCAAAAATACTATGCAATACCGTGTGCTACTGTGCAATAACGCGTATTACGGTATTTTAACCACCGGGTATTTCAACAGTGTTAACGGTAACAACTACGCCATTATTTGTAAAAACTTAAATTTGTCGTTTTCTTCACCCGACAGTTATTCGTTATGGGGCCCACAAATAGCTGCGCCGTCGTACGAATATTCCCCGACAGAAAGAATATTCCACGACCAAACGAATATTCCCCGACAACAATGATTATTTTATAACCACTTGTGTATTTTGAAAAAAATTCATATATCACCCTTAACTTTAACATTTATCAATTAAACCATTTACTGAATAGTAATTATAAGAAAAATTGAATACTTTTATTTCATAAAATTCGGGGTCTTACAATCTCCCCTCCTTATGAAATTTCGTCCCCGAAATTTACGTACCTGGTATTTCAAAGAGTTGAGAATACATTCCTTTCATTTCAGATTCCATCTTCCCTGTCATCATAATTTCTCCATTGCTCATCTCCTGTATTTCAAATATCATTCTAGAATACAGCTTCAAAACAAGGGTTAATTTAACAAATTAACATATCACATAATATCTCGATATTATGACTGACCAACAAATAAGCTTAGGTGGGACACACTAGCGAAGGATTTACTCGTCTCTCCCCTCCTAGTTGTATTCCCCGATCTCCGCCAGAGATCATATCCCTAAGCTCTGATACCAAATGTAACGACCCCAAAACAGGTCCATTCCATCCAACCCATTCTGAGTCGTCAAATACATGGTACAGAAAACAACTACAACTCTATTACAACAATTGTCGTACAAAATACAACAACACATATGATGTGAGTTTGAATACAAATATATACCAAATGTGACACATGTCCCAACCGTGGACAGCACCTCACAGTAACACCTTACATAAGGGTATAGTCAAAAACTGTTTTAGAAACTAGAATATTTGGGAAGTGCTCAAGGAAACCTTCGTACATGGGAGGCCACGCGTCTAGGTTATGATAGATATCATATGGCCACAGAATTATCCTTGGTTGACCCAATAGACCCCAAAGAAAAACGAGAAGATTACTATCATATTCTTCCCAATGGTGAGTCTTCTCTTGACTTATCATTATCTCCACTGTATCTAACTGAGAATTATACTTTAAACAAACACCAAGATTATATAGGTAGTGCTTGTAGATATACTCGGCAAGTGGATGAGCACAACCCTGTCTTATGATGACACGAGGTTGTATGTCATTAGACATCTTGTATGATAGTAACAAAACACCCTTCCAACGTTGGGTTCGCTTCACCCTAGATGATTCACCAAATATAACTACTAAATGATGACCAACGTTCTATTCCCTTGTTACCCCCACTCGACCCAGCTACACTCTTATTACCTGAAAGGAAATGTGAAGCAAAAGGGTGAGCACAACTAGCTCAGTAAAGAATATCATGACTAAAGATAATTAAATTATCAATAGCCTTCATCAATAATAAATCAGAGATTTAGAACATATGGTAAATGATAAAAATTGCAACCATAGTTGCAGCGGAACATGCAATCCATTAGAAGAGTCAAATAGACTATAAAGTCTATTATCTTCTCCATGTTAAAAATCCACCAACAATATTTTATCCATGTAACATCACTCAACAGTTCCTTTCCACAATCATATGAATAACTCATAATCATAATTGTGACTATAAATTTTTCTTCGCACCCAGGACAAAGAATATTTTCATCACCTGTCTTTACCTGAAACATCAAAGATCATGGTTATACCAAATCACAGTTCCTGTTCATAATCATACTAATAAATCCATCTTTGCACTACGACCAAAGATATTCAACAACAGTTCATCTTTGCACTACAGGCCAAAGATATTCATCAACAGACCATCTTTGCACTACAGGCCAAAGATATTCAACAACAGTTCATCTTTGCACTACAGGCCAAAGATATTCATATCTCAAAGAAATATATAATCATTTCAGAATTTATATAAACAATAATTATAACCATGTTGATCAATTCACCTTTGCACTTAAGCTTAAGATATTCAATTATAAATTCAATGGTCATGATCATACCAGTCACAATTCAACTTTGCACTACAGGCCAAAGATATTCAACAACAGGTCATCTTTGCACTACGGGCCAAAGATATTCATCAACAGACCATCTTTGCACTACAGGCCAAAGATATTCATCTACAATTCATCTTTGCACTACAGGCCAAAGATATTCCTCAACAATTCATATTTGCACTACATGCCAAATATATTAATACCTCAAAGAATATATAATCATTTAATAATTTATATAAACAATAATTATAACCATGTTGATCATTTCACCTTTGCACTTAAGCTAAAGATATTCAATTATAAATTCAATGGTCATGATCATACCAGTCAACAATTCAACTTTGCACTACTGGCCAAAGAGAACCCATAGTCATGATCATACCAAAAATCTACCCATCTTTACACTCAAGTCAAAGAGAAATATCATCATTAGGGTTATAAAAATGTTATATATGATAATAAAATCAATATAATCAACATATAGATTTAATCTCAAGAGTAATATTCATAAATCAACTATAATTTGGTTAGAAAAAGAAATCAATTTTGTCGTGAATACTAACTCGTGAATAGTAACTCGTGAATAGTAACTCGTGAATAGTAACCTCGACTCAAAAAGGTAGAAATTCCACAATAAAATCTATACTAATATTTCGGTATAATGATATTGAAAGAATAACATTTCTTAAGCTTATAAACAATTTATTTAAATTGTTTACACTTTACTAATTAATGCATTTAATCATCATAAAATGTCAACTCTTAAGATTTCATCATCAATAGCCAAAACCCTCATCAAAAATCTGCATATACCTCATATAGGATTCTCAAGCCATAAAATCCTATTTTCCAATTTTCTTACTTCACATAACATATTTAATTTATTTTCTCATAACTTGTCCATTTTCATGAAAAATACCAAATCAGTTCCAAAAATATTTCTTTTCTGGGATTTATCAGAATATAGTCTCATATTGAACATATATTTTTCTCAGAATTTTTAAAAGTCATTTACTATTTTTCATATGGCCAAAATAGCCGAATATTTAGACATTTATCAAAAATTGTACTTTTATCTAAAAATTCTGAAATTCACAGAGTATACTCCTTTCATATACATGTACTCTCAATAAAAATTTCATCAATTTTAGAGTTAACCACAAGGAATTATAAGCTGTTACTTTTAAAATAGTCTTTTCTCATAAAAATCATAACTCTCAATCTATACATCCAAAAATCACCATTTTTGGACACAATCAAGAAAACTCATCAAAATATCATTTCAAATTTTTCCAGAATTTTTGAAGATCAGAAAAATTACGAAACTGAAAATCATAACAACCCTTAAAATCCCTTAATATCCCTTACCTCAAAAGAGCAGTACTTCTGACTGGATATCGGATATGATGCTGAAGGAAACTTGCACTGATGAATAGCAACTCACCAAGTATCTAAAAACTCACAAAATATGCTTCATAATATAGAGAGAGAAAGAGAGAAAGCTTATGTTTCTGGTGTGATTTTCAATTCTAACTTAGCCCTCTATTTATAGGAAAATTTTGGTAGGTTTGACCTGCAACCTGATGGCTTTACCTGCTACTATTCTCACCCACCACATTTGAAATATAATTCAGCACATTTCTTCACCAACCACAAGTGGGGCCCACCAATTCTAGAATTTTCCACCAAAATGATAAACTCCGAAAATTCAACAATTTCTGAACCAGTCATCTCGTAAAATTCATAATAAATCATACGTTCATTTTTAACGGTTCAAAATTTGTGGACATATACTCAACTTATATATGTATAACATATCCAAATATTACCACGATCCAACGGTCGGATTAAAAATTATAACCCTCGCAAAATATCTCAAAAACCCTAATTTTTAATACCTCCATTCCAACAAAAATACTGATAAAAACCTCAATATTAACTCCTTCATTTTTTAACCACAAAAATATATCCCTCATTTATATCCACATAAAATAAATATTTTCTTATCATATGAATCAATAATTAATTATTCACAAATAATATTACAGAATCACATTTATGACAACCAGGCCGTTCCCAGGAAAGAGGGGGCTTTCCAATAAGAATTTTTTCTTACTGGCGCGCAATTAGATGACCAAACCTCTCCTTAGACAGAACTTTCTAGTCATTGCCAATAATGTTATCTAATAATATTATTCAAATAATATGAATTATTGATCTGATAATGGAAAATACTGTGCAGTGACAATTATTGAACAACAATAATATAAAATTTCAACGTAGCAATTATTGAATCAATAAAATAAAATATTGAACAATAATTACTGTAACAATTATTGAGTAGTGCCTTCTTACGTAAGAATCAATAATTTCAAAAATACTATGCAATACCGTGTGCTACTGTGTAATAACGCGTATTACTGTATTTTAACCACCGGGTATTCCAACAGTGTTAACGGTAACAACTACGCCGTTATTTGTAAAAACTTAAATTTGTCATTTTCTTCACCCGACAGTTATTCGTTATGGGGCCCACAAATAGCTGCGCCGTCGTACGAATATTCCCCGACAGAAAGAATATTCCACAACCAAACGAATATTCCCCGACAACAATGATTATTTTATAACCACTTGTGTATTTTGAAAAAAATTCATATATCACCCTTAACTTTAACATTTATCAATTAAACCATTTACTGAATAGTAATTATAAGAAAAATTGAATACTTTTATTTCATAAAATTCGGGGTCTTACAACTTGTGACCGTGTATACTTGCACGTATTCATTGATTGCGAAATCAATCAACACTGCCATTCTCAAATATTGCCACAAAACAATGGTTAATTAAAAAAATTGACATGGCACAGAATACCCCTATATTCTGACCGACCAAATAAACATAAATAAGCTTAGGTAGGACATACTAGCGAAGGATTTACTCGTCACTCCCTTCCTAGTTCTAACCCCAGATCTCCATCAGAGATCATATCCCTAAGCTCTGATACCAACTGTGATACCCCCAAAATAGGTCCATACAACCCATTTTGAGTCGCCAAATACACGGTACAGAAACCAACTACTACTTCATTATTACAATTGTCATGTAAAATATGACAATACATATGCTGTGAGTTTAAATACAAATATTGTCTTCTAGACAATATCCTTACTCAAATAAGTCCTCATTATAATTATTGATACACTATTTTACAAAATAGTGAGGACTACTAAAATAACTGTCTTGAAACATCACTCCACACCCCGACTAATTCCCGCTATAGTCTCGCCTCCTGAGAAGAAAAATAGAACAAAAAGAAAAAAGGTAAGCTCAACTAGCCTAGTAAAAACTATTATGACTAAGATAATATAGAACAAATTATCCTTAGTAATACCCCTATATTCTGACCGACCAAATAAACATAAATAAGCTTAGGTAGGACATACTAGCGAAGGATTTACTCGTCACTCCCTTCCTAGTTCTAACCCCAGATCTCCATCAGAGATCATATCCCTAAGCTCTGATACCAACTGTGATACCCCCAAAATAGGTCCATACAACCCATTTTGAGTCGCCAAATACACGGTACAGAAACCAACTACTACTTCATTATTACAATTGTCATGTAAAATATGACAATACATATGCTGTGAGTTTAAATACAAATATTGTCTTCTAGACAATATCCTTACTCAAATAAGTCCTCATTATAATTATTGATACACTATTTTACAAAATAGTGAGGACTACTAAAATAACTGTCTTGAAACATCACTCCACACCCCGACTAATTCCCGCTATAGTCTCGCCTCCTGAGAAAAAAAATGGAACAAAAAGAAAAAAGGTAAGCTCAACTAGCCTAGTAAAAAATATTATGACTAAGATAATATAGAACAAATTATCCTTAGTCCTCAACAGGAAAAAATCTGATAGAATATAATAGACAACAAGTTTCAGATCAACAACTGCAGCGGAAATAACGATTCATTAGAAGAGTTAAGTAGAGAATGAAGTCTACTATCTTCTATGATTTAAAAGTTCATCATCAATATATATATATATATATATATATATATATATATATAAGCAAATAAACGCTCCGAACGTGAGTTCAGGCTCAATCGAGGCATAACTCGATAATATTAGTCCATATATATAAATATATATATATATATATAAAGAAATAAAAGCCACAAACCGAAGTCCGAGCATACACACGCTACACGACTCTCAACGTGAATAACTGTGTGTGCACAATAGTGGCGAAAGGCTAGTGGATTGCCAAAGAAGACTTAAATAGCTTTAAATGGATGAACACTTGGCTCCCGCCGGTAAAAATATAGCCAAATATAAGCTCACAAGTGTTTGAAATGAGAAAGCACTCAGTTTAGGGTGAGTACAGAGCAAATTGGACAGGGTTTCCTCGCCTTTTCTCTATAAAAAATAGTTGCCCTAAGCCCTTTATTTATAGAGGGGGGAGCCGCAGGTGTACCTGCGACAGCCACAGATGCACCTGCGGCTGCCCGGGGTACCCCGGGTTCTGCGGGTCCCGTAGTGTTGAAGTACGCGTACGCGTGCAACGTGATGTTCGCTCAAACTGTTAGAACTTCAATCCGGGCACCTGATCGAGGTGTATAAGACATTTTTCAGCAAGTTGTTGTCGAGAGCTACACAATGACATGGGATTAGAGGTTGTACGAAGTCAGGAAGATGGGACCATGCCCTTGGTCTTCAAGCTTCAAATTTTATCCAGTGTGCTGTCTTGTGCAGTAGTCACTCGGGATTGCAGATCTTTGGTTCTTGTAGAACATTTCTGTGTAGAATGTATGTTTAAATGTTGTTGAGATGGCGCAATGTGGGATTGAGATGGCAAATAACGATTTTCCCCTCACCGGGGTTATCTCCAGTTTGAGCTGTTTTAGCGGTCGTTGCTCAGGGTTATCTCTAAGATTGGACTGCTGCAAGTGTTGATCGTCCTCATGGTTGTCTCTGAGGTGTGCTTGACCTCCCGGGGTTATCTCCGGGCTTGGGGAATGAGTGCCTCGAGGCTATCACCGAGTGTTGAAGCTGACTGCTGGGAATGGAAAAGAGCATTTCTGGGGTCATCTCCGAAACTGCAACTGCATCCCTTGGGGTTGTCTCTGAGGATAGATTGAAGATCCCTGGGTTGTCTCTAGGATTGGGACTGAACATCTCGGGGTTGTCTCCGAGATGGCAAATTTCTCCGGTGTTGTCTCTGAAACTGTAACTGCATTCCTCGGGGTTATCTCCGAGGTTGAAACTGAGTATCCCGGGGTTATCTCTGGGATTGAAACTTTATATCTCGGGGTCGTCTCTGAGATAGCCAACTGAGCATCCCGGGGTTGTCACCGGGACTGTGCTGAATTGACTTCCAGAGTTATCTCTAGAAGACGATTTTACCCTCCTGCAAGGTTAGTAACAGGAATGCAAAATTTTGAGTGTCTACACAACGTTGCTGATATTTTTTTAGGTTTATGTTAAGTTCGACGGAATATTCCGTCAGGGATAAATCCCTCGAAATTATATTATTTTCGACAGATGTTCCGTTGGCATTACCTGAGTTTCTTCGAACATATTACTGGCGCTAGCGGGAAAGGTTGGTGCTAAGAATGTAGCATATCTATGACGGAATTCCGTTAATTATATAATAAATTCAACTGAATTCTACTCGACCAAATATTTTTTCGAAGCTATTCTAATTCCGAGGGAATCAATTCCGTCGGAAGTAAGTCTTTTTCTTATATAAGTCGATTTAGAGTTGTGCACAAGTATTATATAAATGATTGTATAACATTATACATAATATCAATTGTCTATATTTTTCTTGTATTAAAAAAAGAGAGTTTTATGTATTGGGCAAATTAAAATAGTCTGAGAACCAAAGTTATATTTAATACTTGGAGTAATATTAAAAATTAAGCAATTAATACTTACTTGAAAATTCTCTAATCATTTATATTAAGGGACAAAAACATTTTTCTAAAATCACATATATCAAGGGATAGAGGGAGTATAAAATTAATATCCAATATTTTCTTAGCCTTTGAGACTTCTCTTTATAGTCTCATCACCTGATGGCTACATTGCTCGAGGAACATCTACGTGGGCCCCTTGGACCGAGAGTGTAATCTTGGCTTCCCTATCAGGCTTCTCTTGACTAAGTTATAGTTGACGGTTCTTGGGCCTAGGGTATTTTGATATGGGATGAGGCATTTGAGCATGGGCAAATGTGCAAAAATGCCCTTGATGTTTACACGGATGTCCCACTTCCACCATAAACTAAATTTTTTTTCAAAAGTACCCTTAACGTTACAAATTTAAGGTCAAGTGTGCCCCTCCCGTTAAAAAAAATTCAGCTAGACAAATGAACGTGCTAAACGATTGACACGTGGCAAAAATAAGTTTTTTTTTATTATTTTCTCTTTCTTCTCTCTCTTTTCTCTCTCTTCTTCTCCCTCTTTTCTCTCTCTTCTTCTCCCTCTTTTCTCTCTCTCTCCTTTCTTCTTCCTCTATTCTAAAATAACAAAACTGAAATCACCAATCTCCAGCACCAGCATACTCACAGTAGCAACAAACAGTCATCGAACCACCATGAACGCCGGTAAGGACAAACAAAGCAGCATAGATCCAAACAACATAAACAGCTACTCACACCCAGACCAAACACTATCAATTAGATCTAAAGGGTGGACCAATTAACAGGATAGGAATGGAAGAGATAGTAGTTCACAACATAAACATCACAAAATTCAGCCAATTAAACTAAACAAAATCGGCAGTAGCCCAGAAAAACAAATGCCCAAAGATTCCAACCTGATCGGCAAAACAGATCTGGGTACTATCAACGAACAGAGCAGTAAAAGACCCGCCAAGCAGTAAAAGACCAGACAACCTCAAAACCTTTCTGCACGACTCTAAAATCCGTTCCAGAACCTTACCCTCCACCAGTCTCAATCCCGCGATAGCCATTAATCGAATTTCGGTCTTCCCCAATGCTCCTTTGGAACCCACTCCCTTGCAAAATCCACCAGCTCCTCCAATGACCCCACCCGCTCCCTCTGGGTCCTCGGCAAACGACGACAGACCCGACATCACACGCATCAAAGCCAAACCATCCTTCCCAAAATAAAATTCCGGTGCCCCGTTCCTGTGCTGCCTCCATCAATCACAATCTCGAATTTCGGTGTCTCCAAGAATATTAGGCTTGATTTAGAGGTGTGTTTATTATTAGGGTTTCGAGAGAAGAGGTTTGTGGATCGATTGTTCATACGAAATTGTAGCTTGGCGGAGTCCATTGTGTTTTTGTTTGCGTTATTGCACGAGATAGGTGGCTCAATTTGTTAACTCGATTCCTATTTGGGTTTTGTTATTTTAGAACAGAGAAAGAGAGAAAAGAGAGAAGAAAGGAAGAGAAAAGAGAGAGAAGAAAGAGAAAAGGATAAAAAATATTATTTTTGCCACGTGTCAATCGCTTAGCATGTCCGTGTGTCTAGCTGGATTTTTTTAACGGGAGGGGCACAATTGACCCTAAATTTGTAACGTTAAGGGTACTTTTGAAAAAAAAATTAGTTTATAGTGGAAGTAGGACATCCGTGTAAACATCAGGGGCATTTTTGCACCTTTGCCCCATTTGAGCATATATCCTAACAATCGAAGATTTCAAACTTTAAAGTTAAATTTATATAAAATATTGCACCAAAAATATAATTATATAAATATTTTAATTAAAATTTATATAAATATTGCATCCAAAAAAATTTTATAGAACTTTTTTTGTATCCACCTACTTATATATGTATGTATCCGATCTCACGTTGCATATATTCACGACAGATTGATATATCATGCATGGGACAGAGGTTGTTGCATTCTCAGACCTTCAAGCACGTGCGGGACACCATCTGGCTGCCGAGATTGATTGAATTCGTGAATTTAAGGGCACCATTGATTCCAATTTCGAACGCTATATCAGTTAATCATTTGATATCTTTAGTTTATGGAAAACGATGCTTTTCGAACCAGTAAAAGTATTTACAAGTAGGTGTATATATTATTAATAACTGGTCTCATTAACATTATATTATAGTGATTATGAAGAAATTTAACAAAAATAAATTGAATATAACTTCATATATATATATAAATAAAACAGTTAATTTTCTATCAGATTCCGAAGTATATATCCAGTTACATTTCGTATTCATAAGTTTAATTTCTCCAATCTTGGATCCCAATGTTATATTAAGCAAGTACGATGTTTATATGAGTCAATTTTTTCACTTGAATGTTGACACGTGTCCTCACATGAAATAGAAATAAGCATTTAGCATATATGACCGTATTTCAAGGAATTAAATTTCGGGATATCAATTATAAAATAGTGCATACTTCAAAGTTAGATATACAGTCAACCTTAAGTACAAAATACACCACATAAGGTATCGTTTTATCTATCTCCGAAGTTGTTAAAACACAATCATGTTCATGTTTTACTTCTCTGACCAATTTGGCTAATTTATTTTTAAGGCTGAATAGTTTGTTTAAATGACATAATAAATTTTAAATGAATGATTTTTATTAGAAAGTTTTTTTATTTTTATAATTGAAAAAGTTTTAAACTTTTATAATTAAAGAGTGTAACGCCAAATTTTGTACGCATGACGAAATCACCAAAACAGCAGGCCAAAATCGCGCTAATGGTTAATGGAGTAGTTGATTATATCAAACTCACAAAATACACTCATATAAACATAAACAAAAAGATATAAAATATGAATACAAGAATTTGCGTGAAAACCAATTGAGAAAAAACTACGGATAGAGAGAGAAATTCACTATAATAATATGGAGAGTACAAAGTGTTTATTTGTATCATATAATCTTGTATTCTGTATCTTGTTTATGTTGGGAAAAAATATGACTTTCCCACAAGTGTAAATCAATGGAAGCAATGCAAGAAAATAACAAAAAAAAAAAAAAATAGGCACACAAGAATTACGTGGTTCCCTCAAACTGAGGTACATCCATAAGACCGGTAAGTCAGTTTCTTCCACTATCACCAAACAGAGTTTACAAAATGGCCAAAAAACATAAGCCTTACAAACACACCAAAGGTGTAAACCACAAGAGGAAAGTACCTCACAAATGAGAAAACAAATCTCCAAAAACAAACAGAATTGAACAGGAGAATTTTTCTGAATGGAGCTCTCTCTCTTTTCTTTTCTATATCTGTTCTACATGCATCAAAAAATGGGACATGTCTGAGATTTATAAGGATTTGAATCTCCTTGAAGACTCCAAGACAAACTTGAAAATACCAAGAGTCATGCATTGGAAAACCACCAAAAATAAAAATCATGCATTTTACCAAGGTGCATGCCAAAGACTGTAATTAAGAAATAGATGGGTCCCACAAAGGAGGGAAACCCAAATATTCTCCCCCTCCCGACTTATGTGGAGGAGTCGACCATTCCCTTCAAGAGTCGACACTTCTCATGCTTGTCCTTAGACAATGCCTTAGTCAACATATCCGAAGTGTTATCATTAGTGTGAACTTTTTCAAGTTGCAACAACTTATCATTTAAGACATCACGAATCCAATGATATCTAACATCAATGTGTTTCGATCTCGAATGACATGAAGAATTCTTACTCAAGTGGATCTTACTCTAACTATCACAATAAAGAACATACCTTTCTTGTTTCAAACCCAACTCTCGTAAGGACTTCTTCAACCACAATAGTTCTTTGCAAGCTTCTGTGATGGCGATGAACTCAGCTTCTGTGGTAGAGAGAGCAACAAATTTTTGTAACCTTGATTGCCATGCCACTGCTCCCCCTGCAAAGGTAATCAAATAACCAGAAGTAGATTTCCGACTATCGACATCACCAGGCATATCAGAATCTGTGAACCCGTCAAGAATAGGCTTGCCTTTACCAAAACACAAACTCATCTTTGAAGTGCCCCGAAGATACCTCAGAATCCATTTCACTCTGCCCAGTGTTCTTTCCCTAGATTAGACAGAAAACGACTAACAACCCCAACTGCGTGAGCAATATCCGACTAGTACAAACCATTGCATACATCAAAGAACCAACTACTGAACTATAGGGAATTTTTTGCATCTCTTTTTTCTCTTCATCATTTTTAGGACAATGTATTAAGCTAAGTTTGAAGTGGCCTACAAGTGGACAATTAACAGGCTTTGCTTTGTCCATATTGAACCTCTCAAGAACCTTTTTAATGTAATTCTCTTGAGATAACCAAATCAGCCCGCGTAATCTGTTACGAACAATTCACATCCCTAGAATTTGCTTTGCTGGACCCAAATCTTTCATGGCAAAGGATTTGCTCAACTCTGACTTCAACTTGCTAATCTTGCTCGTGTCTTGACCCACAATAAGCATATCATCAACGTAAAGCAAGAGAATAATAAAATTGCCATTTGGATATTTTTTCACAAACACACAATGATCTGAATTGGTTCTTGAATACTCATGCTTAGTCATAAAAGAATCGAATTTTCTATACCACTGCCTTGGAGCTTGCTTCAATCCATACAAGTTCTTCTTCAATTTGCAAACTAACTGATCATTACCCTTATCTATGAAGCCCTCAGGTTGCTCCATATAAATTTCCTCTTCTAAGTTACCATGTAAAAATGCGGTCTTCACATCAAGCTGCTCAACTTCTAAATTCATACTCGCAGCTATACCAAGCACAGTTCGAATGGAGGACATCTTCACAACTGGTGAGAAGATCTCATCAAAATCAACTCCATTCCTCTGACCAAAGCCTTTCACAATAAGCCGTGCCTTGAATCTCGGTTGAGAATTGTTCCCATCATTCTTTCGTCTGAAGACCCATTTAGTTTTCAAAATTTTCTTCCTTTTAGGCGGCTTCACCAAATTATAGGTGTGATTCTCATGCAAAGATTTCATTTCCTCTTTCATTGCCATAAGCCATTCAGTTTTGTCCCCATGCTTCAAGACTTCTTCATAAGTCTCTGGCTCCCACTGATCTGATATCATTACATACTCATTTGAAGAATATTTTCTGGATGGTTGTTTTTCTCTGGTAGATCTCCTTGGTAATGGCTCTTGAGGTGGCTGCTCCCCCTCAATTTCTGGCTCAACATCATCTTCTACTGCATCATCATGAGGTATCTGCACTTCCTCATGAACAATAGGTGGAACAAGAGGATCTAAATCAACAAGATCATCAGTATTAGACTCAGCTGACTCAAGCTTGTCAATGTCTTCAATTGTCTGATCTTCCAAGAAAACAACATCTCAGCTTCTGACAACTTTCTTATCAACTGGGTCATACAACCTGTAGCCAAATTCTTCATGTCCATAGTAGAGAAATATGCACTGCTTTGCTTTTGGATCAAGCTTGGACCTTTCATCTTTTGGAATATGAACAAAATCTCTACAACCGAATACCTTCAAGTGATCATAGGAGACTTCCTTCCCTGTCCAAACATTCTTTGGTACATCACCATTCAGAGGAAATGAGGGAGACAAATTGATAAGATCAATTGCTGTCCTCATTGCCTCACCCCAAAAGGATCTTGGCAACTTTGAATGTGAAAGCAAACATCTGACTCTCTCAAGAATGGTGCGATTCATTCTCTATGCAACCCCACTCTGTTGAGGTGTCTTTTTGACTGTCCTTTCATGCCTAATACCATGATTGGAGCAAAATTGATCAAATGGTCCAATATATTCACCTCCATTATCTGGGCGAACACATTTCAACTGTCTACCAGTTTCTCTTTCAACCTTGGCCTGAAAATGTTTAAACACGTCTAGAACTTGATCTTTAGTTTTCAGTGTATAAGCCCAACCTTTTCTGGAGTGATCATCAATAAAGGTGACAAAGTATAAAGCACCACCAGGTGTCCTAACTTTCAGAGGACCACATACATCAGAATGTATCAAATCTAGAACGTGAGATTTTCTAGATGCAATATTTCTACGGAATGATATTCTGTTTTGTTTACCATGGAAACAATGAACACATGTTTTTAAAGGCGTACCTTTTATCCCTGCTAGAAGCTCTTTCTTGGACAAAACTTGCAATCCTTTTTCACTCATATGTCCAAGCCTTCTATGCCATAAATCGGTGGATGAGTCATTTTCTAAGGTATTCACAACACCCTTGCAGATTTTTGCTTGCATAGAGTAAAGAGAGCAAGTCTTCTTTCCTTTTGCTACCACTAGAGAACCTTTGGAGAGCTTCCATTTTCCACCACTGAAATTGTTGTTGTAGCCCTCATCATCTAACTTTCCAGTAGAGATTAAATTGAGCCGAATATCCGTACATGCCTCACATCTCTAAGGAACAATTTGCAGCTAATATTTGTTTTTCAAGCAAATGTCACCCATACCGACAATTTTTAACACATCTTCATTTCCCATACTGACATTCCAAACTCACCTTGCGAGTAAGAAGTAAAAGAAATCAGCCACGCGAAGTAACATGAAATGAAGCTCCCAGATCAATTACTCAGTCCGTCTCTTGGCCAATCAAATTAATACTAGCATCATCACCGATAACCATGAGTTCATCATTGGTAACTT